>JAMWYP010000465.1:0-214467 GCA_025563575.1 Acacia pycnantha
ATATTATTTCTAATGTAATTTCTTTTTTTTGAAAATTTGTAATTGTTTGGAAGTGAGGGCTTGCATCACTTGCTGAGAATAATAAACTCACAGCCGTGTTTGATCTCTGCATTTCTACTTCCTTACATAAAATTTCATGTCTCATACATAGAGCTATCAAAACGGACCACCCCAGCCCATTAGGCCCTAGTCGGGTGTGTTTTAGGCCAAAAGCCCGCATGTTAAACAACAAATACGGGCCAAAAAAAATTATATAACCCTAAGGGTTGGGGCCAGCTACGGTGTTCGCATCGCAAGTGTACGAGATTAAGTAAGTAATAAAGTGATAAATAAAGTATGGTTCCCACGAGGATTTGTTTAACAAATTGGTCAAGCAAGAGAACTTAGTGAATTTAATCAAGTTGAGCTAAAACAAAGTTTTGATTTGGAATGAGATTTTTAAAGACTATTTCTAAAATATAAAATTGATAAAAGCAATTGATTCTTTAACTTCAAGGATAATTGAGCCTAGGCTCTTTTTCCCCTTTGCATTTCATATAAAACTTGGTTAATTCCTCTCTAGTAGCATTTCAATACATATGTGTTAGTCTAAGGTTCTAAAACACTTGACCCGCTTTCTCAAGTCAAAATCAAGTTTCTCTTCTAATTAAAATGCACAATCTCTTGCTACAATTAATGAGAATCAATATTTAAGCAACAACCCTAATGTGACAATGCAAGGTTAGTAAATATATCTCTATTTTACCAACAAACCATCCATTTATCAAGTAAACTTCAAGACAAGCATGATTTCAATCAAGTTCTACACCTAGATTAGCTCTCTCAAGTCAAAACCTAAGTGAATAAATCATCTAAATGGAGGCCAATCATTTAGAAGCATTAAGCCAATGTTAAAATCAACACATACATATATTAATCTACCACAAGAGAGGAATATTCAAGTATTAATCCATACAAAGGGTCAAAAGAACCCTAGACTGAAAGAAAAATTAGCCAAGTATGGCTTTAACAAAAATCCAGAACAGCACAGAAAAATTCAGAGTAAATAGCATACTGGAAAATGAATAAGAAACTAGAATCAGAGTCAAATTGTAACATCCCATTTTCTAAAGCGGATTTTTTTAAAATCGAGTAGAGCAATGGAGCGAAAGAGTGGCGATCATAACAAAACATGAACCATAGTGTAACAGAGTATTGATACAGCATCCTATTGTTCTCATAGGTAATCACGTAAGCGATAAAGTGACAACCCGTCTCGAGCTCACTCGTGCTACATGCCCTCCAACTATGAGCTTACTCGTGCGGCTTGCCTCGATCTCCGATCCGTGGTCCTCCTAACCTCGAAGCTATAGGCGAGATTCAATTTATCGAATTGAATCTCGGTGTAGCGATTAACCTTATGCTCAAATAAAACAAAGATTATACGGATGATGAGATATTCAAAACATAACGAAACATATCACTTATGCATATAGTATGCATGATTGCATGATTGTGACACGGAGCGAGAACATAAGCATTAAGCGGTATGTATAAGTCCTACACAATTATAGCTTTGCACAAAAACCAGTGCCACGATGATCGGTCGTGTCCTCGGCGCTAGAAAACTCTAACGGTATCATTAAGTCTATAACCGCGTGGAAATCGTATGTATAATCAAGTAATCCTGAACAGTAGTCCCTAACCGTGAATGTATCTCGGTGACCCCTAGCAGAATCTCTATCCGTGAATGTACCTATCACATATATGTATATGAGCAGCACCAGATTAGTGTTACAAGACGCGTCCGTACCTTCGTTGATGTACGTAGATGTTTCAAGCGGAAATCGTATTTTCACGATTTAAAAGCGGCGGTTTGTCCGATGGATTACCGATACGTTGACGGCGAACGCGACAAACTAGGATTTCTGATCGTCCTATAAGAATAATATCACTTTCATTAGTGATTTGGCATTATAAGCGGCATTTTAGGTAAAAATTACCATTTTGCCCCTTATGCCCCTAATTAGCGGAATTTCGACGGCCTTCGTTACTCTTACAAATTTTCTTCCCGAATTTCGCCGAACTTTACGACTTAATTATGATTTTGAAATTCTAGAATAAAATAGCCCTATCATATGATATCTAATCATACTTTGAAACATAAAGGCTACTCTAGCATTACTACTCCAACTATTGAAAGAACTACGAAGATTTCAACTTCTAGGACTCAATCCCTACTATGTTTTTACCTCGTCGAGGCATATTTTCAATGCAATGAGGCCTAAAATCAATAGTAGGAATCTCACTCCTAATTGCTAAAACCATCTAACAATTCTACTAAACTACCGAACTAGAAAGCTAAAGACTAAAGACTAAAGAACGAAAGACTTACCGTTGAAGACTTCTGGGAACTTTCCCCAGAGCTTCTCTCTTGTTTCTCTCTCAAGGATTTCGGCCAAGAGAGCAAGAAATGGTGTGAAGAAAATGTGATGGAGGGGGGGTATTTATAGGATTTTGAAGGGACAAGGTGAGAATTTTAAAATTGTTCACTTTATGCCGTAGACTTTAGATTTTCTCCCGATCGGTCCCGTTTCGCGTAATCTCGGAAACTCCCAAAATTCTAAATCCATAACTTTGAAGATCTTCTATTTCTCATCAACAATATCTAATTTAACTTAGATTTCGGTCTCTTCTGAGGTTCCAACGGTCGATCTGAAGTTCCTCGAAAAAGCGTGTCATGATGTCAATTGCCATTTAGAAACTTCGTTTAAAACATCAATCTCTTGAGAAAAATTCACCGATTCCAAATATGTCTAAATAAATTCAAACTCATTTCTAGATATTGAGTTAGAATTTATTTTCTTCATTTCCAAAAATATGCCTATATGCATTTTTTTCTCATTTTGTTTTATTAGGAAAATGTGCTAACAACCTCTAATTAACTTCAGGAAGAGGATCACTTGAAGGTAAAAACTCATTGATCAATATTTTACCTTGAATTTGGAATTCCCCATTCCTATTATTTAATTATTTAATTAATTAATTAATTAATTATTTATTTATTTTTTCCAAAAATTCCACAAAATTATCTAATTGGTCCATTCCTGTATTTAGGCCTAAAAATACCTAAACTCAATGATTTTTCATAAAAATTTCTAATTAATTAGTAAATACATTTTTACTAATATTCCACTAATTTCCAATAATTTTTGAGCTTCACATAATTATTCTTGAATTTTTGCTTATGCTTAAGTAATTAGCCCAATATTACTTAATTACTTCATTATCACTTGTTGATAATTTTCTTAATTACAATGCCTCATTACCTTCATACTCTTGTATTAACCTTAGTGTTTCCATGCCTACATCATTCTATAATTTGCAAGGGTATTTTGGTCTTTTATTACCTTTTGAACCTTCTTATACCATTTCTCCAAGTTCATAATTTATTAAATTACCATAATTAGGGATAATATATTCTCCTAATTCACTTGGTCATTTTACTGCATTTTAGGATTTTTCATAATTTTCCTAAGTCATTTATGTCCCTTAGGGGCATTTTCGTCATTTTGACACTTTGGCCCTTAAACTCTCTAATATCCTAGAGATTTTTCCTTAGAAAGTAAGATAATCATAACCTAGTGTTTGACACCTCATATTCACCTACTTTTTATAAGTATAATTTTACCCAAATTATGATACGGGTTTTTGGGTATTACACAAATAAGATACAAAACCAAGAAAATCAGCAATATAAACGGCAAGTTGAAGATCTTTGAATAGTGCTATGTTCTTTCTTTCCTACTCCCAAAGAAAAACTCTCCACCCGCCTCTGTAACATCCCATGTTTGAAATGCGGAATTTTTTTTTTTTTCAAACAAACAATCAGAGTGGAGCAATAGAGCGCAAGAGTAATTGGATTCTTAGCCAAAACATCAACCATTGTGTAACATTGTAATGATTACCGCTAGGAAAACAAAACGGCGTTATCAAAACTATAACCCGTATAACTGTCTGCAACCATAACGGTCTACGAACATATCATTGACATATAAGTATTTAAGATGTACAAGATTAGTGTTACGAGACGCGTCAGTACCTTCGTTTGCGGCGTTAGGTACCACCGGCGGAAAACGCATTCTTTACGGAAAAACGTGAACTTCAAACAGCGGTTCGTCGGGACAAACAGAATGCCGCACGGCCAGAATCCAGCGTTTCAGATATCTATGAGAATAATGTCACTTCTATTAGTAATTTGACATTATAGCGGCATTTTAGTAAAAATTACCATTTTCCCTATACCCTACTTGAATGGAATTTCGCCAATCGCCTTACATAGGCTATTTTCTTCCCAAAATTTTGCCGTAACTTCGACGCCATCATGATTTTCGAAAATAAAGACTAAAATAGCCCTCCCATATGATATCCAATCATAAAAATAAAGACTACTCTAGCATTACTAACTATTGAAAGAACTATGAAAGCTTAAAGCTCTGATAGGAAGACTTACCCGAGCTTCGCTATAGATTTTCCGGCCTTCTCCTTCTCTCTCTCTCTAGATTTTCGGTTTGGAGCTCTTGGAATTGTGAGAAATGAAGAGGAAGGGGGGGTATTTATAGAAACGGGGGAAGCATTTCGTGATCTTGATCAACTTATGAGAAAGCGATCTGGGACTAGTCAAAGTAACTTTTTCAAAAGTTTTTCTTCTTCTTCCTTCCTCTTGGCTGACCTGCCCACATGCTGAGAAGTGGCACCAATTGTAATGGGAAGTCAGCCGTGCTGGCCCTTCTAAAGCCTACCCTGTGTGGATGAATTTCTCCGATCGGTACGTTCGTAATTCGGAAAAATCTCAAAATTCGGATTTACAACTTTGAAGACATGTTCTCACTTAGTAGAAATGTCCAAGTTAACCTAAATTTTGATTCCATATAGGCCTCCAATATTCTGTTGAAGTTTTCTAAAAACGTGTCCGGAACACGTCGATTGTCTGAATTAGTTTCGGGACTATCACACTCTTGAAATAATTCACCGATTCCAAATATGTCTAAATAAATTCAAACCCATTCCTAAATGTTGAGTTAAATTTATTTTCCTATTTCCAAAATATGCCTATATGCATTTTTCCTATTTTGTTTTATTAGGAAAAAAGCACAAACGGCCTCAGAATTAACTTAGGAAGAGGTCACTTGAAGGTAAAAAATCACTGAGCAATTTTTTACCCTGACTTTGGAATTCCTATTCCTAGATCTCTAGATAGGATCCGTTTCTAATTTATAAATTACTATTCACATTTTCTACTTTAATTAATTATATTATTATTTTAATATCCACTTGACCACTTGCTTCTTATATCATTTTTATATTTTTTTTCTTTTTATTTGGCCTTAAATTCGGCTGGCCTTCTTTTTATTTTAATAAATATTTATTTTTATTTATTTAATTATTTAATGATTTATTTAATTAATTTTTCCAAAAATTTCACAAAATTACCTAATTGGTCCATTCTTGTATTTAGGCTTAAAAATACCTAAACTCAATGATTTTTCATAGAAATTTCCAATTAATTAGTAAATACATTTTTACTAATATTCCACTAATTTCCACTAATTTTTGAGCTTCACATATTTATTCTTCAATTTCATTTGCTTATGCTTAAGTAATTAGTCAATATTACTTAATTACTTCATTATCACTTGTTGATAATTTTCTTAATTACTATGCCTCATTACCTTCATACACTTGTATTAACATTAGTATTTTCATGCCTCTTGCATTATTCCATAATTACAAGGGTATTTTGGTCTTTACTTCTTTTTGAGTATTTTCCAACAATTTCTCGAATTTCATAATTTATAAAATTACAATAATTAGAGATTATATACTCCAACCCTCAATTTTTGTTTTCCGGCCCATTCAATTTGTTGAGCCCAATTGTCTAAAAGGTGTATTCAATTATGCTTCCATAATCCATTCAATTGCCAAAACGCGCATGTCAACATGTGGTGGCTGTGGAATGAAAAGAATTAATAATAATAATAATAATAACTGATTTGTATTTTTAAACTTCTTATTACTATTATTTATTTCCTAAACTCAAAAACTTTTATTAGAAATTGAAATCCCTCAAATAATGCATCCAAATTGATATCACTCAAAATCTCAATAAAATCTCTTTAATTTAGTATTGATGACTTCCTAAATATATCAAAATATGTCTCAAATCTATTAAAATAGGAAGTCATCAGAGGGCCAAAAATCATTTTAGAATAATCAACTTAGGCTTGAATAATCAAGCTTGGAATCTTTGCTTGAGATCGAAAAATACATCATGATCTTGAAAAATTATTTTAGGATGTTGAAAAATATTTGAAGTGCTGACTATACGAAAAAAATACTTCAAGATCTATTTGAAGATACTAGCGGTCTTGAAAAAAATACTTAATGATCTTGAAAAATTATTTTAGATACGAATAATTTTTCAAGATCATGAAGTATTCCACCGATCAAACCAATATCTCGATCAACATCCTGATAATTTTTTCAGTATCATCGATACCTACGAAATATTTTCAACATCCTAAAATAATTTTTCAAGATCATTAAAATATATTTTCGGTGCAGGTTAGTATCTTGAAGTATTTTTTAAGTACCAGTCAGTACCCTGAAATATTTTTTCAACATCCTAAAATAATTTTTCAAGACCATGAAGTACCGTTAGTATTTTTGATGCCGGTCAATATCTTTAAATATCTACGGTATCCTTAAATATTTGTTAAAAAAAAAGAGGATCGATGTTGTTTTTTGCGATGGACCGAGAAATGAATGCTAGTGGCGGTGGTGGAATCCAATTCCTTGATTGAAGAAGGCGAGGAGGTGTAGTTTGGATGGATTTGTACAATTTACGAATGTTGGAAACGGGGTTGATTGGTGGCCCAAGGGTTGGCCCCAACATAACCAAAGAGTGGGGCTTATTTTGGGTTAGGAGCCATTCATATGAGGGCTAAAAATATGAGGCCAAACATGGGGTTTAATGGGGTGGCCATAGGGTCGGCCCATTTTGCAACTTTACTCATACGAGGATATTATGTTAGCTAGTGTCCAGGTTCATTGACTGTAATATGTTTCCTTTTGTTTTAATAATCCAATATGCGCATTTGGTGTAATTCTTCAAGTTTAAGCCAGACACAAGTAAATAAGTTCTTTTTGACCAATAGCTAAATATGTATAGTGTTGTTGCTTATGAAAGGCTTACTACTTTTAAAAAAAGCAAGATAAAAAAAAAAGGTGAATGACTTCAAAACGTTAAGCTGAATATGATATATACAAACACATACATTGTTCTCACCAATGATTGGTTGAGTTGACGTTTAAAAAAGCATGTTCTGGCAAGTTGAAACAAAACTCTTATTATAAATTTACCCTCATATATCTTTGTAAATCATGTTGGAAAAATAACTTCTACTACTAATCCAAATAAGCGCTATAATTTCACTGGTAATGGCATGGTACTCAACTGGACATAAGTTTAACAACGAGTTAAAATTTTGGACGCTACTCCAACAAGTTATCTTATCTTTCCCTCTTTGTTCTGTGCTTTTCTTCTATTGAACTGCAATGATGTTGTGCTTTAATTAACCAACCAAACAATTGATTTTATGAAAAAATTTCGGGAAGGACAAAACTCATTGAATAGTAGAAATTTTAATGAATTTTTGAATTTTAATTAGTGGAAGACCATTGGAATCAGTAGGAGAGGTCCAAAACCTGAAAGAAAAATTTATTATTATCCAGATCAAATCCGGTATATTTCCTTTTCCTCTATTTAATTTCTAACAGTATTCTTAAGAATTATTTGTCATTAAAAAGGTTTCTAAGTATATAAATTGTTTTAGACAACAGAAATGAGTTTGAGATAAAATTAGATCGAAATATAAAAATGACAAAATATGGGGATACCATTAAAGAATGAAAGCAAAAACTGTACTGGTACGATTTTCCTACTACGATTGAAGATTATATGTTACAAAGCAAAAGGAAGCTAATGAAATAATGTATAGTTAAGGTTTCAACATGAGCTGCGAATAGTTTAGCAAAATCATTTTTTCATGAGACAAAGGAGAGCTTGTAAAGGAAAATTGTATATAGTCTTGGTGAGAAAAGAGTAGACTAGTCTGAGTCTGCATTCCTTGCTCATCGAATCTAATGTGCAAAGAATGCTCATCCCTCAAACAATCATATACATCCCTAATGCATCGTTTGGATCATACCAACATTTTTTAGCCACTATTATATGAAGGAAGTGAAGTGCGTGCTCAATTTGCATGAAAGTGGTTTTGAAAAGCTAATCCAAACGAGCTAGACAAGATATGATCGATTAAAAGCAATGTAGAAGATAAGTTTGTGTGAGAAGTTGTCTCAGCTTGCTTGAAAGTTTTTCTGAATGTGATGAAGAGCAATGTTTATCTCGAAATATTTATAGATAAAAGATAGGCACCGAAGCAAAGAACTTCTATCACGTAAGTTGTTAGTCATGGTCATGAGAAAATCACAATGCTCATGGGCAAAGATATTGCAAAGATGAAAGAACCCTAGAGTGATTCAGAAAATAATACTCCCCGCTCAGTCCGTAATCCATAATGTAAATACCAATTTACCTAATTAATTTGATTAGAATAAATATGATAGTTAACTTAGTTAATATGACATATTTTTATTAATTCTCTCCATATTTTTTTACTTGATTATTAGTGAAGAAGTATCAATAAGGTAAATCAGAAAAGATTGATGAATATGGTAAATAAGTCTTACATTAAGGACAAAGATTAATTCCTCAATTTGGTGCAAGATTATAATCTATAGAAAAGACTACGTCCCAGGCCAATAATAGTACTGAAACAATTCAGTCAAAAGGGGAAAAATCAAACAAGAGAAACAAAATCAAATTTCAGCCTTATATAGAGTTGTAAACAATTACAAGCAACCTAGAAACAGTTTCGATACTCGTTGGCCATTATAATTAGAATTAATTAACTGGAATTGTACACAAGAATAAATCTAGTACATGCACAGTACAGCACATAACTGGTGTCCCTCATACAAGAATATATAGCTAGAGGGTGTGCTTCATATAGAAGCACAAGCTACAATACGAGTGTTTCTTTGTCTCTTTTGGTTGGATATGTACAGAAATAATTTACGTCACATTCTCACTGAATAGCAACCGTATTTCTTTTGATGCAACGCAAATGTCTCCAATATTTGACAATAAAATAACACTGACCATTTCCCGATGAAACATATCCCCTAATTAATGTGGTATTAGTTTTTTCATTAATAATTAATTAATTTCTTAATGGCTGAGCAGTCATTCCCGTTAAAGATTCTCTTGAAGTTAAGGTGATATGAAAAATGACCGCAAATGACATAAATATTATTGAATACTTCATATATACATATATTAGTTGTATATATTGTGATAATTGAAGAGAAAAATTAAAATTTGATTAAAAAAGTTAAATTGTTATTGAAAAAAATTAAAAATACATTATCGTCCTTAATTAAATATATTTAATGGATAAAATTGTTTATAAATTATAATACATACAAATGTATATGAATATGTTGATACTAAATAATAGTATATTGCTAATTGGATCACTTATCCCTAACAAGTTGGTCCCGATTCTATCACAAACATGATTCATTTGTGTTGAAGGTAATGTATGAATATTTAATAAGTATGTTGTACCAACATGTGGTTGGTCCATTGGAATGTGGCGTGGATTCCTTAAGAGGTCTAGGGTTAGGTACTGAGTAAAACCACTCGTAATCCGCCTTGTATGGAGCTACCACCGTTGGGAGGGTCGTCCTGCCATTGCAGAACCCAGAGTGGTTGCTGCACACTTGCCACCATTTTATTGTATCAAAAAAAAGTATGCTGCCCCAAATGGATCATTATTATCTTAAATAAGCTCAATTCTAACAACAGTTGCGTCTAGGAAGCTCAATTCTTGGTATTTACAGCTTTTACAGAAAATACTCGTCTATAAAAGTTACATTGTTAATATATTTAAGTTACATATCCTATATATGTTTCATTTTAAAGTTTCTACTAAACTTGTAATTATAATATTCAATTACATAACTTTAATTATGTAATACTTCAAACAGTTATGTCATAATCAATTAATGAGATACACGGCAAAATATATTATTATTATTATATTGAAGAGTGGGTAACATTTCCATATACATTGCTTGAAAGATTTTCGAAGTTGAATGAGCTTCATGTGAAGAATAGTTCCTTTAGGGAGATATTCCCGTTACAAGCACCATCCTCCACTTCATTTCATAATTTGACAGTACTGAAGGTATTCCAATGTCATCAGCTTGTCTATTTAACGACAATTTCAACCGCCAAGAATCTGGTGAATCTTTAAACATTGGAGATATGTAACTGTGAAAAATTGGAAGAAATTATCACAAAAGATCATAATGAAATGAAGGAAATATCTCCAATGTTTCATAGTTATATATCTCCAACATTTCAAGATTCACCAGACTCTTGACGGTTGAAATTGTCATTAAATAGACAAGTTGATGACATTGGAACACCTTCAATACTCTCAAATTATGAAATGAAGTGGAGAATGGTGCTTGTGATGGGAATATCTCCTTAAAGGAACTATTCTTCACATGAAATTCATTCAGCTTCGGAAATCTTTCAAGCAATGCAAATGGAAATGTTACCCACTCTTCAACAAATCCCTCTAAGCGAAGAATTTCCGCTTGTGGGCAAAAATCCGGAGGAAATTGGTTGTTCCTTTTCATGCTAGCATCATCCTTATCTTACACCACTTCTCTTGATACCATAAATCGCTGTAAAACAATTATGGACAAAGATATTATTGAATTATAACAATAGAAGTTAATAATTTGTACTTAAAAACGAACATTTTGTAATTAAATCAGCTACGGTAAAAAATAACAATATAATAATACCAAGATATTAATAATCATAATCACCGATAGCAGCGAATTTGTTTTCTTCCTTTATGAAATCAAAAAGATAAAAATGAATCCAGATATTTATCTCCCTGACAAGAAGACACAGCATGCACAATTGCAAGCACAATCAGTAGTGTAAGGATAACTCGGCTGAGGCAAAATCATCACCCATTCAAATGCGCTAAATACCACCCTTCTTTGTAGCCTGGTACTTAATCTAAGATACGAGGAGTTGTTCATAAAGAACCAAAAGCATTGTGAGACTATTTGATTTATTCCTTCCATAGATCCAATAGCATGTTCATAGGAAGCTGTTGAAAATCCTCTGTAATTGGAATTATAAAAGGAATGGAAACAAATAGTCTCAAGATGGCTTCTACCTCTTTCTGAACAGCAATTCATACTTGCAATAAGAATAACGATGATGCAAAGGAAGGTGGTTTGGTGACGCATTTCAATATGTCATCAACAATGGTGGTATTGCCTTAGAGCTAGACTATCCCTACACACACAGCTAACCATAGTGCTTGGAATTTCACACTTGTTAGTGTTTATACTTGTTCAGCTAATTGAATAGTTTAAACATATGTATTCCTTTTTATTTTACTTCGATGAAGTAAGGGCTACTATTGACTTTTATAATTATGAATATTGATATGGCGCAAGTTATTGTTTTGGCGCCCATATATCAATAAGTTCTCTCCGTTGTTTGATTTTCAAGCAACTTGTTGATGTTCCCCATTTGCAAGCCTATGTTCTAAATTTCACAAAGGAACATTTGCAAAATAATTAATAATTTTTTTCTAAACTTCAACAAAGAATTGTTAAGGGGCAGTTTCTCAGGCATCGGTTCATGTTATCATGATGATGATGATGTATCAATCGTAGGATATTGTAACATCCCAATTTTTAAAGCGGAATTTTTTTTTTTCAATCAGAGTAGAGCATGGGAGCGAAAGAGTAACTGATCATAACAAAATATGAACCATAGTGTAATAGAGTAATGACATTACAGTGATCCTACTGTTCAAAAGATAAGTACAGAAAGCGATAAGATAACTCCGACGACCCTAAGCGAGCTCCGGTGATATGAACGTATCTATGACATATATGTATATGAGAACTATAGGATTAGTGTTACGAAGACGCGTCCCGTACCTTCGTTGATGTACGTAGATGTTTCGGCGAAAGCGAGACTTTCCGACGGAAAAAGCGGTTTGTCCGACAAATGACACGTTGGACAAGCCGTAACGGCAACAAACTAGGATTTACGACGTCCTATAAGAATAATATCACTTCCATTAGTGATTTGACACTAAAGCGGCATTTTAGGTAAAAATTACCATTTTGCCCTTCTACCCCTAATCGCGGAATTTCGCCAAAGACTTCGTTACTCGACAAATTTTCTTCCAGAAATTTTGCCGAACTTCGACGCCATTTCAATTTTCGAAAATAAAGACTAAAATAGCCCTCCCATATGATACCCAATCATGCTTGAAAATTTAAAGGCTATTCTAGCATTACTACTCTAACTATTGAAAGAACTACGAAGATTTCAACTTTGGGGACTCAATCCCTACTATGTAATTTTTAAAGCGGAATTTTTTTTTTTCAATCGAGTAGAGCATGGGAGCGAAAGAGTAAGCGATCATAACAAAATATGAACCATAGTGTAATAGAGTAATGACATTACGGTGATCCTACTGTTCAAAGATAAGTACGAGCGATAAGATAACTCCCGGAAGCCTACTCCCTCTTGCTTTCCCTTTCACCGATCCGTGGTCCTCAGGATCCTGAAGCTATAAATGTGATTCAATTCACCGCATTGAATCTCGAGTAACTGTTAACCTTATGCTCAAATCAAACAAGTATATAGACAAAGATATTCATGACATAACAAAGAACATCTCATCAGATAAGTGTGACACAGACAGAACATAAGCATGGAGCAATATGTAAGGTCCTACACAACAACATTGTGACACAAGACGAGGACATAAGCATAAAGCGGTATGTAAAGTCCTACACAAATATAGCTCGCACATTACCCTGTGCCACGATCACGTGTCTTCGGTGCTAGGAAAACTCAAAGCGGTATTATCATGTCTATAACCAGTACAAGGCCAGTATGTATAACGACGACCCTAAGCAGAGCCCCGGTATATGAACGTATCTATGACATATATGTATATGAGAACTATAGGATTAGTGTTACGAAGCAGCGTCCGTACCTTCGTTGATGTACGTAGATGTTTCGCGAAACTATACTTTCGATCGAAAAACGGTGGTTTGTCCGACACGACACGTTGGGACAACGTAAACAGCAAACAAACTAGGATTTACGACGCCCTATAAGAATAATATCACTTCCATTAGTGATTTGACACTAAAGCGGCATTTTAGGTAAAAATTACCATTTTGCCCTTCTACCCCTAATCGGCGGAATTTCGCCAGCACTTCGTTACTCTGACAAATTTTCTTTCCGAAATTTTGCCAGAACTTCGACGCCATTTCAATTTTCGAAAATAAAGACTAAAATAGCCCTCCCATATGATACCCAATCATACTTGAAAATTTAAAGGCTATTCTAGCATTACTACTCTAACTATTGAAAGAACTACGAAGATTTCAACTTTGGGACTCAATCCCTACTATGTTTTTACCTCGTCAGGGCATATTTTTCAATGCAATGAGGCCTAAAATCAATAGTAGGAATCTCACTCCCTACTTGCTAAAACCATCTAACAATTCTACTAACTACCGAACTAAAAACTAAAGACCGGAAGGACTTACCGTTGAAGCACTTCGCAGTAAATTTTCCAGAGCTTCTCTCTCTAGAATCCTCTCTCTACTTTCGGCCAAAGCAAGAGAAAGTGGTGTGAAATATGAAGAGAACTCTTGCCTTTATATAGGCAAATTTTGGGTTCTAAAGTGTAATTTTCCTTCTCAAATTTTGGGTCCAAAGTTGTAATTTTCCTTTAATATTTAGAAGGATGATTCTTGGCCACACACCTCACACAATCCGACCACTTGCTCCACAAGCCAAGGGTGGTCCAATTGAATGATGACAAGTGTCCTCATTCAGCCAATTTCCCGATCGGCATTCGATTTGCGTAATTTCGGAAAAATCCCAAAATTCTTGATTTATAACTCGAAAACATATTCTCACTTAGTAGAAATGTCCAAGTTAACCTATATTTTGATTTCATATAGGGCTCCAATGAGACCAGCTTGAGTCTTTCTCGAAAACGTGTCCAAACGCGTCAAGTGTCGAAACTTGTTTCGGAAACATCAATCTCTTCAGAAAAAATCACTGAATCCAAATATGTTCATGAAAATTCCCAATTCTTTTCCAAATGTCACAACATAACCTTTTTGTCCTCTTGGCTATCTGGCCTTTTCCCAGAATATCCCTATTTCGTCTTATTAGGAAAAAGCACAAACGGCTTGCAATTAACTTCGCAAGAGTCTAACGGAAGATAAAACCCGTGATTAATATTTTACCTTGACTTTGGGAATCCCATTCCTAGATCTCTAGATAGGATCCGTTTCCTAATTTCCATTTTACTATTCACCCTTTATCACTTTAATTAATTATATTATTATTATAATAAAACTTATATATTAAGTTTTCTTTTATTTATTATTATTATTATTTTTTTCTGCCCCTTTTTTTTATTTCGTTTTTTTTTTTATTTTTTGATTAATTATTTAATTAATTAAATAATTAATTTTACATAATTTTTACAGAATTTTCTCATTGGTCCATTCTTGCATTTAGGCTTTAAAAATACCTAGACTCAACTATTTTTCTCCAAAATTTCCAATTAATTAGTAAATATATTTTTACTAATTTTAAGCCAATTACCACCAATTTTTGAGCTTTACACAATTATCTCTTAATTTCCTTTGTTTATACTTAAGTAATTAGCCCAATATTACTTAATTACTTTATTATCACTTGTTGATAATTTTCTTAATTACAATGCCTCATTACCTTCATACCCCTGTATTAACATTGGTATTTTCATGCCTCTTGCATTTTTAGAAATTACAAGGGTATTATGGTCTTTTATTACTTTTTGAACCTTCTTATACAATTTCTCCAAGTTCATAATTTATTAAATTACCATAATTAGAGATAATATACTCTCCTAACTCACTTGGTCATTTTAGTGCCTTCTGGTATTTTTTTATAATTTCTCTAAGTTAATTACCCTTTACAGGGGCATTTTGGTCATTTTGGCACTTTGGCCCTTAATTTCACTGATTTCCTACAGAATTTAACCTAGAATAGTAGACTATAATTACACAAGTCTGGGAGACTTTAATTATACTTATCGAAATATCCAATTTATTCATAATATTCCGGATAATAAAATCCAGGGTATTACGGATATCGTGTTGGTCAATATTAATAGATTGTTAAGAAGTCATAAATACCCAACTTGGGGCAAGATGGTTACATCTTCATGATAGCTCAGGATGTTTGTGAAATAAATTGTTATTCTGCTGTATAACCAACCAAAAGGAATAAAGAAACACTATCTCTAATAAACATACCTCTTCTATTTGAAGTACACCCCAAGCGATAAAGAATAAAGCCAAGCAATATATAGTTATATATCTATCTATAGACATTGTAAGCCATGCCCGCTATATATGTATTTGGGACAAATAAATGGCATATTCCCTTTGAAATAAACATTGTGTGTCTTCATTATGAATTTAGGCTAATTGTTGTGCTGCGAAAAATGTAAAGGGCTGTAAGTAATGGCAATGAAAATCTGAGTCGTTTATATAAAAAGGTAATACAGTTTTAAGTACTGAAATTATGCACAATGCACAATGATGCAGATAGAGCATCAAGGAATAAGAAACGGCGGTACTGAAGAATATAGAACCTTACCTCTCTTCTCCTGATAAAGATGCAGATAAGGGCGATGAGTGAATGACGGACAAGGGGACACACACATCGGTGGCAGTTGCGGCGAAGACGGAGGAGGACGGTGGGAGGAGTAAGTGAGGCTGGGGATTTCCAGTTTCATACGTGCTTCTTCACTCTCTGGAGGTCTGGATTTGAATTTCTCTGATCCGTACCTTGCCGGCGCCGTCCTGGTGCCACCGTCGATCTGCTCTGGAAATGTTATCACGATCTCCTACCTGACGTCGCCGGTGGTGTCCCCATTCCCGCTTTCCCTGACTTTCCTCTCATGCTGAGCCCTACTTCTCCTATGGGAACTCCTCTAAACAATATTCGTTCAAATCGAAGCCGCCCAAGAATAATGAGATCGGCAGAAAGAAGGGCAAGCCTTGGACTGAGGAAGAACACATATTGAAGAGGTTGATAGAAGTGGGAGTTTCAGTTGCTACGAGATTTGTGGACAAGGATCGCAAGCACTTTAAAAGGGAAAAAAGAGAGAGAGAGAGGTGCTTCTTCACGCCCTGTGCCTATGCCTGAAATCGGCGGGAAAGTAATTAAATGTGGTTGTTGGAGAGGTCTCTATCCTCAAAGATGGTGATGAGTCTTCTTCACGTTAGAGAGTGCAGCAAAAGTGGCTGGTCTGTGCCTGTGGGCCCATCCTTCTTATTTTGGCTCATGACTCTGTTGAAGATAGAGGATCCGAGGATGAAGCGAGCAAGGAGGTACGGACTTGGGATTGGTTAATGTTAATTATTGTGTGTTTATCATAAGGCACCTTTTTTGGACCAAATTAAAAAAATGGGATAGGATATTGTCACTACCAATTTTTTGTTATTATTAAGTTACTACCACTTTTTCACCGTTAGATCGGAATCTTAATAGGAAAGAGAAATGATAAAGATAGATGAGATTTAATCTAACGGTGAAAAAAGTAGTAGTGACTTGGTAGTGACAAAAATTGGTATTGACAATATCCTATCCCTTAAAAAATAACAAAATAAGGCACCTTTTTTTTGTTTAGTTTCTAATTTAATAATCATCAAATATCTTTTCCCCCCATTATTTTCCTATATTTCACAAAGGTAGAATAGAGAGTAATAAGCAGTGTGATATTAGACTTTAGTATTAGGGATATGATATTAACACTATCAATTTTGGTCACTACCAATGTTACTACCATTTTTACCTTTAGATCAGAATCTCATTTACCTTTATCATTTCTCTCTCTTATTAAAATTCTGATCTAATAGTGAAAAAATGATAGTGACATTGGTAGTGAACAAAATTCCCTTAGTATTGTTAGAAAAATTCATATTGAAAATCACTTAAATTTAAGTGTAAATTTAATGTTTTTAATGGTTCTTTTTTGGTATCCATATAATTGTATTTATAATGCACTTCTATCATTTTTCACCCATATTAGGAATAACTTTAACTTATATTAATTATACTTTAAATTCAACAACTTTTCAATTTTACACTTATTTAACTGCACATTCCCCAAAAAAAATAATTATTCACACAATAATAAATGAAAGGAAAAGTTTTACATTTTAATGTATATAATATAAATATGATGAGCGAAAAATACATTTTTGCTCTTCCTTAAACATAGAATTAGAGAAGTAAGTGTGAATGAAAGTTAGAGTCTTATAATAAAAACAACAAGGAGTGTAAGTCACTCCAACCAATAAATTACGGTTTATATTATAAAATAATCAATTAAAGTATTGCATTATTACATCATTTAATGCTCTCTCATTTATCCTTATTAATGCTCTATCAATAATAATCATAGAGGAGAAGGAATGAAGGAAGTAAAGAAGATAACTAGCATGTTTTAGAAATACATGTCATATTAACTAATTTAATTAACTTCTTTAATCTAATTAAATTAGATAAATACATCTTATATTAATATCAAACACCGAGCACTTACCACCATAAAAAATTGTCATTGTGGTGTCAGCTCAGCATGTGTATTTGATAAAAAAAAATTGTGAATAAAAAGAGCATCTCCCGTTCATAGAACCCATCACCCCCATTCAAGATATTCAAATCAACAAGTGAAGCTTTTAGGACTGTGGCGAGTGAAACAGAAGGGGTGGAATATGAATACATTCATGAATGTGAACTTGTTCTCAATTGCAATCTTGTTCATCATCTTCACAACGAAAAGCCCCATCTGTGACTGTGAGTCTCTTGTGGTCTTAAAGCATATCATGTGAGTTAATAGTTGGATATTGTGTGTTTGATATGGTGTTATATATGCAGCATTTGACAAGTTTTAAGAATGGTAGACTTAATTGCATTTACTACTTAACATATGCTATCCCAAATCATAATGATGTAATCATTTTTTTAATTCTGTTTACTTTGGAAAACCATGTGTGTGTATCAAAGTGGTGATCCTTTGTTTACCATTTATCTTCTTTTCTATATAATGTGTTTGTTAGGAAGGAGCACAATGGATGTTAAATCTTCCTATCACTTGCAAGAGTTTGGTGAGGAAGCAAATAAGCAAATATATGGCAGAAATTAAATTGCACAAGAGACATCAAAATTATTAACGTGGAAAATTATGAGTTGTCTAGGCAAATGAAAATATAATCCACTATGATTAAAACAGAATACAAGAAAGTCTCATAAAACACGTGTAATCACCGAGTCAAACAACTAAAGTTACAAGCTTACAATAGAGAACAAAAGTAAATGAAAATACCAGAAAAGACGTCCCTAACTAAGAATCAAAGTTCAAAAGCAACATTTAGCCCTAATTTAATACGAGTATATGATTTTCATAAGGTAAAGTACACATAGAGCTTTCATTCATAATTTAATAACATACATAAGCTTTATTCCAAGGCAAATCGTTTGCCATTTATTTATATGGCAACACATACATAGTACAACACCTAACTGGAGTTGGCGAAGTATATATTTATGATAATGTTATGCAAATCCGAGGGCCATGAATGCTTTGTGTCTTGTTATAATGATAGGATGGAGGGAGAGGCGTGGCTGGTTCTCTTTCTATTTTATGATTTAGGTGCTTTCATCACAGCATTTCCAGCTGGACTCCTCTACTGCCCGGCCCCACTTTCCCTACTATGGTAATCCCCCAAACTGTAAATCCATGAATAAAGGAAAGAAGCAGGGACGAAGACACTTTACTATCTCCTTTGTTAATGCTGATGCATGTCTTGGCTGTAAAAAAATAAAAATGTCTTGATTTGGATATTTTGGTGGGGTGTGTCAGTACACCTGACCTGCCTGAAAAGTGAAATTATTTAAACAGATCGAGTGAGCTGTGATTGACGTCTGAGAGAAGGCATCTCAGTTCTTCTGCAACTGCAGCTTCAATCCAAAAGGCTTTAATATGGTTCCTTGTTGCAGTTTATTTAACATACATAAGAATGGAAATGCATGCAAGGTTGGAGAAGTGTCGCAGATTTTAGCAGAGCCCCCTTAGGCCTTGTTTGGTACGAGGGGAGGTAAATTTTTTTTAGGTTAGACTTTAGAAAATAGAGAACTAGGATTAAAAAATTTTAATTAATTTTTTTTACTCTTACATTTATGTAACTCTACTTTTTCATTTTTTTAAAATCCAACTCATAAAAATTTTCCATTCCCACTCCTAATTTTTAAACAATGGGACTTCATTTTTCCAATTTATTACCTCAATTAACAAAAAAGATAAAATGCCGTGATTGGTGCCTTATACTATTTGGTATCAAAGATTGCTTCTAGCTAGTTGGTGCATTGAAATAAAAAAATTGGTGTTGGTTTCCCCAAAATAACCTTAATAATATTTTTAAATATATAGCCCTTTGAGATACTTGGTGTCTGGCACTTTTCCTTAATCTTATTATCAGATAGCTAGATATCTGAGTAATGGACTAAGATGATCTTTTCTGAATAAGGTGAAATTCAAAGATTCTTTTTAGCATTCTTGGAGAAGAAAAAGTTTATTACATTTCAGAGATTCTTTTTTCTTTTATAAGACGTATTACCTTATCTTGAGCATTGATGGCAAACCACAGAATTAATTTTTGTTGTTGTTGCAAAAAGTGACAATTTTAAAGGGCGTGCTCCCGTCATCCAGTGTGTGGTCCTTAATTTATGGTGGTAGCTCTTAACGGCATCATATTATCTTTTGGTTTTGGGAAAAGGAATCTGTAACATATTGATAAGTAATGAAACTGGGTGAACATCAGATTTATTAAGTGTTTTACTAATTTTTGAATGCCATTTCTAACATATACTTATTTAGAACTTGGGGAAAGACTAGCCTCTCCAAAAGCCAGAGTCCTATGTTCTTCATTGTTGTAAGTGGCTCCTAAATATAAGACATGATAAACTTTTTGAGAAGTATTAAGAAAGCTAATTAAATTACTTTAAAATATTTTTATTTATCAATTTTTCTCCAAACTATATTAACTAACTTATAAAGCGATATATAATTTAATGATACATAACATATGATATGATTAAGTAACTCTGACTTTTTTGAATAGTCAATACACCGTAATTTAAAGTGAAGTTCAGTATTTTCCCCCTCCTTTTCCCCCCTCTGCTTTCAGCCCCATGCATGCGATGTATGGCTTATTTGTTCGTATTTCTAAGGGCTCAATTAAATAATAAAAGTATAAAATAATATCCATTACTTTGATTTTATTTTGTTGCATACTACACCTTAATTTTATTTATGGTGTATGCAGCATCTAATTGCACCAAGGAAATAGCATTAGGATGCAAGATGGACCATACATAAGATTAAAGTATTGGATGCTATTGAGAAATAACCAATGTTATCAAACCCGGATGGGCCAGGCCAGTAGGTTCAAACCACGGAAGCCGGCGAACCGGCCGTGGAAACCGGTCCGGAAAGACATAGAAACCGGAGTCACAGTTTTTTTCGTCTTCTTCGTTGAGAAGACGTTTACGAAGATAAAGAAAGGAGAGATGGAGAGAGAAATGGAAAGATGAGGTTGAAGACTTTGAGCATCGTTGGCTCGTCAAAGAATCGCGAGAGAAGACCTAAAGCTTTCTTCGTCCTCTTGCTCTTGCACGACTTCAAGGAGGAAGGAGCCATGGTTGAACAGTGAGACGAGAGAGAAACGAAGAATCACGAGAGAAGAAGCTCCCAAGCATAGAGAAGAGAGAAACCTAAAATCTTTTGAAAGAACTGAAAGAGGATTTGCTCAGAATATAAACATCTTTATTTGAACAAAAAAAAAAATAAAATATATGGACATATTTTTATCCAATGGACAATACTCAAAGAGAATGGTCATACAATTTCATTCCCCAAGGATAATAATAATGACGTGAAGGACTGAAATGACCCATCATTGAGTACTTTATTTTATTTAATGGACATGAACACTCATATATCTTTTTAAATAGAGGATAATAACTATTATAGGATTTTTTTATATAATTTCATATTAATAAATTTGAAATCCTCACTATCTTACCGGTTTGGCCCCGGTTTAACTCCGGTTTGACTCATTCACCCACCGACACTTAACCCTCCGCCTAATCGACCTGTTCATCCACGTTCAGGTTTTAATAACCTTGGAAATAACATCGGGGTGCTAGATGCTACTTTATCCATAATAAAATTATTCCTAGCTAGCAAAAGAAAAAACCCCATAATAAAAATATACTCCTACTTTCTTTGTTTCTTTTTATAAAAACTAAATTAGATATGTTATTTAGTATTATTCAATTTATAATACTCCTTGTTTTAGGATGGTGAATGCAATAAAAATTAATTAATTTAGGATATAATGTGTTTTTGAAAAAAATACTTTAGGGTGGTGAATGTAATAAAAAATTAATTATTTTAATATATTGTGTGTTATTGAAAATTGAAAAATATTTTAAGATTCTAGATGTGTAATACCCGCATATTTATTTATCTGAAATATTATATTTTGATAAATAAATTGGCTATTCCTGATAGGTGAAATTATGATCTCAAGGTTTGTGTTAACATATTTTATGTTTCTAGGTTGAATTTTGTAGGAAATTAGAGAATTTTAGTGCCAAAGTGCCAAATGACGAAAATGCCATTGTGGGACATAAATAACTTAGAAAAATTGTGGAAAATCCTAAAAAACAGTAAAATAATTATTAAAATTGAGACAGTATATTACCTCTAATTTTGGTAATTTAATAAATTATGAACTTGGAAAAATTAGAAAGGGAAGATCAAAAAGTATTGTAATGTCCAAAATGCCCCTGTAAATGCTAATATTATGCATGGGACATAAAATACTAATTTCAATACAAAAGTTATGAGGTAATGAGCTATTCTAATTAATAAAATTAGCAACAAGTATTAAGGAATTAATTAAGTAATTATTGGCTAATTACTTAAGCATAAGCAAAGGAAAATTCGAAAGATAATTATGTAGAACCCTAAAATTAGTGGTTTATGGCTAAAAATTAGTAAAAATATATTTTCTAATTAATTGGAAAATATTGAGAAAAATATTTGAGATTAGGTATTTTTAAGCCTAAATACAAGTATGGACCAATAGGAAAAGTTATGAAAAAGTTATGTAAAAATAATTAAAATAATAATTAAATAATTAAATAAATAAATAAATAAATAATATATATATTTGGTGTGAGGGCCGACATCAATAAAGGAAAAAAAATGGAAAAAGAAATAAGGAAGAGTAAAAATAATAAACTCTAATTTAATAATAAATAGTAAAAGTAAATAAATACCTATAGGTAGGCATCGGATCCTATCTAGAGAACCAAGAATGGATTTCTAAAGTCGGGGTATAATATTGATCGGTGGATTTTTATCTTGAAGTGATCTTTTCCAAGTTAATTTCGAGATCGGTAGAAGATTTAGGTAATAAGACGAAATAGGGAAAATCTGATAGAAAGGCAGATGGTCATAAAATTAGAATTTGAAAAAAATAAATTGTAACTCAACATCTGGGGATGAGTTTATGATTATCTGGACATATTTGGAGTCAGTGAATTTTTTGTCCAGAAAGTGACAATTCCATAAGTGAATTCCGTAAACGGACACGTTTTTCGAGAAACCTCCGCAGACCGTTGGAACCCCGTATGGAATCAAAAAGTTATTTAGCCCGAACATTTCTGGTAAGTGAGAAAATGTCTTCAAAGTTGTAATTCCGAATTTTTGGGATTTTACGCGATTACGCGAATCGGACACCGATCGGGGAAATTCTGTCGGATCAGGACATAAAGCAACCTGTGACATCACCTTGATGACATCACATGGCTGCCACATAAGCCCCTTATGTCGACCAAGGGAGTCGATGGCCAAGATCAAGCCATTTCATCCAAGTTTGATCCAACGGTGTAGATTGAATTGGAAAAGACCTTTATGTCCCTACATTTTCCTATAAATACCCCTTTGTTTCATTTCATTCTCACACCATTTTCTCAAGCCTTGGCAGAAAATAGAGAGAGTTTTTAGAGAGAGAAGCTCTGGGAATTCAAATGAAGCTCGAGTAAGTTTTACGGTGCTCGATACCTTAAGTTTCGGTAGTTAGCGTAGAAATGTTAGAATAGTCTTTAATCTTTCGAGTATGATTAGATATCATATGATAGGGGTATTTTAGTCCTAAATTTTGAAAATCATGGTGGGGTCAGAGTTCTGGCAAAATTTTGGAAAGTTGGAGTCAAAGTAGCGAAGCTCGCAAAATTCCACCGATTAGGGGATTAGGGAATAGGGCAAAATGGTAATTTTTACCTAAAATGCCTGTTATGAGGTCAAATCACTAATAAATGTGATATTAATCTTATAGGACATCAGTAACCTTGATCTCATTGTCGTTACATTGTCCGACATACCGCTTTCAACCATTTGTTTCGTCAACATGATGAGTTTCGCCAAAACGCGTGCAGGAGTACCGCAAATCGTCAACGGAGGTATGGACGCGTACTGTAACACTAATCCTATGTTTCTCATATACTTATATGTCATAGATACGTTCATATACCAAGGCTCTGTCCAGGGTCGTCGTTATACATACAGCCTTGTACGGGTTATAGACATGATAATATCGTTTTGAGTTTTCCTAGCGCTGAGGACACTTGATCGTGGCACAGGGTAATGTGCAGGCTATTGTTGTGTAGGACTTTACATATTGCTTTGTGCTTATGTCCTGTCTGTGTCACAATGTTGTTGTGTAGGACCTTACATACTGCTCCATGCTTATGTTCTCGCCTCGTGTCACAATTATCCGAGGGATCTTTATTTGTTATGTCATGAATATTCTGTTGTCTATATCTTGTTTTTATTTGAGCATAAGGTTACCGTTTCCCGAGATCCAATGTGGTAAATTGGATCTCATTTGCAAGTCAGGTCCGTGGACCAAGGATTGGAGATCGAGGGAAGCGTAATGTCAGGTAGATAGCCGGAGATCCTTTTACTGTTTTCTGTAGTTACTTTCAAACTCTAGGATAACTGTAATCATTACTATGTTACACTATGGTTGATATTTTGATATGAATCAGTTACTCTTTCGCTCCATTGCTCTACTTCTTGTAACATCCCAAATCCATAGCCAAATTTTTTTTTTAAAAATCGAGTAGAGCATTGGAGCGTAAGAGTAACTCGATTCCCATTCAAACAATAACCATAGTGTAACATAGTGTTGATACATCATCCTAATGTTCTCATAACTAAATACTGGAAAACGATAAAGTGACATCTCCGTCTAAGATCTCACTCGTGCACATGCCCTCCAACCATGAGCTTACTGCAAATGGCTTGCCCTTATCTCCAATCCTTAGTCCTTCCGACTGAGAGCTAAACGAGATCCAATTTAACGCATTGGATCTCGTAACTAACCTTATGCTCAAATAAAACAAGATAGGATGACAGATATTCATGACATAACAATATGATCAATATAATGACAAAGACATAAGCGTAAAGCGCATGTAAGCCCCATAAAGTGCTGCACTATTCACCAAAGTGCCACGATGTACGGTCCGTGTCCTCGCTAGGAAAACTCTGACCCGTATTACTACATCTATAACCCGTGTGAATCGTATGTATAATTCAGTAACCCCGAACAGAGTCTCTAACCGTGAATGTATCTCGGTGACTCCTATTAGAATCTCTATCCGTGAATGTACCTATCACATATATGTATATGAGCAAAGACTAGATTAGTGTTACAAGACGCGAACGTGCCTTCATGACTCGCTGCTAGTACTTCGCGGAACACGTACTTTTACGTAAAAACGTGAAACAGCGGCACGTCGGCAGCGTATTAGCAGTAGATCAAAGTTTCTAATGTCCTATAAGAGTAATATCACTTTCATTAGTGATTTGACATCATAATCGGCATTTTAGGTAAAAATTACCATTTTGCCCCTATACCCCTAATTGGCGGAATTTCGCCAAAGACTGCTATTTGGCTCCGTTTTTCCAAAATTTCGCCAGAACTTCGACCCAATGATAACTTTCAAAATTCTAGACTAATATAGCCCTATCATATGATACCCAATCATGCTTGAAAATTAAAGGCTATACTAGCGATTATTCTAACTATTGAAAGAACTATGAAAGCTTAAAGCTCGCTATTTTAACTTTCAACTTTCGAGACTCAATCCCTACTATGTTTTTACCTCGTCGCATCTTTCATCTCCTACTTCCTAGATCTAACTAACAGCTCTACTAAAACTACCGAAAGAACTAAAGACTAAGGACCGAAGAACTTACTCCGTCAAGACTTCTTCACAATTTTTTCCAGCTTCTCTCTCTTCTTTCCTCTCTAGATTCGGCCAAGGAGGAGGAAAATGGTGTGAAAATCAAGAGGATTGCATGCCTTTATATAGGAAAATTTTGGGTTCAATGTGGTAATTTTTCATTCCCAAAGTTGTAATTTTTCCTTGATTTTTAACCATGGAAAATCAATGCAAAATTGTGTTTAATCCTTGTCCATGGAAGGGTTTTGGTCGACATACATGGCTGATTTGGCAGCCCAAGATTGGTCAAATGTGTTGACTCAACTTGCTTTATGATCCTGGTCCGATAGAATTTCCCGATCGGTGTCGCTTTCGCGAAATCTCAAAATTCCGAATTCATCACTTTGAAGATATTCCCTTTCTCATCAATAATATCTAATTTAACTTAGATTTCAGTCTCTTACTAGGGTTCCAACATTCGAGCTTGAAGTTTTCAAAACGTGTCCGAACGCGTCCGACGCCGAAGTCGTTTTCTAATCATCAACTCTCGATAATAATTCACCGATTCCAAACATGTCCAGAAAATCCTCAACTCATCTCCGGATGTTGAGTTAGAATTTATTTCCTTCAAGTCCAAAATATGACTATCTCGCATTTTTCCCTATTTCGTCTTATTAGGAAAATGCTCTACCTATTTCTAATTCACTTCCGAAAAGGTCACTTGAAGGTAAAAACTCACCGATCAATATTTTACCTTGACTTTAGCAATCCTATTCCCGGTTCTCTAGATAGGATCCGTTTCCTATTTATTGAGTTACTATTCACTAAATTTAATTATATAATATAATATTACAACTTTACAAAATATCTAGATATTATAAATTTTCATTCTTATCTCATTTCCTTTGCAAATTTTCGGCTGGCCCTTTTAATTATTTAATAAATATTTATTTTTTATTTAATTAATTAATTAATTATTTATTTATTTATTTTTTCCCAAAAATTCCACAAAAAAATCCCTAATTGGTCCATTCTTGTATTTAGGCTTAAAAATACCTAAACTCAACTATTTTTCTCCAAAATTTCCAATTAATTAGTAAATATGTTTTTACTAATTTTAAGCCAAAAACCACTAATTTTAGGGTTTTACATAATTATTACTGAATTTCCTTTGCTTATACTTAAGTAATTAGCCCAATATTACTTAATTACTTAATTATCACAAGTTGATAATTTTCTTAATTAGAGTACCTTATTAACATTAAAATTTTCATGCCACTTGTATTATTTTAGAAATTACAAGGGTATTATGGTCTTTTCAATACTTTTGAACATTCTTATACAATTTCTCCAAGTTCATAATTTATTAAATTACCATAATTAGAGATATTGTTTGGTTTGACGGAGGGGAGGGGAAGGGGGGATTTTAATGGAGGGGAGGGGATAGGAGGGATTCTAATATTATTTTTGTTTGGATTGATCAGAAGGAAACGGAGGGGAGTGATTTTAATATAATGTTACCTTGTTTGGTTCAGTAGGGGAGGGAGGGAATTTTTTCATATTGACAACTTTACCCTTATGTTATAAGAGAGATTTTAATGTTACTTTGTTATACATTGAAAATCAAGACAATATTTAATCAATCATGAAGCTAAGCATCGACATGCATATGACACCATAATTTTGACAAATTAAGTGTAATATGCATGTTTAACAAGAATATTTATATATAACTCTAAAAAGAATATTAATCCAATAGTTAATAGACTATTCACGTCCAAACCACACATAATCCAACAACAAAAAATTATTAAAGCATAAATATGATGGACTACTATATTTTAAAAACCTAAAACAATGTCGTTTCATGCATGCTACACACATAAAATTCGTCGGACTAGTGACGATATTAGATTACCAATCCACTAGTTTAACAAGCTGACCTGGGTTGGGTTTTCATGAGTGTGTTAATTTGCAAATAGAAAGGAAAATTCCACAATAATCCCATAGGTTTGCAGTATTTTTTCAGTTTTTAATATGATTTAACATCCCTCCATTTCTCTAATAAATACAAGCTCTCCACATGAGGAGTGACAAAAACTATACCAGATTCCCGTAGTACTAGGACACTCGTCATTGAAGTTGTTGCATTGTATCTAAAAAAATATATATATATACACACACACACACACACGTTGTTCTTACTTATGTGGAACACTTGTTGTGGAATCAAGTTGCCTGTTGTGATTATATTTGTCCATGACTCATGGACTCCATATATATATATATATATATATATATATATATATATATATATATATATATATATATATGTATATATATATATATATTTCTTCCACTGATCTCCGATGAGCTCTCTCCCTCTCATGCTCACAGTCTCAGCCTCAACTCTCTCTCGGCCTCTCTCAGCTCACGGTTGTGCAGAACCATGTTGGATGAAATGAGAGAATGGAATGAAGTGTGTGGCTGGAGGGAGTGTTGTATATGTCCGGATGGAAGCAAAATGAGAAGAGAATAGAGATAATATATGCGTATATATCTAGTTTATGGAGGAGAGGAGGGATATCCGAAAGTTAATTGAAGGAAATAAAAATATAGGTGTGTGTACATGTGTCAGCATATGGAAAAGCGAGGGTATAGATTTGCATACGTGGTGCACAAGCAGAATGGAAAATGAGGGAATTTGGCCTGGGTCGTGTATATGGGCTGAAGGAATAAGAAATGGACATTGAAAGCTATGGGTTTTTGATTTAGGAATGTATAATGATGGAGAAAATATGCCTTGAATTCTAAAGAATTAATTTTAAATTAACTAAGGCCAATTTTCCACAATTTATCTGATATCATACTTTCAATTTCCTAAATCCAAAATTTAGGATGTTACAAACAAGTTCTGTTCTGACCAATAACTAAATATCTATAGTGTTGTTGTTTTGAAAGGCTTACTACTTTTAAAAAAAAGCAAGATAAAAAAAAAGGAGAATGACTTCAAAATGTTAAGCTGAATATAGATGCACCCTACAAACACATCCATTGTCCTCACCAATGATTGGGATGTTAAACTATGGGCCTGTTTGAGTTGACATTCAAAAAGCAGGTTCACGCAACCATGTGGTGTTCGATAAGGATGATGCTAGCATGATAAGGAATGACCAATTTCCTGCGGACCGTTGCCCTCAAGCGGAAATTCTTTTCATAGAGGGATTTGTTGAAGAGTGGGTAGCATTTCCATATATATTGCTTGAAAGATTTCTGAAGCTAAATGAATTTCATGTGAAGAATAGTTCCTTTAGGGAGATATTCCCGTTACAAGCACCATCCCCGAAGAAATTATCAGAAAAGAGCCAAATGAAGAAATAGAAGAGGGAATCACATTATTCAACATTGAAGACAAAGCAACAAATGCTGGATGCACAAACATTTCCATATCATTTTTCAACCATAATAAGATGTGTTCAAATTAGTTTAGTTGGAGATGGTGTTTGGTTTTGAAGATTTGAATGGTTATCATAAAGAGATGGCGTCATCATCAGTTTTTGTGCCACTGAGTCTAACACATCTTAAAGTATAAGAGCTTGACTTGGACATTTTAACAATATTTCAAGAAAAATAAGTCTGCGGATCATACATAATTTTCATTTAATGCTACTTTCTTTCAACACTTTTTGGCACCATCCTTTGCTTTATTTCAAAATTTGTGGAGTCTACCCGTATCTCATAAGCTCATCCATATTGGCAAGAGGTGAAGGCAATTTTGTTTCCTCAAAATTGTTAACGCTTTAAATAGCTACTATCCTATCGATACTAACCAAATAAATGAAAAGGGTAGCCTGCAATAACAAAATTTGACCTGTAAAGTAATTACACATACTGGTTAACTCAGGCATTGTGGCATGGCAATAAAGTAGTTAGTTACATTCAATAATTAATAACCAAGAAAAAAAACCCCGACCCATTACAATCTGTAGTGCAATGCAAAAGATGTACCAATTTGTGCGTAAGGCAGAAGACGTCAAAAGAGATATAGATTTAAAGACAATGCATGAGTTAATCAGTATATGTAGTTCTTTTACAGGTCAGCAATTAATTCTCTATACCGTCTCTCCAATTTAAAGAATTTTTCAAATTAATATTGAAAATTAGCATAACTAATATTAACTAGTTTATCCCTTATGAGAATAAATTTTTGATTCATTAAGATTCTCTGTTTAATTTGATGTTTTAAGGTTTAACTCACTCGTAATTCAAACCCAGTTTCTGAACTTTTCTTATTTTGAGTCAGGGTCAATTATCGTATAAGGCAAAAAAAAAAAAAAAAAAAAAAAAAAAACTATGATTCTTAACATGCATATTTAGGGAGTTAATATTGATTTTAAATATAAGACATATATTTTATATTTGTCATTTTTTTTTTTCTAATTTACCCCGTTCTCTCAATAATAATCAAGGAGGAGAATAAATGAAGAAAATAAAGAAGATAACTAGCATGTTATAGAAAATACATACTTATCATATTAATTAATTTAATTTACTTCTTTAATCTAATTAAATTAGGTAAATAAGTATTATATTAATATTAAGCACTGAGTACTTATCACAATTAAACAATTGTCATTGTGGTGTCAGCTCAGCTCATGTGTTTTTGATAAAAAAACTGTGAATAAAAGAGCATCTCCGCCGGTTCATAAAACCCTTCACCCCATTCATGATATTCAAATCAACAAGTGAAGCTCTTAGGAATGTGGCGAGAGAAACACAAGGGGTGGAATATGAATACATTCATGACTGCGAACGTGTTCTCAATTGCAATGCTATTCATCAACTTCACAACGAAAAGCCCCATCTGTGACTGTGAGTCTCTTATGGTCTTAAAGCTATCGTGTGAGTTAATAGTTGGATATTATGTGTTTGATATGGTGTACGTTATATATGCAGCATTAGACAAGTTTAAGAATTTTAAGAATGGTAGACTTAATTGCATTTACTACTTAACTTATGATATCCCAAATCATAATGAAGTAATCATTTTTTAATTCTGTTTACTTTGGAAAACCATAATACACACTACACACTCACACACGCAAATGTGTGTGTGTGTGTGTGCGGAGCCACTTTATTTCATCTGCACGTGCGTGTGCACACACATAAAATTGTTTTGTTGAGTTTTTTTTTTTTTTTTTACGCTGCCGAGCTTACTACATATCTTAAGATAAACACCATAATCCCCTCAAAACATGGGACATTATTATATAGTGCTATGAAGTCCATTGGTGATTTTATTTTTATGGGTCCCAAGCTTTACTACTCATGTCAAAACCAACGTTTTACTTTTTTTAGTATGACGTTTTTTTTATATGACCATCCGATTAAATTAAATATAAATTTTATCGACTTTTTAGCATTTGTTATGCTCCTTTCCTCATTCGTTGATAGTTGACTTTTTAATATCCTATCACATATGATAAACCATAATAATTTTTCCTTACATGTTGCTTTGGAATTTGATTATGTAACATCTGATTATTTGTATGTCATGAGATTAGAGTATATTGTTCTATTTAAATTGATTTCCTCGAAAATACTTTTCAGTTGAACCCCATTTCTAGTCCTAAACTTTACAAAGGAGTGGGTTGCCTTTTATCCTCCTTAAAAAAATTCGGGGCGCCTGTCCCGAACCCCAAATCCCATCATTAATTGTGCACCCACAAACTTAAATTCCGGCTCACCTTGTGTGTGTGTATATATATATAGATAGATAGATGCATATATACATGTATATATACATGTCTATACATACACGTGTATACAAACATACACACACATATTAAATTGGTGATCCTTTCTTTACCATTTATCTTCTTTTCTATATGTTGTGTTTGTTAGGAAGGAGCACAAGTGGATGTTAAACCTTTCTATCATTTGCAAGAGTTTGGTGAGGAAACAAATAAATAAATATATAGCAGAAATTAAATTGCACAAAAGACATCGAATTATTAATGTGGAAAATCATGGGTCATCCAGTAATAAAAATATGATCCACTATGATCAAAACAGGTACAAGATAGTCTCAAACAAATGCATAAACACATGCAACCACACAACCAAACAACTAGAGAAAAGACGTCCCTAACCAGGAACATATTTTCTCTCATACCAAGCCTCCAAACAACATCCCCATAGTTGAAAAACATGAACCATATGTTCTGAACTTACTGACCAAATTTCAGCTCAATCCAACGAGTCGCAAATGCCAATTTATCGATACTTTCCTGTGAGGCTGTGTTTTTCGCTTTCTATCACACGGATGCAACATTGGACTTCTCTGACCTCTCTAACCTTGGCCTATTTAGCTTTAGTGTGGGCCTTTTTGCCCAAAAACTTAATATGCCCTCTCTCCACTTAAATAAGTGAGACAACCTCAAATTAGGAAGCTTTGAGAGAATATTTTTTCCCACAAAAAACAAGAGGAAACTTTCCTTTCTTTTCATTTTCGCATTGTTTTCCTTCTTTCCTACCTTTTCCTTTTCTTTCCTTTCTTTTCATAAAATAGAAAAAACATCAAATTGAACAATTCAAACATGAGCTTTTCTCCACTAGAAAAGGGAGCCCAAAACCCAACAGTGTTTGCTTACCCTTCATTAACAACCAAATATGTTTTGCATTCTTATAATTTTTTTGATCGGCCTTGTCAAAAGCTTGGTCTGATATGTGTTAATCCAACTTTTATGTTCAATGCTTTGCTTCATATTCTATTATTGCAATCATACTTTGCCATAAAAATGCATATCAACTTAGATGTATACCCGCTGCATGCATGCTTCAACATGGTAAGATGAACAAACATTTGTTATCACACACTTTGTGTAATATCCTGAATTTTGGGCCTAGAGACTTGGGAATAAGCCTATAAAAGGTAGGCGACTAAGCCCGATTCAAGCGAGTCCCAAGAATGTCGAGGGATAGGAAGCCTCTTGGGGACTAAGTAACTCGGCTATACGGGTTAGTGGATTTAGTATGTATAAGTGTGGAATTAAAGTGCCAATGAAAAGGGGCACTAAGACCTATACGGTGTAAATTTGGTTGAAAAGATGCCACCCAACTATGTCTTGAGTATAAGACAATTAGTTGAGCGAAAATATGCTAGCATAAGTAAGTATATGACATTTTCAGGTAAGATCAGTATGTCTTGCGTTTTTTAGAAAACATTGGTATATGGCATCATTTGTCAAGTCTTGGTATGCATGTCGCAATCTTGTGTAGGCACTGATAAAGTGACTTTAATAAGTTAGGTCATGATGACTAATGATGACATAGTTTTTGAGTCATCACCACAAGATTATGACATATGTCTCTCATCATGGCAAAGAATAAAGTTACTTATGTGTTGGTCTAATAAGAGCAAGACACGTGTCCCATCATGATTACAAAGAAAAGCTTCTTTTGCATTGGTGCAATGAGAACATGATACGTGTCGTCTCATTATAACATACTTTTATATTGGTCCAATAGAAACATGACACGTGTCCACTATCATGATAAGTAAAAGCTACTTTTGTTGGTCAAATGGAAATGTGACATGTGTTCCCTCATTATGACATAGCTTTTAAGTCATCGCCACGAGATCATGACATGTATTCCGTCATTATGACAAGGCATAAAGCTACTTTTATGTTGGTCCAATGGAAAGAGGACACGTGGCGCGTTATGGACTACACTTGTGTTCTATATATACCCCTTTTCCCTCATTTGTCTTTAGGTCATTTTGGCCAAAACTTGGAAAAGATGGAGAGAGAGAAAAATAAAATAAAGAGAGGTGAGAAGAGAAGGAAGTTTGAGAACCTAGAAACTAGAAGGAAAAAACAAGGAAGCAAGAACTTAGGTAAGTGATCATGGATTTCCATCCTACTTTCTTTAATATGTTTAAGGCCTTAATGAACAACTCTTCCATGTTGTTTTGGGAGCTAATGCCAAAAAAGGATAAGGGTGTATGAGGAAGCAATGACTTGGATATTATCCTATAATATCACAGATAATGGCATAGTACTCGGCTGAACATAAGTTTACGTTGGACATAGGTTAAAATCTAGTCACTGTTCCAACATGTTATCTTGTATATCATTCCTTTGTTTTGTCCCTTTCTTCTTTGGAACTACAATGTTTTACTTTAATTTCATTAATCATTTCTATAGTTAGATCTTCGACATGTTTACAAAATGCTAATCAAGAAAATCCATTTGACTCTTGTTAGATATGCCATATTTGACTCTGGACTATGATTTCTTTGATTAAATTCAGGTAACATTGTTAAATTCTCTTATCTTATGTCTGATATTTTTAATTTCAAATTGGGAATGTTAATTAGCTTTTTATATGTAAGCTAATTGTCAAATATGTCGTATTTGATTTGTCAGGTAACATTGTGATTCCCTCTTCAGTAATGAACTAAATTTCTTTTGGCTGAGTGAGGATGAATTCTTGAGTGTAGAATGAACCCAGTTTGCTAGTTCTTTAATTAAATAAAGGGTTAAGGTGCAGATTTGCCAACCAACTATTATCTGAGGAGCATCTGGCACAAAAAACAATTGCGTAGGACGGTGGCGGAGACATTGGAGAAAAAAGTGGTTAAGCCTTCTTGTTGGATAAAGCAAACACCAATAGATATGGGACCCATGGGAGCAGGCGTTGTGGCAGCAACAGGTGTTGCTTGTGGCATCGGAGTGATGGGACCAGGGTGGTGTAAGGCGCGTCTTTGGTCGAAAGTTGTGGACTACTAGATGAGTTCAAGAGGGTGAGGTGAACACCCAGCAACAATGGAAGCTTTGGAGACGCTGACGTCGCCGACACCGTGATGACCAATGGAAGACGGAGACACCAAGACAATGATGGGGTAATAGTTCATTGGTGAATCTGCACCAAATTGTGTTTTTTTTTTCACTTTTTAATTGTTGATTGGTAATTTTGGTCATTTCAATTGTTTTTTGTGTAAAATTGAAGTTCGGCCTGGCTTAACACCTTTCAGACCGATGGTCAATCCGAAAGAACAATACGTACTTTAGATTTCAAAGGAAGTTGGGATCGACATCTTTCACTGGCAGAGTTTTACAACAACAGCTATCATGCAAGTATACAAATGGCCCCGTTTGAGGCATTGTATGGGCGAAAGTGTCAATCACCTCTATGCTGGACATAATCATCTGAAAGGCAATTGCTTGGTCCGGATATGATTGAGCAAACCTCCGAGCAAATCGCGTTGATCAAAAAGAGTCTCCTTGCAGCACAAGCGAGAAAGAAGAGCTATGCTGACAAAAGGAGGAGACCACTGAAGTTCTATGTCAGCGACCATGTGTTTCTTAAACTATCTCCAGTAACTGGTGTCGGCATAACACTTAAGAGACAGAAACTCACCACGTTATGTAGACCATTCGAAATTTTGCGTAGCGAGGACCATCGCTTACCGTATAGCCTTACCTCGAAATCGAGTAATCTCCATAATGTTTTTCATGTGTCTCAGTTGAAGAAATACCAACCGATCGTGGTCATGTCATTGAGTATGAAGACGTTCGAAGTACGACATGATAATACCTTCATAGTCGAATGAGCGAATTCTCGAACGCCAGGAGAAACGGCTTAGGAATAAGACCATTCCGACAGTTAAAGTAGTCTGGAAGGGTTTGACACCTAACGAAGTGACTTGGGAGACAGAGAAAGACATGAGGAGAAATACCCGAGTTTATGGCCCAAAGCCTGAGTTACGATAGATTAAATTTCGAGGGCGAAATTTTGTTTAATCTGGGAATGTAATACCCGGATAATTATTTATCTTAAATATTATCTTTTGATAAATAATACCTATTCTTAATAGGTGAGTATGTGGTCTCAAATCTTGTGTTGTATTATCTTATTTTTCTAGTGTAATTTCTCTTGAAATTAGAAGGAATAAAGTGCCAAAAATCCCTAATTACATTTATGGGTCATAAAATACCCTGAGATTATTATGAAATGTCTTAAGAGGCAATTAAATATTTATTAAAAATAGGAAAGTATGTTGTCTCTAATTTAGGTAATTTATGGGATTATTTTCCTTAGACATAAAAGAGGCAAAATCCAATATTATTTTGGGAGCATAAGTTGCCCCATGATTTTTAAAATAATACATGGTGTTAAATTACCAATGTCAACACAATAGTTGTGAGAAAAGATTAATCTAATTTAAGAAAATTGTCAATAATTAGTAGATAATTAAATCTCCATTTATTAGAGATTAATCAACATGTTTCAAAGGCATAACAAGGGATATGTGACCCTAATTAAAGACTAATGGCCAAGATTAGCATAAAGGTAATTGCTAATTAATTAGGAGTGATTAGGATAATGTGTTAGATTAAGTACATGAAATCCCTAAATCTTAATCGATCAACAAAGAATTACTAATCATATGATTAAGACACTAAACAACCTTCTTAATCAACTTTGACAAGTCAAACATTAAGCAATGGCTAGGATTGAATCTCATAAAGCAAGATTTAAGGCTTACAATATTTCTAACATTTTAAAAATCCAAAATCCATGTTATTAGTAAAGAGCCAATGGGAGAATGTCTATCTAATTAATATAAAAAAATTAAACATAATATAATTTAATTAATTAATTAAAATCAAGTGTTGAAAAGTCAAAAAGGGGGCGTGTATGTGTGTGTGTGTGAGTGTATGAGTGTGTGTGTGTGTGCAAGTGGATGAAGGAAAGAGGAAAAGAAGGAAAAACAAATAGGATAAGTGAGAACCGATAGAAATTAAATCGTATCTTGAAATATGTGAACTAAGTATTTAACATCGGACTTATTATAAACAAGTGAATTTTTATCCCAGGAGTGGGTTATCTCCAAGTCATTTGCGTAACTCAAGTCGGCGTTTATCCTAAAATGACTAAAAGATTAGTAAAGACCCCTAATTGAACTATAATTCTTATTAATCCAAATACTTATTGAGAGGATACATAAATCAAAGTTTACCTCAAAAAGTATTTGAGATTTATAAGCATATTCGATTAAAAACACCGAGCAGGGAATTTATCTTGTAGAGAGGAAAATCCCTAAAGGATAAGATGACATAGGATGAGGTCATTTTTGGAAGAGGATAGGGAAGAGAGAGAGAGGAGGTACAAAATGGAATGGAGGGTGGAGATAGAGTTTCAAATGAAAACCTAGATCTAATGGCTTATATTGAAGGAGAGGAAGTTTGAAAGAATTACAAGAATGCCATAATTTTCTCTATAAATAGCCTTAACTTCATTTGAAAAATTCACACCAAACTCTCTTTGAGCATTTCAAAATTGAAGAGTGAAAGAGAGAAGGAGAAGCTTTGGAGAAGGAGTAGCAAGGTTCTGGGTAAGTTCTTCGGTCCTTAGCTTTTAGATTCTAGTCTTTAGTTTTGTAGTTCTAAAGTTCTAGGGTAAGTTTATAGCTTATGTTTTTTTGATCTTTAATCTTCCAATATATAGTTGTTATCATGTTTTTATGAATAAATATGGTTGTATTTAAAATATGATAGAGAAAGAGATATAGCAAAATTTTGAAGATTATTGTCCAAGTAGCGAAGCTCCTGGCAAAATTTCGTCGATTAGTGAAGTCAGGGGTAAAATAGTAATTTGGGACTAAAATATCTGTTAGGATATTGTTTGATTAATAAATACGATATTATCCTTATAGGATATCTGTGATCACATACCGACCGTCAGACGTACTGCATTTCGCCAACGAATGTACGGACGCGTACTGTAACACTAGCTCTACTGCTTCTTGTATGCTTATATGTGATAGATAATTTCATAGACCGAGACTCTGTCTTGGATCACTCTCTATACATTCGGCTTTTACACGGGTTATGGTTTTAATAATATTGTTTGAGTTTTCCTATACCGAGGACACGAGTAGCTATCGTGGCACTGGATAGTGCAGACACATGTGTGAGACTTTACATCTGCTATGTGCTTATGTACTGTGACTGTATTAATCATGCATCTGCTGTATGCTTATGTATTAACCACGGATCCGATCATAGCCTTTATCATCACCCTACAAAGGTGACTTTTGACTAAGTCAAAGATCGACTCATCATGTAGGAATCCATGATGATTTCAGTTGACGAGCTGCCAGACGCTGCTTATACATGAGAAAAGCTTATGACTTATTCCATGCAGCCTTTCATAAGTGGGTCCATCCAAGACCTTGTACTCTTACAGTGCCTATGACTTTGACTCGTATCTCCATACTCATCAAAAGTCATACCGGTCTTATTTCATCTTCGCTCCCGTATAGATGACCGACACTGTGGACATTTAGGATAATCTATAAGATATATCCAAGGATACAGCTTATCAATATAAACATGCAAACGAAATGATAACGTACGCAAGGAGAATACTTTAAATAACATAAATTGTTTAAAGTACAATGACTTGCCCCTAGGGCATAATTTCCAATGCCTTTTACCACCACTCTCCTTCTTCTGCGGTGCGTTTTTACTATTCGTGGTGTTCTATATATAGTCGGAACTTTAATTTTGTTTGGAGGAGCTATTTTGATTGTTGGCGGTGGCTAATTTCCTTACTTCTTGGTGATGGAATTTGTTCTTGAGCTCAATGGACTTCATAGGGAGTTTTTCTATCATTTCATTAGTCTAGAGTTATATATATTTATATTGCCTAGTTTTAGGAATTATTTTATATGATTCTCGAATTGAGATTAATATTAATAGTCTCTATTGGTTTGATAATTACAATTGGGATTGGATTTTGTATTGTGAAAAATATACATGTTTGAATTTCTTTGTGGTTGCAATGAGACTATGGCGATTAGCATGGTATTGTCTAGTTAATGTGGTTGATTTGTACCCTTGAGGGGATGGTTAGCACTCAAATTTAAGAAGACTCATATTGCATTATTCCAATTTCAAATGCACATTAAGTGGTTTTAAACAACGTCTCAATAGGTAGTAGTTAGTTATGGTTGTAGGAGCTACTATTAATTGGGAATATTGAACTCAAGTAGTATCTTGAAGTTTGTCCTAAGACTTGATGAATTTTAACTCCTATACTTTTCAAGCAAGGATAGCCATTTCTTTATTATCAAGAACATCCATCATTCAAATTTTCAATTCCATATTATACCATTCCATTCATTCATTCACACCATTTAAAAAAACCAAAAACAATAGTTAGCATTTAATTAAATTGCGTTCATATTTTAGTTGTAGTTAAAAAAATGATTTTAAAACCAATAATTTGTTTTCATTGCATTTGCATGACATTTAGATTACTTAGGAATCAATAAAAGGCTCATTGAGAAGAGAGAACGATCATAGGTTTTCCTATATGCAATCCTTAGTTAATTTTTGATTGTGGACCCTAAGACTAACGACAAAAGGCCCTCATATCCAATTTAAACTCAACATCTCCTTTCCATTGTTATTTCAGCCAAAAAAAAAAAATCACCAAAAAATTTGTTACTGACTAATAATCAACTGCTACTAAGCATGTCAGTATACTCTTTCACTTTCATTTATCCGCTTAGTATTTAATATCCAAAATCCACTTTTCATATAAGTTTGAAGGAGTCATGTTTACTTTGCCCAAGGTTTCAACAAAAGCATCAACTATAAGATGCCGGAGCACCATGGATTGACACAAGAATAGAAATGTGACAGAGTATGAAAGCTTGTACAAAAAATTGCCTCTAGCTAGCATTGCATTAGATGTTAATATCCTAAATTTCTAAGACTGAAGCACGTAATTTTCTTTTCTTTTGGCCTTCAGTTTGGGGTAAAGCTAAAGTGGAAGGTTAAGTAGCCAACGAGAGAAAACCCGGAACTTGGACTAAAAATCTAACATTTTCTGGGAAAGAAAATCTAAAGCTCGTAATACCAATGTGTAAGGATATTGCACCTTCCGACACTTGTATTGAACCCTAAGTCAGTAGAGCAACTAAAATTACCGAGAAACAGCCAATTCAGATGAGCATATACAAGAGAAGGCAGAAAAACGAAATACGAATGAAATTGGCCAAAGCTTCCGCAAAATTTACAAAATTTGACCTTCCTCTTCAGCCCCAGTGATCTCACAGGAACCAATTTTAAGTAAATAGTCCTCAAGTTTCTTGGTGAGGTTGACTTCCCAATTAGATTCAAGGTCTTGCTCTGCGTGAACTGAGTGGAACCCGCTAGCACTTCTTCTCGGTTCTGATGTGTCCTTGGTCATATCCCACAGAATGAAAACATAGTGTTTAAAGTTTCCGGTGATAAATTGCAAGCACTAAACAAGTAAAATCGCCCCGTTCGAATTTCTATGAAATGGGAAGTGGGTATTGTAGAGTGAGAGACAACGCTGAGACCGGATTTGGCGAGTGAAGAGTCTGGCGACTGGAGGAGAGTCCGTGACTGAGAGAAAGGTGCTTAGAGAGTGCGAGAGAGGGCGATGTGAAGTGAAAAGGCAAAGTGAGACTGTGTGAGAGTGCGACACTAAACCTTCGAAAAGTTATAAATAAGACTTAGGAGGCAGCAGCACATGAAAGTCGCCGCTGGAAACTCTAACTTTTAGCGGCGACAAGCAATTGTCGCCACTGAAAGTCTTACATTCGGCGGCGACAACATAAAATCGCTGCAGATTGTGACATTTTTAGTGGCGACAAAATATGTCACCGCCGAAAGTCAATACTTTTGCGGAGACACTTTTGTCGTCCAAGTTTCATCAGCAACATTAAAAGTCGCCACAAAATGTGGTTGCTAAAAGTCCTTTTTTTTTTTTTTGTATTATAATTTGGCTCTTCCGGAAACGGATACAATGGACCACCCCAATAATTTCTAAATTAAAACGTGCTCGATGCTGGATTTTGTAGCTGCCAAGTACGATTTGCCCCACATAATACAGACAATGGTACAATGGTCAATGGACCACCCCAATAATTTCTGAATTAAAACGTGCGCTCAATGGTGGATTTTGTAGCTGCCAAGTACGATTTGCCCCACATAATACATACAATGGAGCACCCCAATAATTTCTGAATTCAAACGTGCTCTCGATGCTGGATTTTTAGTTGCCAAGTCCATACGATTTGCCCCACAGAATACACACACTCTCTCTATATATATATATATATGAGTGATTATCAACTTGTAAGTAGTTTATTGAATCTCTATAAATTTATACTATATATTAATATTGATTTTTAACTTCTAGAGGGAGTCGTTCCTGGATCAACGGTAATCTCCTTACAGTGATAAGCACTGAATGATAGGATCTCTATATCTTTAACGACTTTTAGTTTTGACCCCTATACTTATATTCAAATCAAATCGTTATAGTACTGTAAGTGTATGGATCAAAACTAATAATTTGAAATTATAGGATTAAAATTAAAATTTGATCAAAGTCTAAAAACCAACAATGATATTAACCCAATAATTTACATGAGAGTTTTCCCCCCTTTAACACTCATTATTAAAGCAATTTTTGCACTTTGTTAACATGGTTTTGGATGTTATTAATTAATTAGACAAAGCCAAATATTTTACAAATACGTAAAAGATTTATCCGTACATTATTTAGATGGGATTTAATGAATTTCCACATTTTTTATAACTTGTAAATTGTTTTAAATTTCACTAAAAATTTGTATTTATATTATAAATGACAATATAATGTACTGGATATTATATACACTTGAGCGAAGGAAAATTGGTCAAATGTCTAAAATACTCCCAAAATCTAGGGTTCATATATACATTCCTTGTTTCTTAAATCACTTAAGAATGATCTCCAACAACAGTGTCTTGAAAAATAAAAATAAAAAATTCTCCAACAACTCAAAAAACGCGACCAAAATCCATAGTGTAAAATTAATTAGAGAACCAAAGAGATCTTAATTTCAACCTTCCACATGTAAAATGCCATATTGATTTCAATCAATAAATTAAATCACCATAATTTTTACTCATTTCAAGAGCTACGATTTTTTTTTTACTATTTATAAGTCATATAATCAAATTTATGAATAGGCAGTTTTACCCCAAATTTATTATTGTGTTGACTTTGTACTATTGGGGTCGTGTGTTTACTATAATTAAAATGTGCATATCAAATTTATTATTGTGCAGCTGAACCAGGAAGTCTCATAAACAAATAATGATTGGAAAAGAACCAAAACTTTCAAGAAGAAATATATATTGATCAATAATTTGAGTAAATAATGTTTGTATTTATCTCAACATTATTGCTGAGCAGAGAAAGACAGATGAGGGTAGCAAGTGTATAAGCTTGTTTTGGCCCATTCCATAAGACGGACCACTTGAGATTCCTGAAATTGGTACAATGCACCAGCTTTAAATAGAGTAACATTTTTAAATTTTATTCAGGCTGATATTTCTTTAAACAAAAAACAAAAAATGCAGACTCCAAAGGGACCAGATTTATTGGATATTTTATTCACTTGTTTTAAGCCACTTAGCGCTACACAAAGTAAATGTGTTTGATGAATTTTTCTCTCGTAAAATGTACTTTTTTTAATGGAAGGCAAACGAGCTCATGAGGGATGTTTATTTACCATGCTTAATAGCAAAGTAGGCTTGTTTTGCCTCAAGAACATAGAAAATAGGCTTTTTTAAGGAGAGTTTTAAATGCATTAAAAACAAAAGAATATAAACAAGAAAAGAAAGGAAAACTTCAACTTAATATAAAATAATAATAATTAAGAGTGAACTAAACTATTACAACAAAAACATTACAAAAGATTCGTCGATTCTTCATTCCTTAAAAATATTCATTATATCTTATTATCAATCTTATCAAACATATCACGTTCAACATAATAATAAACAATATAATTATGTTTGAGTAAATATATATTGATCAATAATTTGAGTAAATTTTGTTTGTATTTATCTCAATATTATTGCTGAGCAGAGAAAGACAGATAGATGAGTGTAGCAAGTGTGCTTGTTTTGGCCCACTCCATAGGACGGACCACATGAGATTCCTGAAATTAGTACAAGGCGCCAGCTTCAAAATTTCAAAAATGAATTCATTTCAAACATCCTTGTTTTACTTCATCGCATTTTTTAACATATAAATACAAATCTACCAGTCAAACTAAAATATTGCTTGCACAAGGAACGTACCACATTTTTAACATAAATAAATTAACTTTTTTAAATTTTATTCAAGTTGATATTTTATTTTTTTTTTTTTAAAAAAGTGCAGAGCACTAAATATATCTGACTCAAAGCCAAAGGGACTTGGTTTCCTTGTTTTAAGTCACTTAGCGGTAACAAAGTAAATATGTAAGATGCGTTGTTTTTTTAGAGCAATACACTTTTTTAATGGAAGGCAAACGAGCTCATGAGGGATGTTTATTTACCAAGCTTAACAGCAAAGTAGGCTTGGTTTGCCTCAAGATCCTTTTGGCAAGACATAAAAACATGACTCACTTTAAACTGAAAAAAAAAAAAAAAAAAACGCAGAATTATTACTTTTTACATAAAAAAGTCTCAGCACGAAAAGGTAAAAGAAGAAGTCACAGTTAACGTGAGCCACTTCTCATGTAAGCGGTTTAGGGCTTGATTGAATTAGCTTACGATAACATGTTTATGTAAGTTGAGGCATAACTCATTTCATATATTTACTTTGTAAATCCCAAAATCACGATTAAAAAATATGTTAGAGTTTCAAAATGTTATTCCAAACAAACACTTAAACTCTTCCACTATATTTTACACCTCCACATGCTCAATCGTTGAAACTATTTTGTATCACTAAAAGATAAAAGATACAGATAAAGAAGGTTCAACTCCACGAAGATATAGGCTCACAGCCCAAATAGAGTATTAATTATTTCAGAAAGTTTTTTGCGCATAAAGTATTTTTTAGGAGCACTTTGAACTTTGTTAAAAACTCAAAAAAAAAAAAAAAAATCCTTTAAGTAGAGGTGCATCTAACACTCTAAAGTATTCTTTAGATATCAACTTCAGGGTGCTAGACGCACATAAAAAATAACTATAGGGTGCTAGATGAATGACAAACTAATTTAAGGTGCTAGAGGCACCTACAAAAGTATTGCAGGGTGTTGATGCACCACAAATTACTTTATGGTATGGGACACACACTTTGGAAAATACTCAAGGATGTTGGAGGCACCTTATACCTTAAAACTTTTAATATCATTTACACTCGCATACAATTTATATACTTAATAAGAATAAATCATTTTCATGACATGTGCCTCTCTTTCACTGAAGGCTCTATATATACGAGATTCATCTAATACAAAGACGGTATCAGTTCCTTGATTGCTTAGCTTATTGAGTGAACAATGGCATCTCTCATACTCTCTAATAAGTTTTTCTTTCTTTTCTTGTCTTTCTCTTTGATGATATGTCTCTCTTTCAGCAAGTTTCCCGGCGACTTCTCCATTATGAGCAATGACCTCGAAAAGTTCACTTCGAATGAAGATATCTTTGAGCTGTTCAAAGAGTGGCAGAAGGATCACAACAAACATTATGAAACCAAAGAGGAGGAGTTGAAGAGATTTGAGAGTTTCAAAAGCAATTTGAAAAATATCAAAGAGAAAATGCAAAAACCACGCCATCTTATAGCTTGGGCTTGAACAAGTTTTCAGACTTGAGTTATGAGGAGTTCAATAAAATCTACTTACGTTATGAGACAAAGAATCCCATAATCGAGAGCAATAAAGGCGAAATGGTATTGAGCAACAAAGCTTGTCCAGATGCACCTACATCCTTGGATTGGAGGGTTTTTGGAGCTGTAACTTATGTTAAAGACCAAGGTCGATGTGGTAAGTATAGCTTTATTGTTTCTTTAATAAAATCATTGGAGCATTAAGCATACTCAAGAATTTGATTCGTTTTTATAGGAAGTTGTTGGGCATTCTCTGCAACTGGAGCCATTGAAGGAATACATCAAATAGTCACACAATGTCTTCCAAGCCTTTCTGAGCAACAACTTGTGTCTTGTGACAATTACAGCAAAGGTTGTGATGGAGGTTCATATGTTGGCGCATTTCAATATGTCATTGAAAATGGTGGTATTGCCACAGAGAGAGATTATCCTTATTCAGGTCAAAATAGTACCTGTAATTCAACATTAGTAAGTGTTTTTCCTGTCCCATGACATCTTTTTGCTAATTTCTTTTATTGGATAGTGTATTGCCTAATTCTGGTTTTAACATTTTTGGTCATATTTTTATTCAGGAAAAGAAGATATATACAACTATTGATGACTATAACGTTTGGTGGCGGACACCTATATCAGAAAGTTCTCTCTTTTGCGATGTTGCTAGGCAACCTGTTAGTGTTTCCATATATGCAAGCCAAGATTTTGTCTCCTACAAGAATGTAAGCAGCATATTATGTATCATATATCTTCAATATCATTCACTTTAACTTATTCACACACAACTACTTCGTTTATGCAACAGAATACATTTTTAACATTGAAGATTGTTTACTTTCAGGAATCTTTAGCGGGGAGGATTGCTCAAACATTAGTTCATCATGTTTGCATAATCACGCAGTATTAATTGTTGGATATGGTTCAACAAGTGCTGGTCAAGATTATTGGATTGTCAAAAATTCTTGGGGAACGACTTGGGGACTAAATGGTTACATCTTGATCAAAAGAAATACAGGTGTCGCTGAAGGGGTATGCAATATAAATTGTTCCGGTGGTTACCCAATCAAGAGGAAAGAGACGCCAAATCTGTTATATGAAGCATAATTATTATTCCTCTATATGAAGTCCTCGATCCTGAGAAATAGCAAATAAAGCCAAGTAATATATATAATTATGTGTTGGATATCCAGAGCCTTGCAAACTATATCTGTATGGTGTATACTTAAGTGGCCAATGATTTTCCTTTATAAATAAAGTTTATGGAATTACGAGTATTAACTATGAATCAAGGCTAACTGTGGTGATGAAAAAACATAAACGGAAGTATGCATATGCATATTGCATCAAGAATCCAATGAAAGAAAAGGTTAAACATCGTACTTTTTCATGATAATGATCTTTCATCATTAAAATTGTTTCTAAGTGCCAAAATTTTACCCTGACTGGCTGATTAATCTTAATTAAATCAACAAAAAGTGAGTATGAGATAAAATGATTATAGATAATCAAACTCATTAATTCATAAGTCATTAAGCCAGAGTTACTCAATTCAACAACCAATTCATACAATCACCCAATCAACGAAAATTTAATTAACCTCAAAGAGTAACCAACAAGAGTTGGGTCTAGTAGAGAACGTTAGTCCATTAATGGGAAATGCGACTTAAAAATATAAATACTAAATTTCAAATGATTGATGCGGTAGCGAAAAGGTTCTGAAGAGTCTCAAAAAGACAACTTTAATGGACCGCGTGATATATGATGGATGGTTCCATTAGCTATCTTCCAAAAATGGACCACGTAAAATAAAAGGAAACGTGCGAGAATATTGAATACACACACACAAACACACCGTTAATTCATTCTAATAGTTAGATCGCCCTCTCGATATTATTTTTAATCTATTAGTAGTGCGAGCTATAACAACTTTTGTACGAGTATTTTATATTGATGATATTGTTATTGATATTCTTTGAGCGCTTATTATATATGTTACACTCCATCTGTTAACTTCCATGTACTAATAAAAATAGTTAAAAACATTAAAATTTGTCATAAAATTAAAATTAACACAAACATATATCAGCCTTTGGAAGAATAAGAATAGTTAAAGTAGTTTATTTATGAAATAAAAATTTATGTTAAAAACAAATTTAGTGAGTACGATCTGTTGAACATTATAGACCGTGGTTTTGGATGAGAACAAAAATGAATATTTATTAGAAAATGCTAAAAGTTGAATTTACTCTGAATAATTAAGAATTTTGTCGGTCGAATGGGAAATGAGTGGAGCCTTTTGTCCGGCTCTCCATAAGACGAACCACATGAGATTCCAAAGTTTGGCTTTTTCAAAAATTGAATAATGGTCTAATGGACCACCAACAGAATTTTTAGTGCAAAGAAAAGAATCTGTATGGATTTAGATCGCATACCATTGATATAATTCAAGGTTTTGAAGAATCGATATGAGATAGAATTTTAATGGCCATTTTGATTTCATATTTGTAGGGACGATGTTACATGCATGTAAATTAAGATCATGTGAAACTCTTAACAGCTAGTTAGCTAGTTTGTGGGGTGTGGTTTTTCAAAAACTTGTACTCGTTACCATCAGTTATGTTGATGTCAATTTATTACTAGTAATTTATGAGCGAATCAGTTCTCGAGTACTTCGACAATGTAACCACATTTAGCTTTCAGCCTACCCTCCACCCTCTATAAACTTTTAAACTTTTCATTTAAGTCCCTGGTCAAAACTTGCATTTTGACCAGGGACCTTCTTCCTCCTCCAAAACAGATCCGAGAGGCGAACCAGAGAACTGTGGACCTTCTTCCTTCTTCTTCCATTTACAAAGACAAAGAAACTAACATTAAACCAAAATACCCAAAAATTGCAGCCATCTCCAGAGAAATCATGAACCCAGATTCCAAAACCAAAAAATTGTGCAGATGAGGTGAGATTCATGTCAATCCAAATTCAAAAATGAACCCAAATCAACAAAATCATCAACCCGTAAATATAGAAGGAAGAATAAGAACCCGAAGGATATGGAGGAATCGGCTGTAATTTTTTCAATTTCCAACAAAATCCTGGAACAAAAATCGCAGAACAAAAGTGCAGAACAAAATTTTTTCAACAAAATTGCAGAAATCAACAGGATTTTTTCAACAAAATCCTGGAACAAAATTGCTCCACCCGTCACTTCCACCGACCCGTAAACCACCGTCGCGGTCGATCTACCCTTCTTCTCCGTCACTGCTTCTACACCGATAGCGCAAAAGGGAAGAAGACAGACGCGGTATAGAAATTTAGGGCAACCAAGGAATGATCATTCTTAAACAAAGAATGATCGCCCAAAAATTAGGGCAACCATTGTCAACTAATAACCTGGAATCGAACATTTTTTTTCTTTTTAAAAAGATGGATAGCTGATTGAAACCAAATTTCTTCGTCTTGCTACAAAATCAGATTAGGTGCTTCATCTTTCCAAGAATGAAAATGTCGATTAATGGAAGCCCCAAATCTGATTATGGGTCTCGTTCTGATCTAGGATTTGTTTCCATTTTCGCCATCGATGCTGGAGAAGGTGGCGGATATCGACTAACTTTCGCACGCGCACCCCCACTATTTTTTATTGACGGTGCCTACATCGATGGTATGGAATCCTTGATCACCGTTGTTGTGATTTGGTGGCACCAAAGGAAGATTGTATTTCTATGCTATGAAAGATGAATCATAGAAGAGGAGGAAGGTTATATGGTTATATGGTCGTCGCCGTTGTTGGTGGATGAAGAAGGAAAGAGGGAAGACGAAGAAGAGGGAAAAGAGGGAAGAGGGAAGACGAAGAAGGAGAAAGGGAAAAGGAAAAGGGTCGAGAGGGAGAGGAGATGGCATAACGGTGGCGGTGAAAAGAGAGAAGGAGTAACACATGGCGATTATTTTAATGGAGAAGTCAGATCCCACTGCCACGTCAGCGTCAGATAACGGTCAACTAACGGTCAATGCTAATTTTGCTCCACTTTTGTAACCACATAGTCACTTTTGCACCTAAAAAAGTATTTGCTACTTGGACGCTTCTTTTGACAAAAGTACATGTCTATTTTGCACCTTAACCCTTTTTATTATAGTGGGAAAATAGTAAACAAAGATTTAAAAGATAAATATTCACATCATTAACGAACTAATATATGGTAAGCCTTATTTTTAAGTGATTAACAATACAACTCATTTATCAATTTTCATGCAATATAATAAAACAAATACGCCCAATTCATATATGTCAAATATATTATCAATTAATTAATTTATACTAATAATTAGATGAGGTAGCATGGAGTTTTAGAAATGAATTCAATTATCCATAATTTAATAATAGTTTGATTTATTACATCACTACTACAAAATTTGGATATTACTACCCAAAACACGTCCTTATTTAGAAACAAGACGTCCAAAATGAAGGCGGTGGCATTCTTGTAATTATTTTTAAAGAAGTTGATCCTTCACGTCCTAAATAAGACATCAGGACTCCTTAAATTGATTTTTGGTGTCCTTAAATTTTTTAAGGATGTCTAACATTGTTTCGCGCCATAAAAAATATGAGAAATTTTTGTTTGGCGCCATGGGATTTAATTTTTTTTCAATAAAATTAATTTATGGCGTCCTAAATAAATTTCAGGACGCTTTTAATTTGGCAATTTACTTCACGCCATGAATTTTTTGTTTGGCGCTGAGGATGTTTCTTAAATAGAAATTAGAAATTTCATAATATTGGCGACCTGAATCGTAATCAGGTCGCCAATATTAAAATATTGGCGACCTGAATGTGATTCAGGTCGCCACTATTAAAAATATAGGCGACTTGAATGTATTTCAGAACGCCAAAAGTAGAATATAGGCATCCCAAATGTGATTCGAGTTGCCAATATTCATTTTTTTTAGGTTAATATATACACGCGCCTCTTCATTTTCCCTTACACTCACATACTCCGACAAAGACGCGAAATCCTCTCGTATTTTCTCCTCACATACACTCTCGTGTCGCTCCTTCTCCAAGGCCGTCCCTTTCGTTGCCGTACGTCTCCGCCGTCCCCTCCTCCGTCTCGCCATCATCAGCGATCACGCTTCTCTCTCGCTCACTCCGCCTTTTTCGCCGATCGAAGAAACCCACCAAACCCAAGTAAACCCAAGTAAGCTTGTTCGTTATTCTTAAGTTCTTTGATTCCTAATAACCAATTTTATTCGTTAATTCTCTCTCGCTCACTCTGCCTCCTTCCTGATCGAAACCCGCGAAACCAAGTAAGCTTGTTCGTTCCCTCTTGTTCTTTGATTCCAAAACCCATTTAATCGGTAATGTGCTTCTTGCTAGTTGGTGACTGTAAGGATTTTGTGCCAGATAATGCCTTATCACAAGTTTTTAAAGTAAGGCACACATCCTGACTTCTTCTTTTTATGCATGAATGAACTAAAAATGCTAAGGTTCAAGTAAAAAATGTTAAGATTAAGGTGTAAATCTACTCATGAAGTATTTGTGAACATTTTCCTGATATTATAGTGTTTTCTTGGCTTCAAAAATGGAAATGAAAGTTCCAAAATGATACAAAAATGTCATGATCTTTAATTTAATGTCTATTGATCATTTTCTCGTGGTGAGACTCACATTGTTGTCCAAGCGTGAAAAGGTTTATAAAGAGAGGTAATGAACGTTAGTTAAAGTAATGGACTTTAGGTCATATTAATTGTCATGATATTTTACACTAATTTAGAATCTTTATTAGCATTTTTACGGTTAAGAAAACTTCACAAGGCCAAGTTCACAAATACTTTATTAATAGAGTTACCCCTTAACTAGTATTAAATTATCCTCATTGTGCATTCGCTCTGCTTTCCAATTTTTAACCAAAATGTAGATTAATTACCTTATAATATAAGCATGTCATTAGATCCATATTTATTTAATCTTTTCAAATAGCTTAATTTTGGGTTTCGTACATATCTACCAAAAATATTTCCTTAGGCTTTTAGTAAGAGTTAGAATCTCTCTCATTAGAAATTGTTGTCCTTCTTGGTTGAGAGAGAGATGTCATTCTTATGTAATCTTCAATTCTTAGGTGCTTAACCAATGGTCTATAAGACCATAAATATTTATTCTCCCACATAGGACTATAATTATCAAACAGTGATCCACTACTCCACACCTTTAAAGCTCCAAGGGAGTACAATTTGTCAAACACTCATTATCCATTGTTTCTTTTACTCTTGAGGTATGTTGCTTTAATTTCTACCAATCCTTGATTTTTTTGTCTTCCTTTATTATTTAATTTGCTTGTTTATTACTTAATAACCTATCTAACATTGATTTGTCCTTGATGAACAGGAATATGTCGAGCTCGGCAGGAGTCATCGGGTGATAGGGTTGATCAACCCGTTAAAAGAAAGGGTAGAGGTAGCACACATATGGGTGCGCTGATTGCACGCCGTGGTAATCAAAAGAAGCGGCCGCATGTGGAGTTTGATTCCAATATGAATCCAATTGGTCAAGAGAAGGACAATTTCATTAGCTATTTAGGCTATCGGCTCGAAGCAAAGTCGCATTGTCTACTCTCATTGGAGATTGGTTCCTCGTAAAACGAAGGACTTGATCGGGCACAAATTCTTGTATATCACTTTCCAAATAATGCATTTGTTGATTTAGTCTTATTACTTTATATGTAATTAATGATCTTCTCTTTTACCTTGCAGAAACGCTCGATGTCCCCAACAATAAGGTGATGAACAAGCATTGGATGGGCGAAGTTCGTCTACGACGGAAGGACTTTAAGAACAAGCTGACAAAAAAGTACATTCGAGGGCCAAAGAGGAACGATGATCCGTGCAAGATGTATTATTTCATTTCTCCAGAGGACTGGCAGGAGTTTGTGGCATCTCGGTAAAATCCTGAGTTTCTTGTAGAATTTCTTATCGTATCTTATCTCTTAGTTGAATGTACTTGACATCTTATACTAATTTTTATTTTTTTATTTCACACGAAAAGGCTCAAGCCAATAGAGAGAGGCAGGCGAGAAATAAGTATCCACATTGCATGTCCAGAGCTGGATATAAAAAGCTGGAACTAAGATGATGGAAGAAGAGTTGGAGCGAATGAAGGAAGCTTCCTGTGCCGATCCTTCCATTGTTGTCCAGCCCTCGCCCGTCCTCCTCGTCACCAAAAATGGAAAGTCATGAGGATGAAGGGTGACAAATACGTCACTACAGAGTAGCTGAGGTCGCCTCAAAGATTGTAAGTTGTTAAATTAGACGTATTTACTAGCCTCAGTTGTTTCACATTACGCAAGTTTAGACATTATTTCTGAACAATCTTTTGATGCAGGATGCACTTGAGCAGCAGAGCTCCTGGTGGTTCATTCACGCTACTACACGAATGGACATTTGTCCACGACGATTGGGAAGCCGTGATTATCTTGATGCTTGTCGAGGGGAGCCACGGGGAGTTAGTGTCGCAAAATTTTTTGGACGGCGTTCACGTTCATATGACGACGACAACCCTAGTCCCCAGTGCATTTTTTGGGAAATTATTGCATGATTAAACACTAATTTGAATCGGGGATATTTGTATTGGATTAAGTGAAATTAGGAGCAAAATGGTCATAATTTATTAATTATTCATGCAAATGATTTCTTGGAATTTTGATGCTACATTGTGTTTAATCTTGCATTGTAGGTGTTTAAGAAGGAAATTTGAGATTTTTAAGGACCGGAATTAATGTCGAAAATGTCCTAAATTACTATCAGAGAGGGCCCAAAACTGAAAGCATGTCAGAAAAGGTCCTAAATTAATGTCAGAGAGGGCCCTAAAATGCTGTCAGAAAAGGGCCCAAAATCGAAGATTATGTCAGATAGGGCCCAAACACGAAAACTGCAACGTTTTGATTTAGGGCAGCTGATTTGAATTAAGAAAGGAGTCCTGATAGTGAGGGGAGGAGCCGCACACGCAGAACAGGAGCTGGGACTTCACCTTCATCGTTCTTCTTCCTTCTTCCCTCTTCGTTCATCATTCCCTCGCCGGCGACTTCCTCTGCCACCACCGTCGCCGGCGAGACACCAACCACCGTGAGGGAGGAGAGCATTGAACAGACCTGGATATTCAGAACGAACCAGAACGGGATTTGAGGACGAGAACGCAGACCTTCGACTTCTTCTCCTTCCCTTCTTCCATCTCCATCGGTCCTCCTCTGTTTTGCAACTTTCCGGCGAGTTCTTGAATTTTCCGGCAAGTTCTTGAGTTTTCCGGCGAATTTTTCAGATTCCGGCGAGTTCTCATATTGCAATGAGGGGCTGATTTCTTTGCTTCTTGGTGATGAGGATATTGACTTGAGTTCAAAGCTTTAATAGGGAGTTATTCTATCATTCTATTAGTCTAAATTTATATATTTAGGTTGCCTAGCTTTTTAGGGATTATCACAGATAAATTCTAAACTGAGATTAATGTTTATTGTCTCGTTAGTTTGATAATTGTAGTTGAGATTGAGTTTTACAATGTGAAGAATATATGTGTTTTATTTCTCTTGTGGTTGCAGTAGAGATTATATTAATTAGCGTGTTATCGTCTGGGGCTAATGTAGTTGATTTGTGCCCTCTGAGTGACGCAAGCATGTACTCAATTTCAAGAAGCCATGTTGATTATTCCAATTTTAATTGCACGTCAATGGTTTTTAACAATTTCTCAAGAGGTAGTAGTTACCCATGTTTGTAGGAAAGCCTACTATTAATCGGAAATACGGACTCGAAGTGTTATCTCGAGGCTTTCCCAAGACTGATGAATTTTAACTCCCATAATATTTTATGAAGCAGGATAGTCATTTCTTCATTACCAAGAACATTCATCATTCATATTTTCATTTCATCCATTCCATTTACTCATTCACCATTTTATAAGAAAATATCAAAAATATTAGTTAGGATTTAATTTAAATTGCATTTCTCTTCACTTTATTAATTGAAAAATCCAAAACTAATTTTCCCCTTATTTTAATTGCATTTCGCATGTCATTTAGACATTACTTGTGATTCAATAAAAGCTCTTCGAGAGAGTAGAACGATCCTGTGTTTCATTTATACGCAACTTTGGTTATTTTTGATTGTGACCCCAAGGCTAAAGACGAAAAGGCCCTCATCAACCACCCGGAAGTGCCGGCCTTCCCAAAGCAAAGAACGATACCGTTCGCGCTCCGTAAGTTGAAATCGGTGGCGAGCCTCCAAAAGTTGATATCGATGGCGAGTGTCCACAAGTTGATATAGGCGAGCCTTCTCACACTCACAGGGAGGACGTCCTTGCACACTACATTTGGATGTCTCACACGGCGTATTGTTGCCAATGGTCTTGTTTCCTTAGAGCAAACCATCCACCATAACAACCCAATTCCACAAGACGTACGTCGGGTGGCTGTGACAAGTGCATGAGAGAGGGGAAGAAAGGACAAAGAATACCGATCGATGATGAGGAGGTTCCCGATTTAGGGTCGCCATAGGATCGCTCATCTATCCTTTGGCCGTCTCATCTTATTGAGATGGTGATGACACCTCCAATGGTAGGACGACACATTAATGAGTGATGAATCCCGATTGATTTTCATTGCTAACACACTCACACCGCATGTTTTGTATGTTTTCATAGGATGAATAATGTAATACCCGAATTTTAGAAATAGAAATTTGGGAAAAAATTGGGATAAGTAAGTTGCTAAGCTAGTAAGAGCTAAATGTCTTAAGCTCATTATTGTGGAAAAGCTTAAGAAAATTTATTAAATTATTTTGAGGATCTAGAAACATTATGAGGAAATATTTATTATAGTCTAATGGTCCAAGATTAGAAAGAGAAGTAGAATATAGGAAATAGTGGTATTATGCGTTAGACCTTAGCATGCGAATGCCCACTTTCTCCCTTCAACAAAAACATATTTAGACATATCATATTTAGCCCAATTCTTTTAATCAATTCGGACAAAGAAGCATACATTTCTTCAACTCATCACGTTATTATTTCATCCAAATTTCAACTATTCCAATTCTTTATTTAATCCTCCTCGGCCCAACACCCTCACCCCTTCAAGACACCTCATACACTTCCCTCTCTAACCTTGTGACACCTCACCTCGCCTAATGCAGCCTCGGCCACACACCAATTTCCAATTAAACATTTGGTCAACCCACATATACGCCTTATTCCCCATTTGATCCTTCATTTTTCGGTCAAGATAGAAAAAGAAATAGAGGGCGAAAGCTTGAGAGAAATTGAGAGGTGAGATGGAGAAGGAAGGGTCGAGGAAGGAGGTGCTGGGATTTCACATGCAAGCTTGAAGTTTCGAACAAGGTAAGCCTCCCATCCGGTTTCCTACGTTTGAAGCTTAAATGATATGGTTTTGGATCTGCATGTGAAACTCTGTCGCAAGAAAGCTCAAACAGAGAAAGTTTGGTATGACTAAGCATGTTTCTTTCGTTCAAATAGCCACTCGAACCATTAGAAAGTAAATGAGATTGCTTAAATAGTTAATATTGTATTTATGGAGTTGAAACAAGGACGTTAGCTACAGTAAAATCCTAAATGAATAGTACCTTTGTCACTGTAGCAAATCATATGTTGTTGTTACGATTGCTGGAAAACTGAACTTGAAGTTGAAACAGTAAACTTTAAGTAAGGCAAAAATATGGTAAACGAACTCCTTTGACCCTGAAATTTTGTGGAGATTTAGTACACATCATAATCTTTAAAATGAGCTTTGGATCACCTTAAATGGAGGTCTATAACCCGAGATATGTTTTTTTGAAGATGAGCTAGAAATCTGTAAATATTTTTGGTATAGTTCAGAAGCAGCAGAATGACGTTGCATTTCGGATGTAGTAAACATTTGAATTTATGCATGAAATTTTTACAGTAAATATTAGACATTTCAACCTTTCCAACGAGCTAAAGAACACCCAAATCGGATATGTACAATGGGAGATATGAATTTCTAAAGTTAGAAGTTAAAAACTGGAAAATGGTATTTTCCAGAAGTGAACAGATATTTTTGGGCTCTATTTTGAAATGGTAAATGATTGAGTTTTGTCATGAAACTTTCCAGAATTAAAGTAGACACAACAAGGTTTAATTTGATAGGTCACAAGCCTCATTTGGAGCTGTATCCAAAGAGATACAAATTTTTGAAGTTGAATTTAGAAGAATTGAGATTTAGAAACATAGACAATTGTGTGATAAGTGTGATTAAAGGATGTTTCGGTACTTAAGGGTTTTTTTTTTAAAATTTAAATAGGTAATCCCTTAGATGTTGATATATATGTGAATTTCTAAATTTATAGGAATTGAGAATTGCTTGGGCTCAAGAGAATAGGGAACCAAAGGATATTGGTAAAGGAGCACTGTGTGAGTGAATAACGTCCCTAATTTTTATAAATGATATTTTTATTGTTGAACGTTTATGTTAATTTTCATATTTAAAAGTATGATTTGTGAAGGAATATTTGTCGATAATATATGTGTAAAGAAGGATGATTTTATTTGTTATTATGGATTTTTTTTTCCAATGGTTTTAAAGTATAAATTATGTTTATACACTTTTATGGAAATGAAGACTTTTGATTAATTTTATATTGATATGATCTTGGAATTTGGAAAGTTTATGAGTTAGAATTTATTGTTTGAAATGAAATATTTTCACACGAAGTTCTTGATGTTTTGAAAGGATTTTATGGATAGATTGAATTTGAAGGAAAGTCTTGGATTGTTGTTTACTAAACTTCATGTCGGGGATTGATTATGAGGTATGAGATGACATTATCTTAAAAGAATAACTTTTATGGCTTTGAGAAATTGACCCCATGCATGCTTGAAAATGTTTTGAGAGAATGAATACGTGCACGCCGGTTACTAATAGCAAGATCAAGTTAGTCTTGGTGCACCTTGTTAACCTCGAGCTCGCTTGATTCATGGGATTTGTTCTCATGCTGTGTGGCCACGCTTGTTATTCGTTCTGTAAGAAGTTCTAAGAAATGATGTGGTTTGAGAATTATGGTTTAAATTGATTACGTTAATTTCAAAGGTTTTAGTGCATTCTTGAAATTATTGATTTAATGATATATTGTATAGAGTGCTATTTTGTTTTATGATCTTATGATTTTAGAAATGGAAGTTATTGCCAAATTGATATCGCCAAAAGAGAAAGATATTTAAGTTGTTATTTTTTTGTATTTTATTTAGTTAAGAATGGGACGTTATTCACCGGAAAATTTGCTTGTATCGTAAATTAGAGTTGATCCTGTGCCTCCGCCGAGCGATGAAGAACTTACGAATCAAGGCTTGCGGTCTCATTTTGTAGAGCTACCAATTGATGTAATTATAATCCTAGAATTTTGTATTACTATTAATGGTAGATGCTCCACGTAGTCTATAGGTAGGATCTCTACCTTCCTTTGTTGTAATGAGACTTATGATTACTTTAAATTATGTTATTATGAGTATTAGTTAGAATTCGTATATAACTTTAAGGCTTTCGGAAAGTGAATCCTCTCATATTCCGTGCCGGCCACCCCCTTAGGTTTCGGGCGTGACAGAAGTTGCCCCCGATTTTCAGATTTAGCACAAACACCGCAAGAGTCAGTACAGGACATCCCCTTTATATCCTTGGAGATGCGTGACGGGTATTGTCTGCAAAGAAGACATATCCCATTACCATTGACAAAAAGATTTGGGGGAGTTTATGAATCTGGAGTGTACGGATATAGAGTTACTTCAAGTTGCAATCCTCGTAAGTTTTTTTCCGCTTATACATTATTGCAATGTTTTTTTTTATTATATATTTAAAAATAGTTATCATTTTATTTTGATCATAGCGTACACACGACATCTGCGTCCGTAAGAATCGAACGGATTCGTATGGCTTCTTATGTCCCGCAAACACCACGAGTGAGAGAAATAAGTTAGCCGAAGGTCGCCATGTCGGGTTAACAATGGGCTAAGGAGAATTGCCTTGTTATCTAGCTCCAATAATTGAAGGTACGTATTTTAGTTTTGTCTATATTACATTTTTAGAATAAATTGCTTTCTTGTCTTAATTTAATATTAATATGTATATTCTCTAGTGGTCATTGGACCGGTTGTTGCTCGTCCCGCCAAGAATGCATGTTATTGGTTGGATTCCTTAGGTGGCAAGCCAAACGAAGACATCCAAGCCATGTTTGCCGGTAACTAAATTTTTGTCTAAATCATCGATTCTTCTTTTAAATGAATTGTTTTCATGTCTGTCAATTTCCATTTTAATGATAGTGGTCTAAGACGTATAGACGACTTTTTTGGAGCAAAAGAGCAGTGGACCGGAAGTGGTATTATCCGAAGGTAAGTAGTTTCAATTCAAGTTCTTTCATTGACACAGTAACTTTCGATATGCCTTTATTCATTTTAACAAGTTGCTTTTGATTTATAGTGCCCTAAACAACTGTGGGAAAGCGAGTGCGGATACTACGTTATCCACCACATGCATGTCATCGTTTCCACCTGGACGCCTTACAGTTTTCTTAATGTACGTGATTGCTCCATGATTCTCAAATTATGATTAGAATGTGATTGCACACTTGATGAGTTTTTAATTATTTCATTCACACTAGTGAAGTACTTCATTGGTTTATCTTATGGCTTGTTTTCCAATTTACGGTTTTTGATAGTAGTGTTGCTCCGTTCTCGGATGAAGAAGTCGATACGATTCGAGACGTTATGGCTAGTTATCTTCGCAATACGTATAGGTATATATGTGAATTTGACATTGTTGTTGGTATAGTGCACTAGTTCAAATTATGTTAATTTGACATTGTTGTTGTTGGTAGTGCTCTAGCTAGTTCAATTGAATTTTAGTTTTCAATGCTCTTGTATGTATTCATTTTGACATAATTGTTGTTGATGCTCATGTATTTCAAATGTTAGTTTATATAGTGCACTATAGTTAGTTTATATATGTCTCACTGTGGCTAATCAGCCTGATAATTTGTTGGGAATTATTTGAGCACTGTGGCTTGGCTTGTAAATATTGTTTTCCTGTTTTGCAGGCAATTTTGGAATAGTGTACATTTATTGTAGTCATTTAAAAAAAAAAAAAATAAAGCGTCCCAAATTAAATTCGGACGCCTAAAAATAATTCAAGGAGTCCTTAAATAAAATAAGGACGCCTAATATGACATTTAAAAAATAAATAAATAAATAAGGCGTCCCGATATATAATTTCGGGACGCCTAATAAATTGTCTAAATTAAGACCGAAAGTGGAGCTTGAATCACCAAGAGGGGTGAATTGGGGATTCTCAAAACTTTCGATTACTCTGTTTTGGAATGTGAAATCGAAGATAAACAGAGTGAAGGAAGAGAAAGCAAGACACAAGAATTTATACTGGTTCACTCCAACAACCCGACTCTACGTCCAATACCCGGACTCTTCAGGATTTCTCACTATCAAGATTGATTACACACTCTGCACTCAAGAGTAATTCTCTCTCTAGAACTTACTCCCCTTACAAGTTGTAATCAATGAACCCAATCTCCAAGTCCCCTTGACTTGAGATAACTTACAAGAATGATTTACAATCAACAAAACTCTCTCTAAGAGTATATATGATAATCACTTCAAGAATAAATGTATCAACAGATACTTTCACAAGAAAACTCAAAGAGTAAATGAAACTATCTTAATTTTCGTTCTTGCACAAAGTTGGTTGTTGAGAAGACTTGAATGCATCTCTATTTATAGGTAGAGATCATTAATTGACCGTTGGAATCCTCACATAACCGTTGGTGATGTTGGGAGCCGATTAGACGAAGCTTTGGTCTTCTTCTCTCTACACTTTGGTTAATCCAGGTTTTGCGGATAATCGAGTTGACATTCTCGACTTTTAATCCGTTGGAAGAGCAGTTTCATTGGATGTAAAAGGCAAGCATTAACTTCTCCAAAACGTGTGGAGAATGTTTTCCCAAAAGCATGCAAGTTTCTACACTTTTGCATTTAATGAGTGACATGCTTTTTTCCTTTTGCTTAATCTCCATTTAAACTGTCTTTAACCATCCGAAACTCACTAACAAACCGATTAAACATAGTTAAGAATAGTCATGAGTAATGGTAAAGAGTATTGAGATTAAACAGAGACACTTCATGAATTCGTTCAAATTCAAATTCAAATTCCGCGATGGAAACTCGAGTTGGTTCTTCGAAACTTGAGTTTTCATGTCTCGTAGAATTTTTAACGAAATACCGAAACTCGAGTTTTCAAAATAAACTCGAGTTTTCTCTTACAGACAAACATCGCGATTTGGCATTTTGGACATGTTTAGTGAACATTTCAAAACTCGAGTCAATTAATGACAAACTCGAGTTTTGGACTCTTGAATGAAAAATCATGTTTTAGTCCAAAAGCTTAAAACTCGGAGTTTCCAAAACATAACTCGAGTTTTCAAAGGCTCAAAATTGAGCTCTCTGCTGGCCAAACTCGAGTTTACAAAGACAAACTTCTTCTGTGTTTACAATTGTTCGTTATCATCAAAACCATTTGAGAACTAACATTCTCCCCCTTTTTGATGATGACAACACTTGTAAACCGTAGATCCTTCATTTTTAACAATTTTGAGTTTTAAGGAAAAAATTTTACAAGGCAGTTTTGAAGCATATCATGAAAGTTCGTATTTGAATAAATTTAACACAGAGATATAGCAGAAGCGATTCATAATTGAACTATTGCATTTCATTCAACAAGATGTGCATAACAGCAATATACAAAACAAAAGTGCAAGGGTTGCAGGGGATGGGGTTGGGATGGGAGAAGCAAGTGGAGTATGGAGAATCTCAGTGGTTGGGGAAGAGACAGGGTCAGAAGGGGGTGCTATTGGAGTGGAGAAGGCAAAAGAAGGAGAAAGAGGAGGGGAAGAGGATTCAGTGGGCATGCCAGTAGGAGTTCCAAATCCATATGCGAGCCCATGTCAGCCTTGTTGATAAAAGCAATCAAGCGATTGTTCATTTGCTCCTGAGATACTAGTAAGGTAGCCAACGAAGCATTTTGATCGATCAAGTGATTGTTCATATTGGATTGCTCGATCCTTAGTGCATCCTGAATTGCAATCATTGTTGTATTGCTTTTCATCATTTCAGTGCATAATCGATTGACTTCATCTTGAACACGGGAAGACATGTTATCAACAGCTTTATCCATAATTGCTTGAACTTTGGTATCAAAATCGTGTGGAATAGAGGATCGTGGAGGGGCAGAATGAGCTTCCTGAGTTACGGATCGAGGAGGAGCCCGAGATTCGCCCGATCCTTCGCCTTCAGGCGAGCCGCATCAAATTAATCTGAGCTCTTCCAAATACCGTGGGGGTCATAGAGTCTCGGGTGTACCCACATACCAGATTTTGTGGTAGAAAAGGATTACGAGATACAAGAGAGGGAAAAGGAATATAGGAAGCTTTTCTAGAGGAGAATCGAAATTGACCATTTCCCGGAATAGCCAATGACCTAAATTGATAGGAACTTTGTTGACCGGGGTAGCAAACTTGGGATAGTCTTTGTTGGCAAAATGAGTGAAATTGCTTATCCTCTTTGAATCATGTTCCTAGAGTAAATATACCATAGGACACGATGAATAGGAGGCATAGACACAGGAGTGAAGGTCAACTTGACTAGTTGATCGTCAGGAATGGGTTCATTTGGTCGAAGGATTTCAAAAATCTCTTTGTTGGAATATTGAACTAACCCAGTGAAAACTCTTTCTTCTACTAAGATATAATCCTCATCTTCTACATTGTCCCACTCCATATTAAAATAGAACATTTTAGTGACATTGGAGCTATATTGGGCAGAGATAGACAAAAAGGATTCATATGGTTTCAGCCAAGGGGAAAGATCTACATTGCAGGTTTTCCTCAAGCTTATCTAAGTCAACAGAGACTATAGGGCAAAAAGATTTGTTCGGATATGTTTCTTTGAATGTTTCACCCTTTACCAAGTAAGAAGTTGACTTTCGGTTGTAAAATCCTGAGGTGCAAAGTTATGGAGATAAATCTCGAGAGAGAGCATTTGGAATTGTAGTCGACTCCGAGGATCCCGAGGTGGATTGGAACTTCCCTTGGAAAATCCTTCTCCTCTCTCGAGCTCGAAGCGTTTTGCGGGCCGAGGTGGTACAACTTCGGTTGCTTGCCCTTTGGATCTTCGTGTACAGATTCAAGCACGTTTAGATCCTGGATTCTGAGAGGTTCTTGAATTGAAATTCCTTTAGATAGACGCGAAGATGTTTGAGTTGTCTCGGCACCCTGGGATTCGTTTATCGACTCCATAGTGGTATTTGTTTGGGAAGTGTTTTACCCTCGAGGCCTGTAGAGGAGGAGGTGGTGGAGGTGATTCGGTAGAAGCTTCATAATCGGCATCTTTTTGGGCGATTTGGTGCGAGCCATAGCGATTTAAGATGAGATAAGGGTTTAGGGTTCGAAGATGGCTGGAAAATCGAAGAATGATCGAAGAGGATGAAGAGAGCAGAGAAAACTCTAGAGCAAACTTGAGGTTTAGGCGAGTTTAGACTTAACAAAGAACATTTAGACTTAAATAGGGCGCGCAATCACTAACATGGATTCAAAAGTGTAAAGTGAACTTTTGAAATTCCGCGACCAAAACTCGAGTTTCCACTTCCGACTCGAGCCAGGATACTTGAATAGGTGAGTCGCTCTCGTCTCCCGCCCGAAACTCGAGTTCTCCTATAATAACTCCGGTTTCCATTCGTGAAAACTCAAAGCTTGCTTTCTGTCTCTCCAAAACTCGAGTTACTCATTAATCGACTCGAGTTTCCATTTCACTCAGCAACTCATTCTCGATTGGAGCCCGATAAAACTCGAGTTTTGATATCAAAACTCGAGTTTGCGCCTCACTGACGACAAACTTAAGGATTCGAATATCCTGCATTAAACACTTCTATGTACTCCGAAGCTTAAGTTAGTATCAAATATTCATCAAAACCATAACTAACATTAAGGTGGAAACAATTACTTACAATTCATTGGTATTTACTATTCCCAATTCTCTTCTTATGAAATTAAATTGTTCTTTTGCTAATGGCTTGGTGAAGATGTCAGCAAGTTGAAGGTGTGTTGGAATGAACATCACTTTGACATCTTTGTTCTGGACATGATCCCTTATGAAGTGATGTCTCACATCAATATGCTTGGTTCTCTTGTGTTAAACTGGATTCTTGGCCAAGCTTATCTGAATATTCTCTTCACATTCTCAGCATGCGACTCTTTGGGAGCAGACTGAAACCTTGCACACATTCCGACACTGAATTGGATGTCTGGGCGACTTGCAGTGAGATAGAGTAATGATCCAATCATTCCTCTATATATTGTGATGTTGAAATCAGTGCCCTTCTCATCACCACACAAGACATCATTAGAAGTACCAAATATAATGTCATCAACATAAATTTGTACAACTAAAATTTCTCCAATTTTATTACTTTTGATAAACAATGTTGTATCTGCTTTTCCTCTAACAAATCCTTGATCAAGAAGGAATTTTCTTAATCGCTCATACCAAGCTCTAGGAGCTTGCTTAAGTCCATAAAGAGCTTTCTTGAGATGATAAACATGATCATGATGATGTTCATTTTGAAAACCAGGGAGGTTGTTCTACATACACTTCCTCCTAAATAAAACCATTTAAGAAAGCACTTTTAACATCCATTTGAAAAAGTTTAAATCCTTTGACACAAGCAAAGGCTAGAAGAACTCTTATGGCCTCCAATCTTGCCATTTGGAGCATAAGTTTCTTCATAATCAATTCCTTCTTATTGATTATAGCCTTTTGCAACTAGTCTTGCCTTGTTTCGGACAATAATTGCAGACTCATCCCGTTTGTTCTTGAATACCCATTTGGTGCCAATGACCAGGATGGTCCTTAGGCCTAGGTACCAAGTCCCAAACTTGATTGTCAAATTGATGTAACTCCTCTTGCATTGCTATCACCCAATCATTGTCCGAAAGGGCTTCATCAATTTTAGAGGGTTCTATCTTTGAAATAAAAGTAAAAAGTGACTTCATTCAAAGTGCTGCTTCTTGTCCTCACACCTTGATTAACATCACCTATAACTTGGTCTAAAGGATGATTCCTTATAAATTTCCAAGCTCTAGGTTGTTGTTGATAAGGATTTTCCAAATTGTTTTGAGGATCAACTTCGAAAACATTTTTGGAATTAGAATAGCCTAAAAATATACCTTCATCCGCTTTGGCATCAAATTTTCCCAAATTGTCCTTACCATTATTGTAGATGAAACACTTACATCCAAATACATGTAGATGACTCAGATTTGGCTTTCTCCCTTTGTATAGCTCATATGGAGTCTTGTTGAGCTTCTTTCTGGGATATGCACGATTCGAAATGTAACACGCAGTACTCATTGCATCAGCCCAGAATACTTGTGATGTATGATTCTCGCTCAACATTGATCTAGCCATCTCAAGAAGAACTCGATTCTTCCTCTCTACAACACCATTTTGTTGAGGAGTCCTTGGGGCTGAGAATTTGTGATTGAAATTGCAAAACCTTTCTCGTTTTGGACCTTCTTGGCAAAAACGACAAACTGATCAAAGGTTTCATCTTTAGATGACAAAAATATGGTCCATGCAAATCTAGAGTAGTCATCAACTATAACTAAGGTATAGAGATTTCCACCAAGACTTCTAACTCTTGGCCGGACCAACCAAATCCATGTGAAGTAATTCAAGAGGTCTAGAAGTTGAAATCTCATTTTTCGAGTTGAAAGAAGATTTAGTTTGTTTTCCTTTTTGGCATGCATCACAAATCATGTCAGTTTTAAAACGCAGCTTTAGAATGCCAATAACTAAATCCTTTTTGAGTAATCTGTCTAATTGAATCATATTGACATGAGCCAAACGCTTATGCCATGCAACCAATTGTCATCCAAATTACTTACAAAAGCATTTTTCAAATGTAGAGCCATCTCTAGAGAGACTAAGAGTATAACGGTTACCTTCTCTAGGAGCTCTAAAGATTGCTTTGATTTGATATTATTTAATGAAAGAACATCCTTGCTAACTATCAAGTATTCTTCGTAATCAAAGATAACCAAGTTACCTTTATCAAGATTACTTTGGCTTACACTTGAGGAGATTATGGCAAAGTCCTTCCACAAGATAAAGTCTTTGATTTGTGGTCCATTGGTGTTTCCAACTTTACCAATTCCAAAGAATTCTTCCCGATTGATTTCCACCAAAGATTACTTTCACTAGTGCAAAAAGGGCTTTAAGATTTATCGCTTCTCATTTGGAGCGGATAATCGACGCACCTGCCTTAAAGGTGTGGCCGTGGCAGTTTGTAAATAAAAAGAACTTCTTAAACAATGAAGGGCTATAAGACCGCCTCATTTAGAGCGGATAAACGAAGCACCGGTCTTAATGGTTTGACCGGTGGCGCTTTTGTAAATAAAAAGAACTTCTTACACAATGAAGGACGCCTCATTAAGACCGGACTAATTATCGAATCTGGTCCTAAATATGTGACCGTGGCATATTTGTAAATATAAAGAACTTCTTATTCTCGATCAATTTTCATAGATCTTATCCGCACTGGTTAAAATAACAACCGGCCTTAAAAATGTTAATAAAAAATTGAAATATCAAATACTTTTATGTAGAAATCTCATCAAGGCAGACTTATATTTTCTACACTCCAAAATAATACGGAAAAATATAAATATAAAGGTATTAAAGTTTTAAGACCGAACATATATAAAAGTTTGTCTTAAAACTTTGATTTTTAAGACCGAACTTAAAATTTGTCCTAAGTACTAAATTTTAAATAAAAAATAATAAATGTTAAGACCATTGTTACAGAATGGCCGGTCTTAAAAGTAAGACTTTTAAGGCCAGGACAAAAATTTGGCCGGTACTAAAGTTTGAATAAAAATTAATTAATTTTAAGACCAGGACATATATATAGAGATCGGTCTTAAAGGTTATCTTTTAAGGCCGTATATGTGTATTTGTCCTGGTCTTAAAAATGAAGCGCCAAACGTTAACCTTCGCGGACGCTATTGTCACTCTCTCACTCCACCGAAGAACCCCTGTTCACGTTGCGAAACCCTTCCTCGTTCCATTACCTCTCTTCCTCGCCCAGCGTGCACTCGTTAGCCTTCTGTTACTCCCTCATTTTCTCGGTGCATTCCTCTCTTACTGCCTTGAAAATGAACGGTGAAAACGATTCCACTCGTGTTCTTGAAACTCCGTGATAACGGGTTTGATAGGGAGGCTCGGACAAACGAACCCTCTTCATCTCACATTGAGCCTCCTCGGCGCAGTGCACTGCCGTGGTAGAAGCGGCACACGAATGATGGAAGTATCCCTTAGTCGGAATACCGGGACGAAGCTCGAGATTCATTTTGATGAAAATTTGCAACCTTTCTGGCCCTAATAAAAGCACATATACTAGTTTTGTCGGCGCTCTAGTACGCAGCAAGGTTAGCATTTTGACCGATGAGTGGAAAAATGTGGACCAAAAAACAATAAAGGATCCTATGTGGGACACTATCCGGCTACATTCACCGTCCCACAGTCCGAGAAGTTCAAAGACTCAACATTGTCTTATCATGTGTCTTTGGATGTTCGGGAAGTTTAAGACCTTTCTCGCTAACACTTATATTTTTGCCGAGGAGAAGCCTCGACCATCAACCCCGACAAGTACAAATTTATTGATGAACAAACTTGGCAACAATTTGTTCGTGGCGGACCACTCCCCGAAGCTCGGTGAGTTATATTTAGTTTTGTTTGCACTTTTGTTTGCTTATTAACCTCGAGGATATGTGAATGTTATTGTGTACATCTAACTCGTTAGTTAAATGGTTTGGTGTGTGAATAGAAGTATACATTTGCTGCCTTTGTCCTGTATGAGAGGAGCATGTCCTAGTTCCATGCAAGTTTGATATGTAAACTGGTAATGGCCATGGTTAGACGTTGTCGTTAGTTAGTTAGTTATTCTAATATGTGTAGGAACCATTTATGATGAATGAATGAATTGACTCGAGTTGGCAGCATTTTTCTGCAACTCCCTTTCCTTTGGTTTTCCCAATTTCTTCTACAATGCTACATCTTCCTTAAGTAAAATGTTGAAACTTGATGAAGTGAATTTGACTAATGTTTGACGTTCATATCGCGTAAGTTCTCTAATTTCGTTAGTGACATGGCTGGAATTCATAATTGATATATAGTTGTTTTCAATCCCGATTCACGTAAAATAAGGGAAAAATATCAGAGATTGGGAGAAAGAATGATTGCCCACACAGGCTTCTCACGCGGATATGAAAAGGCCGAAAAGATTTGATGGCACCAAACTAAGAGATTAGAAGATGAAGCTGAATCCAATCCTTCTACAGAGTTGACCACCCGCCATCTCCAATACGTCGCGAGGAGCTCTGGTTGTATATTCGGCAAAGCCAAGCGGCGCCTACACGAGTGAAAAACTCGTGTAGTTGCTTTGAACGAATTGTAAGTATCGATATTGTTATTTTTACTTACTAAACATGTTTCATCACTAAGCTTCTCGTTATCTCGTATCTTACAGAAGATCTTAAAAAGAAAGAGGCAGAGGGATCTTTTGCGCTCGGACGGAGGAATGATGTTCGACCGCCGCGACCGGAAACCAGATCACGCGGGCGTGTAAGGGGATTGGAGGACGGGTAGGCCTAAAGCAATACTTTGGTAAATCCAAACGCCACGACAAAGTATGGTTACCCGGGAGGAGATGGATCGACGCCGGCCAAATTAAGTGAGGAATCACCGCGAAAGATGCTACATTGAGGATGTTTCAACTGAGATGAGCAAGATGAAGGAGGAGATGGAGAAAATGAAGTTCCTCCCGAGCTCTCGGCCGAGACCAGTGTGGATCCCTTGACACCTTCACTGAACCTATGCAGCAGCAGAGCACTAGAGGGAGCCGCATTGTTGGACAGAGTCAGAGTCGAGCAACCTTGTCATCTCGATGTGGAGGATCGTGATGGTCATAGACAATTGGTTGCTAAAGGGACTGCCCACAACTTGGGATCAACTGTACACCACGAACAAATGGTCGATGATGAAGTCGAGTGTCAGCTTGAAGAGGTGATCTTTGATGCACTGTCCCTCTCCCAACCGATGAGTCAAGGTTGTGAGTGATGTCAAGGGAACCTTCATCTCTTGGCCTGAAGCTTGAAGCTTGTAGATGTCTCTACTCCACCCCTCAAGCTCCACCCCCTCCTCAAGCTCCACCCCTCCTCAAGCTCCACCCTCCTCAAGTTCCATCCCCTACCGCTAACTTGACGGCCAAGGAAAAATAAAAGATTTGGTAGCCAAAAAATGGTTTAAAGATAAATCGTGGCCTGTCAATGAAGTAGTAGGCCTCCCTCATCCTCAACCGCTTTAGTTGATAATGAAGATGTAGAGTCCATGCCGCTTCCTCGAGCCGAGGTTACTAGTGCATGTGTTCAACTATTTATGAAGTAAGTATCTTCTTCCTTGATTACATAATTGAAATGCACCGCTTAGACACACATATATACATATATACTAATTCCTCATCGATGTCATTCTTGTAGGTGCATGCACGAGAAACCGGTTCAAGAGGGCAGAATTTCGGATTTTGGATTCTTGTGCCCACAGTATGCAAGCACAACACTACCTCCGGAATTGAGACAGAGTACATATCAAATAGGTTGTGTAAAGTGCAAAGAAAGGTGTACTTGTTTCCACACGGCTCTGCATACATATATACTTGTCGCAATTCACTTAATATAATTATGCTACATATATATATATCACCGAGTACTTTATCATTGTGAATTTTCAGCAACCACCGGCGCTTGGTCGTCATGAACATGGAGTTGCATTATGTTATCTTCTTATGCTCCACTCACAGCGATCCATCGACTACGTTGAAGCCGATGATCACCAAGTAAGAATGTCATTTTGATCGTCTTGTCTCGAAATCTCTGCTAGAATTTTCAGTGAACATTACCGATAAATTTCTGATTTTGATGATAGTGCCATGAAGACCTTCCGTGTTGATGTAAAAAAGCGTGGTGCTCACCACGATCCTAAATGGCACAAAATTAAGGTTAGTACATAATTGGACATGACATAATTGCCTTCTCAAGTTGGTCAAGAAGCTATATATGCTCTTATATATATTTATTGTTATTTTTAGACCCGTCGGCAACCGAACGATCGAACTTATGTGGCCCGTACGTCATGAAACACTTATATGATATTGTGACGAGGGAAACACTAAAGTCACTTTAAGGGTAAGATGTTATGGCTGAATTCACCATCGATGGCTTAATGTTACATATGAAATATGCACATAATATGTTAATTTCTGTTTCGTCTTTGATGTTACGTAGGTTTGCCCGTGAAGAGCCATTTGATGATGATGAAATCGAGCACATACGCGAGGTTTTTTGTGAATATCTGTATAAACTAGTCTTAGAAAATCCAAGTCAAGACAATAATTAATGTCCTAAATTAATTCATTTGTAAATAATATATGATGCAGTAGCAACAATAGCCTTCGTACATTTGTTTATTTTTTCGACTAGCTAATTAATTCATTTGTAAATATAGCAATGTAATTCAATAATAAATTTGTTTATTTTTTCGAACAATTTGTGTGTGTCCATTTTGGGTTTCGAATGAATGGGATGGTGGATAAAGCTATTTAGTGCTTGAAATTTGAGGTACAAAGGATGTTGAAAATGAGCCGATGAGGCTCAAAAGTATTCGCGACTTTTAGGACCGTATATTTTTAAAAGTGCGGTCCTAAAGGTCTTCGTCCATTTTAAGACCGTATATTTAACAAATATCCGGTCCTAAAAGTCTTCGCCTAATTCTAAAAATTTGGGTAGAGACTTTTAGGACCGTATATTTGTTAAAAGTACGGTCCTAAAGGTTCGTCCATTTTAAGACCGTATATTTAACAAATATCCGGTCCTAAAAGTCTTCGTCTAATTCTAAAAATTTGGGTAGAGACTTTTAGGACCGTATATTTGTTAAAAGTACGGTCCTAAAAGTATAGAAAATATACGGCTAAATTATTAGGACCGTTTATTTGTTAGTAGTCAGGTCTTAAAAGTCTTCATTTTATTTAATAGATTGCCGAAACCTTTAGGACCGTATATTTGTTAGTTGTCCGCTCCTAACTTTAAATTTTAAAATAAGGCTTAATTTTTAGGACCGAGGATTTATTATACGTCCGGTCCTAATATTCTTCATTTAAATAGAGTTGGTGACTCGATTTTTAGACATATCGTTAGGGTTCAAGGCAACCATGTTTTCATGCTCTTCTCAAGTTTTGTGCTTCGTTGTTCTCGCTTCAACTTTTCTCGATGTGAAGAACGCCATCGGTGTCCCTTTTCTTTTGTTGGAAAAAGAAAGAAGATAACGAAAACGACACCGAAAATTTTCATCACATCCGAAAAGTGAGGGGAAGACAACGATGGTCCAAACTTGAGAATAGTCGTCACTCGTTTGTTTTTATTCAAAAAGGTAAATAATGTTTTTTTGTTTTGTTTTGTATGGTCGCAATCGTTAACTTTATTCTCGCAAATTTTTAAGATTGATCACCACGAATAGGACAATGTTTTGTTTGTTCTTGTTGTCTGAGAAAAAGAACATAAAGTTAAAGACAAACAAGGAAGGCGATTGGGAAATAAAAATTTTATTTAATAATTTTTTTTTTTCTCGCCTCATAAGGCAAAGAAGACAAAAAAACTTAAAATTCTAATCCTCCCCATCGTTGTCTGGGAGGGGAGGGAATGGCCTGAGACGTCGTCATCGAGGTATGGTACTCAACGTCATTGGCGCGAGTACCGCTTTCGCCTTGTTGTTGACGGCGTGATAGACCTGAAACAGCTTGCCCAAGCTTCGGTCTATATGATCGACGCGGCTATCAGTGCTCCAAAGATTCGCCGAAGTTCGGTTTCGGAGGCAACGGAGGAGGATATGGAGGTGCCTCGTGATTTCGCCTGTAAGGAGGACTCGTCGTGGTGGAGAAGCCATTACGGTGGAGGTTCTAGGAGGAGATGGAGATGAATGTTAAGAAAGTAACAACGGGTTTAAATAGAGAACCCATCCTCAAGAATGTGAAACGCCTAAACATTAACGAGGAGACGATATTTGCTCGTAATACGAGGAGACGCCTAGTTGGGAAGTTTATGTGGAAGCCGAAGAGACTCAATTCATTTCAACAATGGGGAAGGGACTCTTGAAAAGAATGAACTTTCATTTCAACAATGAGTTTTAGGACCGGATATTTGATAAAAGGACGGTCTTAAAAGTAATTGAATTAAAAATTAGTTTTAGGACCGGATACCAAGTAATATATCGGTCTTAAATGAGTTTTAGGACCGGATATTTGATAAAAGGACGGTCTTAAAAGTAATTGAATTAAAATTAGGACCGGATATAAGATAAAAGTCCGGTCTTAAAAGTTTGTATAAAAGTAAATTGACGAATTCATCATCGACGTTTATCTCTCCCGCCATCCGTCTTTATATACTCCACACACTACCTCCTCTTTGTCCTTGTTAACTCCTCACTTCCTAGCTCTCGCCCCAACTTCTCAAAATCCTCAAACCATGGTTAGATACAAGCAAACCGCTCGTAGGGTGCATACACGCCTCACTCGTGCCATGGCTAGATCATTATATGGTGCGCTCCTCCAAATGACAAGCAAGGCCGTATTGTTTCCGAAGACTCTCGGTCGTTGGACCCATTGTTATTTCTTCGGATGATGAAGAGATTGCTCATGCCGCACCCCCTCGATCCTTCTCGCCGATCCTTTTCTTGCCGAGTTCAACCGTCATCTTGAAGCCGGCCATGCAGATGTTCGTAATCCCCTCTCCAACCTCGTTGGCCCCAGCCGCGCCTACCTCCGACCCCTCTCCGCCTCCCGTAATGATCCATTCATATTGCGGGTGGAGAGAATAAGACAACAACTTGCCGATCTCCCGGGAAATTAATGCTCTTCACGCCGAAATCGCCGAGGTTGTTCAATGATTCTTGTGGATGATAATATTCAGCTTGTTTTTCATTTGTGTTTTTGTTGTTGTGTATATATTTCAAGTAATGTAAGAAACATTAAGAACACCGTATGAATTTTTGGCTCTTCTCCAAGAATTCATTAAAGAAACTTATTCTCCAATTTTGCTTTATTTTTTGTCCAAAAATATCATTTATTTTATTGATTTAATATACCAATCACGAAGGCCATTAAGACCTGACATTTTATTTTATAAGTAACGGATCTAAAGATAATTTGAATTTTAGGACCGGATGTTTTATAAACCTCCGGCCTTAAAACTTAAAAATCTAATAAAATTTTAGGACCGGATAATTTTAAAACTCCGGTCTTAAAATGTTAGTTGTATCTTTAGGACCGACATTTAATTAATAACCGTATTAATAAAATCCAAAAAGCTAAATAAGGTATCTTTGTCGCGCGGAAAATTAAATTTCCTCTCTCGAACTCTTGTCGCGCCGAAAGTGAATACTGTGTTCCGACTCGAAATTTCCTCTCGCCTTCGTCGCCGCTTCGCGCACCTTTCGACAATCACTCGGTTCCTTAGCTAAACGCCTATAGACGAAGCCGTAAGAGATGTTTCGGTTAAAACTTTATTACTTTCCACTTATCGCTCTTGGTTTTTCATGGGTTTAACGAAATCGTGTAATGTTGTTATGGGTATTCTCTCGTTGTTAACGAATATTGTTTTTTGAAGATTATATTTGCACTTTAGACCTACCCAACCGACCAACAAGTGTTTTTAGGTTACTCTTGCTGCCTTGTCTCGCAACATCAACGTCGTGAGCGGAGAAGTAAGACGACTCAAAGAAACGCATATGCTACAAAGTTAGTCCACAAGACCTTCATCCCCGCATTTAATTTCCTCGCCTTGCATTTATTTTGGTTCTTCGATTCACCGTGATGCATTTATGACCAAAAGTAATTCTTAATTGCCTAAATAATATATAGGAATTCTACTATGGATCACAGCTGGATAGATGCTTTACGAACGAGTATTGAATATCGAATGGGGTTAGGGAATTTATAGAATTTGCTAAAAAAATGCCCATGATGATGGGGGAAGTATTATTGCCCTTGTGTAAAATGTTTGAATGAGTGTCGACTATGTCCTCAAGTTATACGCACACATTTAATTTGTCACGGATTTTGTAAGACTTATACAAGATGGGTATGGCATGGTGAACAAGTGCCATCAAGTGGGAAACAACATGGGAAGTGGCCTTTGATGATAATGACACGGATATGGATGATCGCATAGAGGACATTATCCGTGATGTAGAGAAGAGGCTTTTGAGCGATCACATGCATATGGTAATATGTGCAGTGATGCGAGACACCGCTATACCGTGGTGTAAAAATACCAATTGTTGAACGCCGTATTGAAATTGGTAAGCTTGAAGGCACGTCATGGATGGAGCGACAAGAGTTTTTCGAATTGCTTGAGGCTTTGAAGGACATGCTTCCGGATGATAACGTGTTGCCGCATCGCTACTATGATGCTAAGAAGATACTTTGTCCACCGGGATGGAGTACAAAAAGATCCATGCATGCCCGAATGATTGTGTATTATATAGAAAAGAGTTTGAAGAGAAGCAGAGTTGTCCGATGTGTGAAACCCCACTGCACAAGTCGATAAGGGGCCTGCAAAAGTGTTGTGGTATCTTCCAATCATACCAAGGTTCAAGCGGTTGTTTGCGAATGAAAATGATGTAAAAAATCTGAGGTGGCATGCAGATGAGAGGATTTCGGATGGACAGCTTCGACATCCGGCCGATTCTTCTCAATGGAAGAAGATCGATCAATTATTTCTGAACTTCGCGAAGAACCTAGGAACCTCAGCTTGCCCTTAGCACGGATGGAATGAATCCCTATGGAAGCCTTAGCAAGATACATAGCTCATGGCCCGTAGTCCCGATTGTTTACAACTTATCTCCTATGTTATGCATGAAACGAAAGTACATCATGCCGTCTATGTTGATTTCAGACCAAAACAACCCGAAATGACATAGATGTTTACCTAGAGCCCTTGATCGAAGACTTGAAGGAGTTGTGGGAAGAAGGTGTCGATGTTTTTGACTCTTTCAAGAAGGAGGTCTTTAGAATGAGAGCCATGATATTTTGTACTATAAACGACTTCCCAAAGATATGGGAACTTGTCAGTATAGTGTAAAAGGCCATAAAGCATGTCCGGTTTGTGAAGAAGGCACATGCTACCATCAACTTCAACATGGAAGAAAGACGGTGTATCTTGGACATAGGAGATTTCTTAGACGGGCCACCCATATCGCCGATTAAAGAAGGCCTTTTTGGTGGCCAAGAGTATGAAGAAGCTCCGGTGGCATTGATCGGGAGCAAGTGTATGAAAAGGTTAAAAATATCGTTGTCATCTTCTGTAAGCATGGAAAGAGTAGAAAAGAAACAAATATATGGAAGAAGAGATCTCGTATTCTTTGATCTTCCCTATTGGCGCAATCTTGATGTGAGACACCGTATTGATGTCATGCATGTGGAGAAGAACGTATGTGATAGTATTGTGGGCACGCTTCTCAACATACAAGGTAGTTCCAAGGATGGTGTGAAGGCAAGATTGGATTTGCAAGCAATGGGAATACGCGAAGACTTGCATCCAAGGCCATATGGGAAGAGAACTTATTGTCCCCCGGCTTCTCATACTTTGTCTAAGGATGAGAAACGAAGCTTTTGTGAGTGTTTACATGGCACAAAAGTTCCCTCAGGGTATTCTTCAAATTTTAAGAGGCTTGTCTCGATGAAGGACTTGAAATTAGTAGGCCAAAAGTCTCATGACTGTCATGTCTTGATGCAACAGCCTACTCCCAAGAGCTATTCGAGGGATCGCCGAATATGATCTTCGGGTCGCTTTGACTAGACTTTGTTTCTTCTTCAATGCGGTTTGTAGTAAAGTTTTCAAGATTGAAAAGTTGGATGAATTGGAGAATGAAGGATATCTTATCTTGTGCCACCTTGAAAAGCTTTTTGTTCCTTCATTTTTTGACATCATGGTTCATCTCATTGTTCATCTAGTGAGGAGATAAAGTTGTGCGGCCCTATCCATTTACTGTGGATGTACCCTATTGAAAGATCTATGAAATTCCTAAAAGGGTATGTGAAGAACGCGCACGCTGTAAGCATCAATTGTTCAAATATGTTTCAAGAGGCCATGGAATTTTGTCAAAATTATTTGTCCAAAGTAAGACATATTGGGCTTCCAAAACGTCAAAGATGTCAAGGGGGTAGACGGGGCTTCTGTAAAGAGTGTGGATCGTGATGAATTGTCACAAGTCCACTTATACATCTTGAATAATGTTGATGAAGTTCAAGCCAAAGATATCTCGCACATAAAGAGGTCGTAAGGAAAGAGAACCATCGAATGACCGAACAAAGGTTGATTAGGGAGCATAATGTAACTTTTGCAAACCGGTTCAAACAAAAGGTCGAGGGATCTCGAATGTGTTTCGAGACAATGAAATGGTTAGCACGTGGTCCCGAGTTTGATGTCATAAGTTGGAATTCGTATGTGATCAATGGTTATACATTTTACACGAAGTCCCTAGATGATAGGAGCACACCTGCAATGTGGTGTTATGTTAGAGGTCGAATCTATGCACTTCTCCGCTCGAAAGACAAGAGGCCTAAATTGGCGCTCATGCCATATTATGGGGTTATTGAAGAGATTTGGGAGGTGGACTATGTCAAAGTTAGATTTCCCATCTTCAAATGCAAGTGGGTTAATGTCAATAATGGTGTTCAGATCGATCGACTAGGATTCACTTTAGTCGATGTCAATAGTAGGATCCGTTTCAAAGGGGCATATTATAAAAGAGGATGCATGTTACGTTGTTGGGTGGGAATCAAATGAAGGCATGGTGAATAATATATTGACTACATTTGTATGTTGAATTACGTGCCGCATGTATTGTAACTCATTGCCTTTGTAATTAGTTATATGTTAGCTTATTTTATAAATTACTTTAGTTGTTTTAGACTTAATTAAGAGGCCACATAACTCATGGTGGATAATATTTGTATTCTTTTTCCCAATTCAATTTATTCATGTTCATAGCTTGTAGCTTAAAGTATATCGACTTTTATGTGCTGTTTTGTATGGTGGATTTGTGTATATATATTGATCAGAAGAACAAAACAGGAAAAATACGGGAAAATTTAGACCGCAAATAAAAATACGGTCTTAAATGTTCAAATATTAAGACCGGATGTATATATAACACCGCTCTTAAAGGTGTTAAGCCGGTCTTAAAAGTTGGTCTTTAAGACCGGTCCATTGAAACAATCCGGTCTTGAAAGTCAGCCTTTTAAGACCGGTAATTATTCCTCCGGTCTTAGAGTCCGCTATCTTTAGGACCGGATTGATATTTGTCCGGTCTTAATATTTGGATCTTTTAAGAGCGGTCGACTTTTTGTCCCGGTCTTAAAGTTTGAGTTTTAGGACCGAACCAAAAATATTTCAGATTTATTTAGTACGACTTTTAAGACCGAAGGTTTAAAATGTCCGGTCTTAAAGAAAATCTTTAAGACCGTAAAAGTCCGGTCTTAAAGGTCGACTTTTAATACCGCCCGGAACAAGATCGCCGCGGGTCCGGTCCTAATGTACCTTTTTTGTCCGGTCTTAAAAGCCTTTTTTCCACTAGTTATATTTGTTGTTTCTTTTCCTTCACCTTCATCTTCATCTATGAGCTATCTCCCCAAATTCCCGAGACATAGGCTTTTTTCTTGTACTTATTGAACTCTTCTTTCTTTGTCCTTGTTCTTCAGCCTGGGGACATTCCACTTGATGTGACCTAAGCTTTGGCATTCATAGCAGTATAATAGGCTTTCTTTTCTTCATTGCCGCGTCGCTCCGTTGAATCTTTTATGCCCATGGTCCTTCCCAAAGAACTTTCAATCTTCTGACCATCATGCCTACTCTTCTTCTTCATCTTCTTCACCATCATCTGATTCCTTGGCTTCTTTGTCGCCATTTTGAGAGCAATGCCTTTATTTTTTACATTTGTCTCATCAAGTCCCTTTTGAACTTGAGCTTACCTTCATACTTGGATACAGGTCGCCAAATAATGCCGCTACTGAGCTCATTGATTCCCCGCGAGCTTCTTCAATGGCCGTGACCTTGGCTTCCCACTCTTGCTCATAATATTCTAATCTTTCTTACTTGAGCGGGTTGTTCGTATGTTTTCCCTAAGCGCAAAAGTTTTTGCTTGATTAGATGAGTGAATCTTAGCCGGAAGTCAATAATGGATTCACCCAGCTTCATTCAAGATCATATTCATCATTAGAGTATTAACTCTATTTTCTTTGACTCCGGTTGTTCCTTCATGAGCAATCTCCAAGGCATCCCACATAGCTTTTGCGTCATTCTCATCATATGTATCTTCGGCTTAGGAACTCGAAGACCATTCTCCAAGATGGTTGGATTGTAGTTGCCTATTTTGAACACCTCCATAGGACCGTAAGTCACCGCCATGACAAACAAACACTTTAAATTTTGCTTTCCGTAAAAGAGTAGTGTTGACCACTCAACCCTAAGGACTGGCTGATCGAAGCTCCATCAGCAGAATACCTTCCATTGGATCCTTCTCGAGATGTTAAGCTCTTAGGAGAAGACCTTGCTCCGATACGAAATGAAAGTGGAGCTTGAATCACCAAGAGGGGGTGAATTCGGGATTCTCAAAACTTTTCGATTACTCGTTTTGGAATGTGAAACCGAAGATAAACAAAGAGTGAAGGAAGAGAAAGCAAGACACAAGAATTTATACACGGTTCGGTCCTACAACATGACCTACGTCCAACACTCTGACTCTGCACTGGGATTTCTCACTATCAAGATTGATTACACACTCGCACTCAAGAGTACTCTCTCTAGAACTTACTTGACAATATTCTTTCTACTTTTTCATAATTATTTCAATGCCCCTTTAGAATTTATCGTAATATTTTTAGGATATTTTATGACCCTAAAAATACATTTTTAAGCCGTTTTAGCACTTCATTTCCTTTAATTCCCATAGTATTTTCCTTAGAAAATAAGATAATTATAACTTAATATTTGAAACCTCATATTCACCTTTTTTCAATAGGTATAATTTCCTATTTTTTGATATTTACCCTAAGTCAGCTTTTAGGGTATTACACACAACTCTTTCAAGTCTTCGATTAAGGGCTAGAGGTAAATATCAATGTCATTTATAGGTTGTTTTGATCTTGAAATCAACATAGATTACATGATGTAATTTTGTTTTATGCATAACATAGGAGATAAGTTGTAGATATATAATTAGGTGTACATGTCATGAAATATGTATGCTGCTAAGGCTACTATAAAGATTTGTGCGCCATCCATGCTAAGGGAAAACCTAAGGTTCCTAGATTCTTCGCCAAAGTTAAGAAATAATTTATTGATTTTCTTCCATTGAGAAGAATCAGTCAGATGTCGAAGCTTTCCATCAAAAATCCTCTCATCTGCATGCTAGTTCAAATTTTTTGCATCATTTTCATTAGCAAACAAGCGCTTAAATTTGATTGGAAGACACTATAACACTTTTACAGGCCCCATATTTGATTTGTACGTTGGGTTTTCACATACCACACACTTCTCCATCTCTTCAAACTCTTTTCTATACAATATGCAATCATTCAAGTATGCATGGATCTTTTTGTACTCCGTCCCCAGTGGACAAAGTATTTTCTTAGCATCATAATGAGAATTTACTCTGAATAATTAAGAACTTACTAACAGATGAATTTTATTAGAAAATACTAACACTTGAATTTACTCTAAATAACTAAGAATTTTGTCGGTCGAATGGGAAAGGAGTAGAGCCTTTTGTCCGGCTCTCCATAAGACGAACCACATGAGATTCCAAAAGTTTGGCTCTTTCAAAAAATTGAATAATGGTCTAATGGACCACCATGAGAATTTTTTGTGCAAAGAAAAGAATCTGCAAGGATTTAGATCTCAATCCATTGATATGAGATATAATTTTAATGGCCATTTTTTATTTCATATTTGTAGGGACATGCATGTAAATTAAGATGATGTGAAACTCTTAACAGCTAGTTGGCTAGTTTGTGGGGTGTGGTTTTTTTAAAAGCTTGTACTCGTTACCATCAGTTATGTTGATGTCAATTTATTACAATTAATATATGAACGAATCAGTTCTTGAGTACTTCAACGACAATATCTCCAAGAAGATATGACGATGTAACCACATTTAGCTATCAGTCTACCCTCCAAAAGTGGACCACCGAAGTAAAACGAAATGTTAAAATAAATACTTAGAAGGAAATGTACACATGGTTAATTTATTTATCTTAATGACTAGATAAGCATGGGACTTAAAAAATGAATTTCACGCACTATCATAATTTAATATTGTTACAATATGCTAGAAATATTATAGTTTTTAATGAACAAAGATTTAAAAGACAAATATTCACACCATTAACTAATATATGTCAGAAAATATATGGTAAGCCTTATTTTTAAGTAATTAACAATACAACTCATTTATCAATTTTTATGCAATATAATAAAACATATACGCCCAATTCATAGATGTCAAATATATTATCAGTTAATTTATTTATATATACTAATAATTATTAGATGAGGATGCATGGAGTTTTAGAAATGAATTCAATTATCCATAATTTGATAATAGTTTGATTTATTATATATTGGTATATTTATTGATGTGCAAGAATATTAATATTGAACAAATACTTTAATAGCCCGTTTAGTTTGATTCCATGGGAAGGATTACATGTAATCCTAATGCAACAAACCGATTACAACATTTTGTTGGGCTTATGTAATGTAAAGAGAATTATCTTTTTGAATCATGGTTATATCATTTGATGTAATCAGGATCACACTATTAGGACTGATGAATATGGATGTAGACATCTTGGAATCAAGTGAAAAAGACATTATTGCCATTAGAGTTTTTTAAATTGACCAAAGGGCCCACTCATAGGCGTTGTTAAATATTAAATAATTACCAATATTAAATATTAAAAAATTAATAAAATAGAAATTTAAAAAATATTCCCCATTAAAAAAATTTAAAAATTATATTCAGTTGTTTAAAAATTTTTAAAAATCCTATTCAATAATATTCACACCATTAAATATTAAAACATTACTATGAACCCAACATTTACACTGCATAAATTTTTTTGACCTATATTAAAAAATTACTATGAACCTAATGTGTATACTGTACAAAATGAAAAAAAATACTATGAACTCAATGTGTAAATTATACTTATATGTGAAGAAATGGGTAATTTTTTCTTGTTATATTTTTTCCTGATATTCTCATGTTTGATGTAATCTAACCAAATCTTTTTATGTATATGCATAATCTTTTTTTAATGACAAACCAATCAAATTCATGTAATCTTGATAATATTACATTGTATTACATTTTCTCTGATTGAGTGAGCCAAATGATTGATGCAGTAGCGATAAGGTTCTAAAGAGTCTAAAAAAGACAAAACTTCAATGGACAATTGTGCAACTTGGCATTTCTCTATCGACAAAACTTTCATGGACCGCATTATTTTTGATGGATGGTTCCATTAGCTATCTTCCGAAAATGGACCATATAAAAAAAAAGGAAACGTGCGAGAATATTGAATGAATATTAACAAGGTTGTCAAACTCACGAGTTTAAGAAACTCATGTGATGATGTAAACTCGTATCGTGAACTCGAATCGTAAATTCGTAAGAGTTTACTTTTATCATAAAATAGGTATTAACGGTGTATAATTAAATAATTAAAATATTAAAAAATGACAACAATTTGATTTAAATATATTTTAAATGAAAATAATTGAAATTAAATATATCAACATTCATAATTTACTATATTTAATAAAGAAATTTCTATAAAATTCATATACAAAGCCATTGAGGATGACAAATTAATTGAAAAAATTAACACAATTTTATAACCTAGAAACGTAAAAACGGTAAATCTTATGGGTAAACTCGTGAATTTAACTGAGTTTACAACTAACATGAGTTTACCAAAGACTCGACTCTATTTAGTAAAGTAGAAACGTAAAAATGGTAAACTTGGAGAGTCAACTCGTAAGTTTGACAACAACACCCCCCGATTAATTCATTCTAATAGTTATAATTAGATTGCCCCTCCCTATATTATTATTAATCTATCAGTAGTGCAAGCTATTACAACTTTGGTATTTAAAATTGATGATATTGGTATATTAATATTCATCGAACGCTAATTATGTTACACTCCCTCTGTTAACTTACATGCACTAATAAAAACTAATAATTTGAAATTATAGGATTAAAATTAAATTTTGATCAAACTCTAAAAACCAATCATGATATTAACCCAATAATTTACATGATATTTTCTCCCCTTTAACACTCATTATTAAAGCAATTTTTGCACTTTGTTAAGATGGTTTTGGATGTTATTAATTATTTTGAGAAAGGCTATTATTTTACAAATAAAAAATTTCTCCCTACATTATTTAAATGGGATTCAATGAATTGCCACATTTTTTATAACTTGTAAATTGTACACTTATTTTAAATTTTACTAACAAATTGGTATTGTTATCATGAATGACAATATTATGTACTGGATATTATTTACAATTGAGCGAAGGAAAATTGGTCAAACCTCTAAAATACTCCCAAAATCTAGGGCTCCCGTATGCATTCCTTGTTTCTTAATTTAGAAAACGCGACCAAAATCCATAGTGCGAAATAATTTTAGAAAACGAAAACGATCTTAATTTCAATCGATAAATTATAAATCACCATAACTTTTACCCCTCTTGTATTATTTATAAAACCAAGAGATAAGATTCTTTTTACTATTTATAAGCCATATAATCAAATTTTCCCATGAGTAGACAATTTTACCCAACATTTATTATTGTTTTGACGTTATACTATTGAGGTGGTGTCTTCACTTAATCGTATTTGAACAAAAGAAAGCATATCTTTTAACATCTAATAATATCTCAAACAGGATTGGTTCATTAGAAGTTGATTTCTTTTTTAGTAAAACAAATTTACCAGTCAAACTAAAATATTGCTCGCAGAAGGAATGTGCCACGTTTTTTAACATATAATAGGGTAATTTTAAATTTTATTCAAGTTGATTTTTTTATTTTTTATTTAAAAGTGCAGCCTCAAAAATATATCTGGCTCAAATCCAAAGGGACATTGATGTGTTGGATATTTAAAATCGTTTAAAAGATTAAACACTAGGTTTGGTCACTTGTTTTAAAGCACTTAGCGCTACACAGTAAATATTTAAGATGAGTTTTTTCCGTGAAATATACTTTTTTAATGGAAGGCAAACGAGCTCATGTGGGATGTTTATTTACCAAGCTTAATAGCAAAGTAGGTTTGGTTTGCCTCAGGAACCTTTTCGTAAGACATAAAAACATGACTCACTTTAAACTGAAAAAAACTCGTCGAGTTCCTAGTAATATCATCAATTGAAAAAGAAATATATTAAATGGTGAATTGGTGACCATATGTTCGTCATCAAATCAGATTATTTATACATAATTATTATGAACAATATACAAATAAAAAAGGCTTTTAAGAAGTTGAATTAAACTAGCCACAAAAAAAAAAAAAAAAACACATAGTTATTACTTTATACATATAAAATCTCAGTACGAAAAGACAGAAAAAGTCAAAGTTAACGTGAGCCACGCCTCATGTAAATGGCTTAGCCACTTAGGCTTGTTTGAATTAGCTTATGGTAACATGTTTATATAAGTTGAGGTAAAACTCATTTCATATATTTACTCTATAAATCTCAATTGTTGAAACTATTTTGTATGTCTAGAAGGTAAAAGATACAGATAAAGAAGGTTTAGCTCCACAAAGATATAGGCTCACAGCCCAAATAGATTAGCACAATTATATTCTTTCTTTTGAATTGTAAATACGTACTCATTCACGTGCCTTGTATTTATCTTATAGGCGTTGAACAAAAACCAAAAAAAAAAAAACAAAATTATCTTATAGGGAGATGTAGAATATGTGTGCTGGTGTCTTGTGATTGGTGCCGTGTACACACTGTGTACAGTGTATTGACGTATTGACGCGGGCATCCTTTAGTGGGAAAATCCCTTTATAATCCCAAAATACTAAAAAATGTGAAAAAAGTCTCACATAGAATTCTAATGTCCAAAAGGTCCCATTGACAACTCCTTCAGTAGGGCGTTAACAACTCTATCTGTGAGTTTTAATAAATCTGAGACTTTTTTTACAGAATTTTTTGTGAGACCTTTTTTGACATTTTTTAGTCCCTTGGGATTTTTTCTTCTTTAGTCCCTCTTAAGAGTTTAAGAGAGCCGACCATTCGTGTGTGTGTGTGTGTGTGTTTTTTTTGTGTGTGTGTGTGTGTGTTATCTTGAATATTGAAAATGATTATAGCAAGAGGTTGAAATGTCGGTAAAATAAAAATAAGGATTTTTTTTTTAAAACAATTTTTTCTAGAATCAAAATTGTTGGGTTTTCTTTTCATATGAAAAACAAATACAGATAGTAAAGTCATTAATTTTATCTAAAAATGAAAAACATCAAATTTACACATTTTTTTAAGCAAAAAAAACCACTCAAGTAAACTTTTTTTTTTTTTTCATTTTGAGAAGTTTTTCTTCATAATATTCTCCTTCCTTATTTTCCCCTCATTTTTCTCTCAGCCCAAATATGGCCTAATTGGATTTGAAAAAAAATTGTTTGGAGTTTTAATGCACCTTAACCCAAGTTCATCTTATAGTGTATTAAATTTTTACTTTCCTAAAATATAGCAAAAGTGCACTAATGTCCCCTAATTTTACATAATATTTCAGTTTTTAATTTAATAAAATATTTTTCAATCTTCTAACCTTTAAACGGTTAGTTCCATTGACATAAAATGCTGAAGTTATAAATAAAGTGCTAAAAAATCATTTTAAAATGCTATATTATTAAGTTTGTTTTTTTCAAAAATAAAATAAAAATAATTTGATTAAAATATTACATTAGAAGAATTTTTTTTGTTAGTATTTAAAGTTGTGATATCAGTATTTTCATTTAATGAAATTAGTGAAGCTAGTGTTTGAGGATTTAAAAACACTTTATAAGATTAAGTAAAAAATAAAAAACCTAAATAAGATTACAGGAGTAAAAGTGCACTCTTACCCTTTTTAAATAATAGTAAACAAAGCACAATTTTAAGGAAACTTCGTTGATTTAAAGTGTTGATATCATTCAAACTCAATCTTCTATTTTCTTAGAAGGTTTCTAATAAATTATAATAAGGACTGAAAGGAGTTTTGTAACAAAATAGATAATTTTTAATATTAATAAAAAGTAGAGAAAACACCACGAATTTTTTTTGAAATTCAATAAAGTTGTTATAAAGTGTATAAAATTATACTTTCTTAAAACATACCAAAAGTGCAATAATTATTGTACTCAAATTGTACATAACATTCTAGCCCTTAATTTAATAGAATATCTTTTCAATATTCTAGCCCTTAAACATGGTTAGTTTCATCTACAAAAAGTGTTGTCATTACAAAATTAAACGCTGATAAAGCATTTTTAAATGCTAAAATATTAAGTTTGATTTTTTAAATAAAAATTGATTGAAAACAACCTCTCCACTTGTGGAGGTAAGATTTCCTACACCTGACCCTCCCAAACTCTATCATATGGGAGTCTAGTGCATGGAACTACCATTAAAAATTATTGCATTAAAATATCCTAGATAAAATTTTTTTTGGTTAGTGTTTAAAATTGTGATATCAGTATTTTTTTAATTAATGAAATTAGCGATGTTAGATTTAGATGATTGAGAAAATAACTTTAGAAAATCGAGGAAAATGAAAAACCTAAATAAAAATTAAGGGGAAAACACTTCTCATGTTGTAGGAGAAGTATATGTCACACACATGAAATGGTGGGACCATATATATATATAATTAGCATTATATATATGTGTGGGTCCCACCATTTCATGTGTGTGTAGGAATCTTTTTCTTCTCATGCAACATGAGAAGTTTAAACCTTTCAAATTAAAGGAGTAAAACTGCACTCTTACCTCTTCTTGAATAATAGTAAACCAAGCACAATTTTATGTACATCCAGAATTTTAAAGTAATGTAGTGTGCCTAGTGCTCTAAAGTATTTTTCTAGGTGTATTTAGCATCCTAAAGCATGTTGTGGCACAATTTCCCCCTTAAAGTATTACATATTTCTGGAAAAATTGTGCACATAAAGTATTTTTAGGAGCAATTTAAACTTTGCCATAAACAAAAAATTATATTGATGATTGACATACATTATTGCTTTGATGAACAGTTTAGAGTACCAAGTGTTCTGACTAAAAATAATATAGGGGAAAATGCCTTTAATAAAAAGGTAAAGCCCTTTTAGGGAACTATATTGATATGTTTAATTTCTACAATTCTAGGGGTCAGGACTCAGGATGCCACATTTATTTTTGTGTTGACTTTGTACAATTAGGGTGGCGTGTGTACTATAATTAAAATATGCATATCAAGTTAATTATTAGCAACTGAACCTGGAAGTCTTATAAACAACGAATGATTGGAAAAGAACCAAAACTTTCAAGAAGAAATATATATTGATCAATAATTTGAGTAAATAATGCTTGTATTTATCTCAATATTATTGCGGAATAGAGAAAAACAGATGAGTGTAGCAAGTTGTAAGCTTGTTTTGGCCATGAGGAACACGTTTCCCTACCAATCCAATGATAGGCAGGGGGTGTAGATCTCTACCATTCAGATGAGATCCTGACAGCCTAGATTTGATTTTTTTAATTTGGTGATTTTTAAATAAAAAAATTACTTTTTGGAAAAATATTAATTAAGAGATATTCTTTATTTTAGATTCTCTACCTATTAAAATATTTTGTTTTTGAAAAAATAGAAAGTAAAAAAATTAAATATGGACGGTCCAAATCCTATCTGGACGTTCCAGTTGAGACCTACCCAGGGAAACACGTTCCCTCTATCAGACGGACCACATGAGATTCCTGACATTTGTACAATGCTTAAGACATAAAAATACGACTTGCTTTAAACTGAAAAAGCTCGTCTAGTTCCTAATAATATCAGCAATTGAAAAAGAAATATATTACATGTTAAATGATTCTTATTCTTAGTAGGGGTATTAATTACCTTTTTTCCAACATCATATCACCATTTAAATTCATTAACTATGAGACGGAAGGTGATGCAAATATACAAATTTTCTATTTAAACATGGGTAAAATTGAAAATTTATTATAATTTCTGACAAAATTAATTATTTCACCAACCCTCTGTCTTTGCTCTTTATGAGGAAGTTATTAGAGGTGTCTTACACTTCCATTGTCCCTATGTATAAGGTTCCATTTTTTGAATGGGCTTTTCCTTTTTTTGTAAGGTTTTCTTTGAATGAGTATAAATAATAAATGATTTTTTTACCCATTTTGCCCTTAATTAATTTCATAAATTGCATTGATGATAATGTTGCCTTATTCCTGGATTCTCTCATTCCTTTCATTCCCTTACATCATCTTTCCTCTCACATTCTCTTTTATGAATTTTTGTTTCATCTCTCTCACACACTCAATCATAAATAAGGGTATTTTTGGGAAAAAACTTATATTTTCTATATATTTATTACGTTTAACTGTTTTCTAGAACCACAATTCAGTTAAAATTAAATAACCTTATATATAGGAACGGATCGAGTAATTATAAAGAACTATTGGAGTACATAGTTTTTAAAAACATTATCGAGTTGATTTAATTATAAATGACTTGGTCTCTCATGGCTCTATAAAAAAGACTCATCTTTATCCAAGAGCACATCGTCAGTAGCCTTTTCTCGTTCTCATTTGAACTATGGCTTCTCTCGTAACCAAGTTATTCTTCCTTCTGTTTATCAGTTATTCCTTGATATGCCTCTCTTCTTGCATACCTATCGATGAGCTTGACAGGTTCACTTCAGAGGAACAAGTCTTGGGACTATTCAAACTGTGGCAGAAGGAACATGGACGAGAGTATGAGGATCTGGGAGAGGAGGCAAAGAGATTTGTGATCTTCAAAGAGAATTTGAAGTACATCTTAGAAACAAATGCAAAAAGAGAATCACCCTACGACTATCGTTTGGGTCTCAACAAGTATGCAGATTTGAGCTACGAGGAGTTCAGTAAAATTTTCTTACCTGAGATGGGAGTCATAACCCAAGACGACGTCAAAGAATATAATGCAGAGTCCCACGATGATCAATGTGATGATGCGCCTCCCTCCATTGATTGGAGGAAAAAAGGAGCTGTCACTAAAGTGAAGAATCAAGGGCAGTGTGGTAATTAAGTTTTGATCTTCTTCTTCTAGTTGGTTTTTGTTTTATTTTTTTTTTTGTTTTTGTTTTTGTTTTTTTGATTTAGAGGGGAAAACACTGGAGGCTGAGCCTTGGATAACAATAACGTTACTGTCATGTGTTCTAAAGATCACAAGCTCAAATATTGAAAACAGCCTTGATCCACTTATAGGGATAAGGTTGTGTATATATGTCCATCCTCAAGCCCCATATGGTGGAATCCTTGTACAATGGGTTGCCTTTTAGAGAGATAGATACTAATGGTATCAGGTTATAGGATTTAACACACAACCTCCCACTTACCTAGGAACTTTCATCTGACTAGGCTGTAAGGCCATTGGCTAATTAATGTTCTTTTTCTAAAGACTAAAACATAATTTTTTAACTCTTACATTTCTTTGGATACATGTATAAAAAAACCGGTTCCTTAGAGTATTGACTGTATGCAGGAAGTTGTTGGGCATTTTCTGCTACAGGAGCCATGGAAGGAATTAATGCAATAGTGACAGGAAGACATAGTGTAAGTCTTTCAGAGCAACAACTAGTAGATTGTGTTGACACAGCCAAGGGTTGCAAAGGAGGATGGCCTTACCGTGTATTTGAATGGGTTGCACAAAATGGTGGAATGGTCAAAGAAGCTGATTATCTCTATACTGCTACAAATGGTACTTGCAAACCCACCAAGGTCTAGTTCCTGATTTTACTACTATTACCTTAGCATGCAAGTTCCATTTTTATGTTTTTCTTTGGGCCTCTGATCTCATAAACTAAAGATGCTTGTAATTGACGTGATTTAATTCTTTTTCTTGGTCTAATGTTGTTCAGTGTCTCGTATGGAACAGGAAGAACAGAATGTACTCACTTTGACTGGTTATGAGAATGTGACTTCGTTCTCAGAAAAAGCTTTAACTTGCGCTACCGTAAAGCAGCCAATTAGCGTGGTTTTTGAAGTAAAAGATGAATTTCAATTTTACAAGGGTGTAAGTCTGATATCTCCATTATGCCATTAAATGTTTTTTATGTTAAGAAGACAAGTCTAAAGAGAAAGCTCAATCTCAAAAAACTATTTCTCTGTGTCTCTTGCTGGTCAAACCTCACCTCTGTGGGTAATGTCTGAGGTCATAAGCAATTCTCATCCAAAGAATATAATTATAACTACTCAGTGGGAGAACCTCTTGAACATAATTATAAACCATACTTAACTTGTAAAACTCCACGAAGTGGGCACACACACACACACTGTACTAATGATTAGCCTACTATGATAGTGTTTCGTATGATATTACTTGCAATTTTTAAACGGTTCTTTTAAACCTCAAATTAATCATCCAAAATTAACACATCATTTTTTTCTTAATTTTTTCCCTTCACTTGTCAGGGAATATATGATGGGAAAAACTGCACCGGCAAAATTACAATCAACCATGCTATGACAATTGTGGGGTATGATTCTGTTGGAGATCGAGACTATTGGATTGTAAGAAATTCGTGGGGACAAGGTTGGGGTCTCGAGGGCTACATGTATGTCAAACGAAACTCTAGTAGCACTCATGGTTTAGGAGTATGTGGAATTGCTACTTATAGTGCTTACCCTACAAAGGAGAAACAACTACTTCCGAAGCCTGATTACTCGTCTATATGAAGCGCCCAACTAAGTTACTTTCCTTAGTAAAAGTTCCATTGAAATAAGCTAAGCCAGACTCATATTATATACTACACACAGTCTTTATTATAAGAGCTTGTCCGTAGTATAATTACACCACGCACGAGCTCTTATATTAAAATTTGGAGGTAGTATATATATAGAGTTTTGGGGGGGCCTTTGTGAGTCGTTTCTTTTTTCTTTTTTAATCCTTTGTGTGCTTCTCACACTATATATATATATGTGTGGGATTTGGAATAAATAAAAGTTGAGATTATGCGTCTCCAAATAAAACTTCATGTTTCTTTCAATTATTTACATGTCTTTTTTATTGAGAGAATTTCCGTTAATCTCAACTAATGTGATTTTGTTTGAAATAAAGACCAAAATTAGTTACGGATATTAAAGGAATTAGTTAAATTAGTTATTTATAATAAATAAGAGTTGAGTTTTCATGAAATACGTGCAAGAAACACTATAGTACTAGTGAACAAGAGCAACGAGATCAGATTTCACCCTTGTACAGAGTTGTAAACATTTCCAAGCAACCTAGAAACAATTTCGATATTCATCGGCTTTTATGATAAGAATTAAGTAACTGGAATTGTACAAAAGAATAAATCTTAATTTTACCTAACGTTATTTGCAACCAACCATTACCTCCCAAAACTGGCTTCCTGCATTTGACAATCTAAGAAGCAAAACAACCTAATTTTCACGGTCAATCTAAGAAGCTTAGATGAATAATGACATAATATATCATCTTGAACTTAAGACTTGCTCTGCGCCTTTTTCAGTTAGATGTAAAAAAAAAAAATAGTTTTTTGTTTTTTGTTTTTTTGTTTTGGTTTAAAAGGCATGTTGGTGGGTTGCTTCTCTTTTTCTTGTTTTTTTATGGCTCAATTTGTCTCCTAGTAAGTGTTCCATTTGGAATCTAGATCCACATGATGAAGAAGACTCCCAACTCTTCCAAGAGTGGAAAAAGAAACTTAAAGGAGAATACAAAACACAAGAAGAGGAGGCATATAGATTCCAAAATTTCATAAGGTCTTTGAAGTTTATTAGGAATCTTAAAGCAAGAACTAAGAAGGATGGTAGACACTGATGAAGAGTTTAATGCTGCATTCTTCAATTCTGGAAGTGCACCATTCCCTTTTTTCAGTGATACTTAAGATTTTGAAGCTGCAAATTAACTTGATGACTCTATATTAATAGCATCGACACAGCCTCAAGCTACCAAAGCTTCTAGCATATACACTCTCTGGCCATTTATAGAAATAATCCTACTTGTGTCCATCACTCAAGTAAGTCAACAAATCAACAATCTGACAATCTGACAACCTAGCATTGATACCACTTGTTGGGAAGGGGCGCATCGGATATTAAACCTTCCTATCACTTGCAAGAGTGTAAGAGGAAACAAATAAACAAATATATATGAGAAATTAAATGGCACAAGAGACACCGAAATTATTGACGTGGAAAACCTCTCAAGTCAAGGGTAAAAACTATGGGTTGTCCAAACCAATAAAAATATGATTCACTATGATTAAAAGAGGGTACAAGAGATTTTCAAACAAATACACAAACACGTACAACCATCCAACCAAAGGTACAAGCTTACAGTAGAGAACAAAGAAGCTGAAAATACCTAGAAAAATGTTCCTAATCACGAACATGATTTCACTCACACTAGGTGTTGAAATAAAGATCCTGTGCTCAAGCTCGAGGCTTAAGCTATTTCCAGCATATTTAGATAAATAGGCTAGACCTATTTTTACAAGGCCTAACCCACAAGCCTACAGTGCCTTACCTATTTAAATTTTTGAATTTGTGCCATTATATAAGTATATATAATATTGTACAAAAAAGTACATATAATATCATCTAAATAATTTTATAAATTATTTATAAATTTTCCAACACAGCCATCCCATCATCATTCACATCAATCATTCATCGCTACATCTCTTTTCTTTGATTGCTCGAGAAGGAAAAGTTAACTCATTCCCTTTCTCTTGATTTGCATCGTCCACTAAAGCATAATAACCGCTATATGTTCATTTTAGAGCCAAATAAAATTTTATAATCTTAGTAGGAGGAGTTTGCCCCCATTTAAGTGGGAATTAACGGATGATTATGTTTCCTTATTCTTGCTTTGCTTGGGCAACTATTGTCACTAGACATTCTTTTCTTTTCCTTACTAAGCCCTTATATTACGATGAGAATGGATGTTAGGCTTTTAAGATATAATGCAAGATTGTAAATAAACTTGAAAGGTTATATAAATTTGGAGGTATATACTTTAAATGTCTACATTTTTAATTAGTAGGCATGTAATCGTGCTTCGTACCTTGTTAGGTCTTTTAAAAGCCCAGCCGACTTTAAATCTTTATTGCATGTCCAAGCCTATTTAGACAAGGCCTAAGGTATTTTCACTCCTATACACAATGACAATTTAGAAAATATTCAAGGGGAAAAAAAAAGAATAGGCCGAGAGTCCGAAACCAACAATTCAGTTCAAAGAACAAGGATTTTATATGAGATTCTAGTTTAAGTGTTAAAATTTCAATTTATGTTTTAAAGTCCTTATTAGTTTGCTGTCTTTTTTTACCAGCCCTTATTAATTTAATCCAACGAAATAGCCCCATGCATAGTATAATTATAAAACGTTATAGATGAATGGACATACTCATATATAGGATGAGTACATCTGTAACACCCCAAATTTCATACTACAAATTGTGTCGGATGACACTTGGTTTTAGAAAATTCAATGTAATTTGAGGTGCTACATCGTAGTACTACGGAAACGGAGAGCAATGCACTAAAATTGGACAATATATGAGTAACTAATATGAAAATACCCCGACATATGACGATGCCGAGCGTATGCCGGTATATTAAAAATTTCCTAAGAATAATCATGTGATACAATATACGTATCTTTGTACAATTACATTTCACAAAAAGTAACTATACAACCTAGACCAAGCCTTGACTAGACTTGGGGCAACGAACCTAACTCCATTAACCGAACAGAATGGCCGTAAGTGTCTATCATGGGGGCCTCACCGAGTTCACGACGACCGATTGGCCGACCCGCATAGACTAGCCTTGCCTTCGCACCAAACTATTCGAAATAACTTCATTAGACCCATGCCCGACAATAGGCTCGATGATCTTCTTCCGCTCTTGCCTCGACCGGTGCATTACTACGACTTTGCCCCTTGGTTCACATCTATGGCTCTATCTACCGCTGCCTTCTCTGTTCCCGGTCCTTACTTGTACTATCATTTAAGACCGAGGTCCAAAGCACATTGGACCTCGTGTAATCTGTTAACCTCATGCTTATGTATCGATATATGCATAATGTATATTTCTAACATTACAAAGCAATGATCAAGCCGCACGTCGTATGATCATTTCATAACAACTACAATATCATGCAAAGTTATCCCCGGTCCGCACATACCCAATGCCACGATGTACAGCCGTGTCCTCGCCGCTAGGAAAGCATAACGACATTATCATGACTATAACCCGTGTAAAGTCGTATTTAGTGATCTAGATACGGTTCCCTAGTCACGTTGTATGTCCGTGACGAGTCCCGTTCATGGTATCCACAACATATACAAGCATAACATATGCATTAGAATTAGTGTTACAAGACGCGAACGTACCTTCTACCGTGTATTTGGCAAATCGTCCGCCTTTTGAACTTGACTTCGGACCTCCCGCATATCCTAATAGGGTAACATCATATCCATTAACTCATGAACAGTATTCTAACAGAGGTTCTAGCCATAAATTACTATTTTACCCCGACATCGCTAATTGGCGAAATTTCGCCGAGCTTCGCTACTTTGATTCTAAACTTTCTAAACTCAATCCCTACTATGTTTTTACCTCGTCGTGCATCTTCCAATGCAATGAGGCTTAAAAAAGAATAGAAATTTCATTTCCTACTTCCTAGATCTAGCTAACATTTCTACTAAAATAACCGAACGAAACACTAGAACTTAAAAGCTAATGACCGAAAACTTACTCAGTGGCTTCGCTACAATTTTTCCCCAAGCTCTTCCTCCTCTCTTCCTTCTCAAAATTTTGAACTAAGCAAGATGGTTTTGGTGTGAAAATTTCAAAAGATGTTGAAGGCTATTTATAGGAAATTTTTGGCTACTATTCACACTTTACCATATACAATCTTGACCATGGATCTTGTTTCCATGAGTTGGCCTCATCTTGGCCCTCCAATCCACCTCCTTACATCATTCTTCAAGGCCTATGATGTCATGCCAATGATGTCACAAGCTTGCTTTTTGATCTTGTATCGATAAAGTTCCCTGCTCGTGTTCTAATCGCGTAATCTTGGAAAATCTCAAAATTCGGCAACATAGCCCCGAAGGTCTAATCTTCCTCTTTAGAAATGTCGGGTCAACTAAATTTTTGATCCCATTCAGACATTTCGTTGCTGCCGAACATTTTCTGATAAACGTCTTCGGTCACGAAAATCGCTTCGGTACCAACATATTCGGACAAAAATCAACCGATTCATAATATGCCGATGTTTACCATCTCATCCCCGGATTTCAAGTTATGGCTTGGTTTCTATAGATTCTCATTTATCTGATTTTCTTTTTGAATATCGGATAGCTTCTTAGCCGCCTAGTATAACCCTTTTCTGCTATTTTAAATAACTTCTGAGGTAACCTACACCGAGCTAAAAATTCATTTGTTTATAATAAGTCCCGACCTTAGAACCTAGTCCATGGTTTTCTAGATAGGATTTAATTTCTATCGGTGGTCATTTATCCTATTTGCTTTTCACATTTTATATCAATATTTTAATACCACTTGTATCAAAAAATCATGATATTATTTTTGAAATTTCTCTCTCCCTCACATGTCCAAATTTTCACCAGCATTTCTTTTTTTTCTGTTTTAATTAATATATAATATTCTAATTATCTTATATTTAATTTTACCAAAATTCTCCCATTGGCCAATATCTATTAACAAAGATTTAGGCTTTAAAAATTACTAGAATAATTTTAAACCTTTGATCTTGCTTTATTAGATTACATCTTAACTCTTAACCATTATTTATTTTGTAGAAATTGATTTACAAGTTTAATTAGTGCCCTAATCACATGATTAGCAACTTTTTAGGATTAAGGATTTTCATGTACTTAATCTCACTAATTTTTCTTAATCTTTTCAATTAATTAGCAAGTGTATTTTATGCTAATTTTAACCATTAACACTTAATTAAAGGGTTTTTGACAATTTAACTTGGATCTTCCCCTAATCAAGCTTAGATAATTAGCCATTAATTATCTATTTAATCCTTTACCAATTGTTGATAATTTTCTTATTTAGGATTAACCATTATCTCACAACTATTTTACTCGACATTGGTGTTTTATGTCCCAATGTAATATATAAAAATCATGGGGACATTTTGGTCCTCAAAATACTTTTTGATTTTTTCCCTTTACTTTCTCCAAGGTTATAATTTAATAAATTACCAAAATTAGAGAGAATATACTCTAATTTTTAATAATTATTTTACTGCCTCTTAAGATTTATCATAATTTCCTCAGGCTATTTTATGACCCATAAATGCATTTTAGGGATTTTTGGCCCTTTGTGCCTTTTAATTTCAATAGAAATTTCCATTAAATAAGATAATTATATCTTAAGGGTTGATGTAACATCCCGTTTTCAAAAGCAAGATAATAAAATTTTTCATCGTAGTAGAGCATCGGAGCAATTGAGTAACCGACATATATATTCAAAATACCCACTGTGAGCATGTCTTGGTTGCTTAAACAATGGGTACAAGAGTGTTTCAAAAGTAAAGAACAACAAATGAAAGTGTTTCCGGTGATCTCCACACCGTTGCAATAGAAGATGGTCTTCACCGAGTCCCTACGTGATCGCTTGCTTTTCTCCTGGCCCCTGCCTCGACCCCGACGCTATAGCAAATCTATATGAGCATGCAACCAATGCAGATGTATCGCCCCTTAGCATGCAGATGTATCGCCCTTAGCATGCACATGTATCGCCCAAAAGCATGCAAACATATCGCTCCTAGCATACAGATATATCGCCCATAGCAAATAAGGACAATAGCATATTTATTAATGATCGTGCATTATGACAGACATTTTAGTCATAAATGACCATTTTACCCTCGACCCCTAATGGTGGAATTTTGCCAGAGCTTCGCTACTTTAACTCCCAACTTTCGTAAACTCAATCCCTACTATGTTTTTACTCGTCAGCATTTTCAATGCAATGAGGCCTAAAAACAAGAATAGGAATTTCATTTCCTACTTCCTAGATCTAACTAACATTTCTACTAAAACTACCGAACAAAAGACTGAGAACCGAAAACTTACCCGTGCGTAACTTCGCTACAACTTCCTCCAAAGCTCCTCCTTCTCTCTAACCTCTCTCTAGATTCAAAATCTTTGAGAGCATTTGGTGTGAATAATTGAAGAGGAATGAGGTGCTATTTATAGAAAAAACTATGGCAACTTAGGTAATAACTCCAACTTCTCCTTCATTTTGAGCCTTGGAATTTAGTTACGTAAATTGCTTCTGAAATGTCCAACTCGGGACAAAATTACACTGAATCATAATATGTCCAGTTGTTTTCCACCTAATTCATGGATTTTGAGTTAGGATTTAATTTCTATCGATGGTCATTTATTCTATTTGCTTTTTCACGTAATATTCCTAAGAATATTCTTTAAACCACTTTTGCATTCACACTACACATTCTTTTCCTTCCTTTTCTTTCTATTTTTTCGAAAATATGAAGGCTACTTATTGGCTAAGTTTTTGACTTTTCAACTCCTTTTTAATCACTTAGATTATGCCTTAATTACCTTAATTAATAATTAACCCATTGGCTAATTAAACACTTATATATCACCTTATCCATTTTCTAAATAATTAGCCATTAATTACTTTATTAATCCCTTACTAATTGTTGACAATTTTCTTAATTAGAATTAATTATTATCTCACAACTATTAGATCGACATTGGTAGTTTATACTACATGTAAAATATTAAAAATCATGGGGTCAATTATGGCCCCACAATACTTTTGATTTTTCTCCTTTAATTTTTCCAAGGTTATAATTTATTAAATTGTCTAAATTAAGGACAATATTCTTTCTAATTTTTAATAATTATTTCACGCCCTTTAGAATTTTATCATAATATTTTTAGGTCATTTTATACCTCACAAGGGCATTTTAGTAATTTTGACACTATTATTTTTTCCTAATTTTCAAGAGATTTTTCCTTAAGAAATACGATATTTATAACTCAATATTTGAGACCATTATTCACCTATTTTTAATAGGTATATTTTACTAATTTATGACACTTATCATAAGTGTGATTTTTAGGTAGTACAGCTTGATACCACATATTCACCTATTTCGAACAAGTATTATTTACTAATTTATGATACTTATCATAATTAGGATTTTTAGGGTAATACATTTCTCCCCGTTAAATTAAATTTTGTCATCGAAATTTGTACGTATAACCTTGGGAAATAACTTAGATCTCCGGCCTAACCCTTATCTAGGCATACATATTCAAAGATGCACCCTATCATCTAGACCTTAGTCTTATCCAACTTGTACCTTGTACCGACTTCACCGTCCATTCTCTCGGCGCTTGGTTATGCAGGCCTTACTATTTGCCCCATTCAGCCTCTCGGTTTATCACATACCGCCTTCTAGCTCAATCTATTACCATCGCACCGAGATTCCAGCCTCACCGCCTAGAAATCATCCTCCGCCTTAGCATTTCATCAATTACCCGATACAACAAATGTTTTGCTAAACTCAAGATATACTATAGATATACTAGTCTAACGTCACCTGACATTTAGCATTTCACACAATGTTAAGTATCGTCTGGCCTTATTACATTTGCAATCCGCACTTTACCAAAAAGTAATAGTGCTATCAAACTTTCAAACTTAATCACTACCAACACAAATTTGTGAGAACATATTCACTACGGTTTAAAAACTTTTACTACCGGCACATACCGCCGAGGGTATAATTTACTTTACAAATTGCTTTAACAATTGAAAGTTCACGCCACCATTCAACCGCTTGGTACAACGAGCACTCTATCCCAATCCCCATATCCGGCCTCCCGTAAATACCGTCAAATGATGCGGGAGAATTTCCGCCTCTTATAAGGGACCTAGCGTCCGTGCCGGCACAAAACCCTATCTACCGAACTCACCCGTACATAGTCAAGTTGCTTTTAAAATAAAACATACGCTCTCGGCGAAATGTTATGGATTGGGTGCGTTTCACCGGTGTGGTTTTCATTTCCTCAAATCAAATCCTCAAAACCGTTTGTTCAAAAAGAACCTTTATCAAAGGCCGCGATGTCAAACTTTTCAAATACTGCAAGACCCAAGAAACGTGTACATTTACAATGTTTCTCGTCCTTTCGCTTTGTATCGCTTACAACATAGTTGAAAACTCAAGCCAAAATCTGGGTTTAACAAACCCTCTTTTATAAGACAACATCATTTCCAAAACTAACCATTACTATGGTCTCAATTCCTGTTGAAACAGGCCCGACTATAAGGATCTTGTCATGTCGTACTTTTGATATATAATGTTTCCGTGGCGCCCATACACCGCATCAACACCAGATATCATAAATGTCTCCATGGCGCCCATACACCATGGCAACACAAGATACCTTAAATGCTTCCATGGCGCCCATACACCATGTCAACACAAGAAACCTCCTACTTCATGACACGATCGTGGCCTCGCTTGTAACAAATCCTTTCGTAGGGAACCTATTAGATACGGAATTCGTTATAATGTACTTACCTTGAGAATCGATACGCTGGTAGCCCTACTGTATGGTCTGTTGTCATGGCGGCTGCACTAAACGATTTGTTGTCATGGTGGCTCTACCCCACTGATTTTACACGACGCTTCACTCAATCCCTCCGACTTGTCGCCTCCTCCTGGCCGAACCCTCCGTAGGTAGACCCCCTTGATCAAAACTTCCCGTAGGTAGCCATCTCCGATCAAAACTTCCCATAAATAGTACTGTCTTCAACCGATCGTCTCAGTATCATTATAACGAGAACTCGAATCTTACTGTGTTCCTACCCTTAGTGATTTCGTACTGCTATTTCTATTTCCGTCCTCTTATCTAGGTAACACTACTCACAAACTTCCATTCTCGCTTAGCTCTAGGCAATATCTATATCTCAACTTTTTCCCTATCGGGTAATTACCCACTTCTGTGGAAATCTATTGGCCACTAACATCACCGTGATTATCTGGCCTCACCTTGAAACCATAACCCGTGGCTACCGGATTTCTAACTATCGTATGGTTCTCGTTAAGGAACTAACTCTCGTGTATTACAACCTAAGTGTCCTCACTCATACTTTCGTGGTTCCTACTCGTGTACCGGAATATAGGCAATGCTCAATCATATATTGACCTAAGCACTATCTCTCGCCAACATTAGGTTCAAGACTATCACTTTGTTCTGTTCTCATAGTATCCCAAAGGAATACTATGTTTCATACCGCAAGGTATTCGTGCTTTAGCTTAAAGGAACTTAAATCCTTATACTACTTCCCGGGGTTAAAAATCCCGAAATTTTTCTCGCTCAAACACACTTTACTTCAAAGCATCTATCGGATCTAGGTACTAATACCGGTACTTATACCACCGGGTACCAACAACTCTCATAGTACTAGTACGGCATAACCGCCTCCAAAAATGCCGGGTACTATCCCTTGTCTATCTATCACCACCACCGTCAAGGACTCACCAAAGACCTTTCATCCCTGAGCCTCGCCCGTTGCACGCAGGGATTGTCCCCTTAGGGTAACTTAATAACTTTCTATTCCTACATGGAACTTAGTCAACAGGTCACCTGTTTTACAGGAAACCTAACAATGATTATCGTCTACAGAAAACCTAAGCAAGACCGACTTCTCTCGCACCGCTTCCCTTTGAAAAAAGCGGGTGAGTATTTCATTCGATTCCCGATATAAGAAGTCCTAGACTTTAGCAACGAAACCATATTTCGTGCCATCTTTCCATTCTCTGGGTCTTAACCGACCCGACATAACCCTTTTCCTTCGTAGTATACGTCCTTTTGTATCACAATAGCAGTATCATATCAAGATTTTAACCTAGTTGTCCATACAATAATCTGAGACTAGTTATGAAGCTAGCTCGATACCAAAGTGTAACACCCCAAATTCCATACTACAAATTGTGTCGGATGACACTTGGTTTTAGAAAAATTCAACGAGAATTTGAGGTGCTACATCAGAGTACTGCGGAAACGGAGAGCAATGCACTAAAAATTGGACAATATATGAGTAACTGATATAAAAATACCCCGACATATGACGATGCCGAGCGTATGCTGGTATATTAAAAATTTCCCAAAGGAATAATCATGTGATACAATATACATAGCTTTGTACAATTACATTTCACAAAAAGGTAACTATACAACCTAGACCAAGCCTTGACTAGACTTGGGGCAATGAACCTAACTTCGTTAACCGAATGTAATGGCTAGGTAAGTGTCTATCATGGGGCCTCACCGAGTTCACGGCGACCGATGGCCGACCCACATAGACTAGCCTTGCCTTCGCACCAAACTATTCGAAATAACTTCATTAAACCCATGCCCGACAAAAGGCTCTGATGATCTTCTTCCGGCTATTGCCTCGACCGGTGCATTACTACGACTTTGCCCCTTGGTTCACATCTATGGCTCTATCTACCTGCCTCTCTCGTTCCTGGTCCTTACCGTACTATCATTCAAGACCGAGGTCCAATGCACATTGACCTCGTGTAATCTGCTAACCTTATGCTTATGTATCAATATATGCATAACATATATTTCTAACATTACAAAGAATGATCAAGCGATGACGTCGTATGATCATTTCATAACAACTACAATATCATGCAAAGTTATCCCCGGTTCCGCACATACCCAATGCCACGATGTACCTGGTCGTGTCCTCAGCGCTAGGAAAACATAACGGCATTATCATGACTATAACCCGTGTAAAGCTGTATTTAGTGATCTAGATACGGTTCCCTAGTCACAATGCATGTCCAGGACAGAGTCCTGTTCATGGTATCCACAACATATACAAGCATAACATATGCATTAGAATTAGTGTTACAGTACGCGAACGTACCTTCTACCGACTCTGGACCTCCCTGATATCCTAACAGGGTAACATCATATCCATTGACTCATGAACAATATCCTAACAGAGGTTCTAGCCATAAATTACTATTTTACCCCGACTTCGCTAATTGGCGAAATTTCGCAGAGCTTCGCTACTTTGACTCTAAACTTTAAACTCAATCCCTACTATGTTTTTCCTCGTCGGGCATCTTTCAATGCAATGAGGCTTAAAAACAAGAATAGGAATTTCATTTCCTACTTCCTAGATCTAACTAACATATCTACTAAAACTACCGAACAAAAGACAAGAACTTAAAAGCTAATGACCGAAAACTTACTCGTGGCTTCACTACAATTTTTCCAAGCTCTTCCTCCTCTCTTCCTTCTCAAAATTTCGAACTAAGCAAGATGGTTTTGGTGTGAAAATTTCAAAAGATGTTGAAGGCTATTTATAGGAAATTTTGGCTACTATTCACACTTTACCATATGCAATCTTGACCATTGGATCTTGTTTCCATGAGTTGGCCTCATCTTGGCCCTCCAATCCACCTCCTTACATCATTCTTCAAGGCCAATGATGTCACAAGCTTGCTTTTTGATCTTGTACCGATAAAGTTCCCTGTTCGGTGTCCTAATCGCGTAATCTTGGAAAATCTCAAAAATCCGGCAACATAGCCCTGAAGGTCTAATCTTCCTCTTTAGAAATGTCTGGGTCAACTAAATTTTTGATCCCATTCAGGACATTTCGTTGCCTGCCGAACATTTTCGGATAAACGTCTTCGGCTACGAAAATCGCTTTGCAGTAACAACATATTCGGACAAAAATCCACCGATTCATAATATGCCGATGTTTACCACCTCATCCCTGGATTTCAAGTTATGACTTGGTTTCTATAGATTTTCATTTATCTGGTTTTCTTTTGAATATCGATAGCTTCTTAGCCACCTAGTATAACCCTTTCTACACGGAAATAACTTCTGAGGTAACCTACTCCGAGCTAAAAATTCATTTGTTTATAATAAGTCCTGACCTTAGGAACCTAGTCCATGGTTTTCTAGATAGGATTTAATTTCTATCGGTGGTCATTTATCCTATTTGCTTTTTACATTTTATATTAATATTTTAATACCACTTGTATCAAAAATCATGATATTATTTTTGAAATTTCTCTCTCCCTCACATGTCCAAATTTTCGCCAGAATTTCTTTTTTTTTTTCTGTTCTAATTAATATATAATATTCTAATTATCTTATATTTAATTTTGCCAAAATTCTCTCATTGGCCAATATCTATTAACAAGGATTTAGGTTTTAAAAATTACTAGAATAATTTTAAACCTTTGATCTTACTTTATTAGATTACATCTTAACCCTTGATCATTATTTAATTTGTCTAAATTGATTAACAATGTTAATTAGTGCCCTAATCACATGATTAGCAACCTTTAGGATTAGGATTTTTCTTGTACTTAATCTCACTAATTTTTCTTAATCTTTTCAATTAATTAGCAAGTGTATTTTATGCTAATTTTAACCATTAACACTTAATTAAAGGGTTTTGACAATTTAACTTGGATTTTCCCTTAATCAAGCTTAGATAATTAGCCATTCATTATCTATTTAATACTTTACCAATTGTTGATAATTTTCTTATTTAGGATTAACCATTATCTCACAACTATTTTACCGACATTGGTGTTTAATGTCCCATGTAATATATTAAAAATCATGGGGGCATTTTGGTCCTCAAAATACTTTTTGATTTTTGCCCTTTACTTTTGCCAAGGTTATAATTTAATAAATTACCAAAATTAGAGACAATATACTCTCTACTTTTTAATAATTATTTTACCGCCTCTTAAGATTTATCATAATTTTCTCAGGCTATTTTATGCCCCATAAATGCATTTTAGGATTTTTGGCCCTTTGTGCCTTTTGATTTCAATAGAAATTTCCATCAAATAAGATAATTATATCTTAAGGGCTGATACCACATATTCACATATTTCCAACGGTATTATTTACTAATTTATGATACTTATCATAATTAGGATTTTAGGTATTACAACATCGAAATATCATAAAATCTTAAAATAATTTGTGATGAAAATCCAAAGCCTGAGCCTATATGTAGGTTTTTTTTAGGCCTGAGCCTAAGCCTGAGCCTTCAAAAAGTCTGATAAGGCTTGAAGCTTATGCATCTAAGTTCATATATAATTCAGCGGGCCTATTTAAAAGCATATGTTATGTCTTAAAAGTTTAGGGATTCATTCTCATATGAAATAAAAGAGCTAGTAAAAGAAAGAAAAGAACATCTAGTAGCAACAATTAATTGAGTATGTAGGAATAAGAAAAATCAATCACCTATTGACCTATTGATGAGGAGATACATTTTTAAAAGATCAACAAAGCACGAAGAGTGACATGTAAAACTAAATTTCACCTCTTGTTTTCTTACATAAAATGAGACAAACCCCTCCTATTGGGATAATTTTCATTTGGAAATCACTCAAATAAATTTACTGCAATTATTATGTTCAATCAAATGACACAAATCGAGGGAGATGTAGTGAGCTAGCATTATCATATCGAGCGATTAAAAAGAAGAGAAGTAGATGTAATCAAATAATAAATGAAAAGGCTAAGCTCATGGGGTAAATGATAAAATGTGAAACTTAGGGTTAAGACAAAATTATTAATTTTATAAATAATTTATAAAAATAATTTAGATTAAATTATATATAATTATGCATAAATAATACAAATAAAAACTAAATAGGTCGAGCTATAGGCCCAGAGGCTAGGCTTTATGAAAATAGGTATAGCTTGTTTATTCGTTTATTTGAATAGGCTCGACAACAGCCTAAACCCGAGCTCGACATATTTACTAAATAAAGGCAGGATAGGCTTAAAGTAGGCTAGCCATAGGTCCCTGATAGGGGTCTAGCATATTTCCACCCCTACAATAGTGTGGCTACTTTATTTTTTTAATTTTAAAAAATCACATTAATTAATTGGAATTATAACTAGAATTATTATTGGCAGTCAATCAAAGTGCGGCATGTGACTGCCATAGGGTGATAAAAAATCAAACCATTTGTTTGGAATGTTTATTTTAGTATCACTGCCAGCCATAAATATGGTTGACTACTTTATTAATTAATTATATATTTTGGGGGGCTCAGTTCTCTTCTGCTTTTAGAGATAGCTAATGAATTATAACACACTGTTCTACAACTCTCTTTTCTAAAGTCAAAGGAAAAAAATACAACTCATACCTAAACTTATTTTAAGTAAAATATACTTAAAGATAATATTAATTTTATAAAATATATACCAACTAACACATTTAGTTTTTAATATTTAGATTTTACATTGGTATTATTCGTTATTGAACTGTAATTGTATTTTTAAAATTCTTCTCTAAAGCCACTGAGAGCCAAGTGTGTTGTAATCAATTACTTTTCATGGTTCGCCAATTCATGGAATTATCCATTCGACCTAGGATTCACAGATTTAGTACATAGAAACGTGATTCTCTGTCTTAAACATTTAAAGAAAACTTTACTCACCAATCAAACTCAAATCTCAAATACTTTACTCACCTATCAAATGCACCAATCATAGAGAGGGAACGTGGCTCTATAAATACGGGACACTTCTTTGTAAGAATCACAATCTAAAAGCTCGGTATCGATTGATACATTATTGTTTAGTGCAAAATGAGTTCTCTTATTACGAAGTTGTGCTTACTTTTCTTTGTATTGTATTCAATGATTTGTCTCACTTCTAGTGTACGAGATGAATTTCCCATTTCAAATTTAGATTTAGACAATTTCACTACTGAGAAACAAGTTTTTCAACTATTCCAAATATAAGTCAAAAAAGTTCTCCCCACGCACTCGTGTGGGAGTTTAGTTCTCTTTGCCAAGCGTGAGAGTGATAAGGGGGCTCGGAGGTAGATCGGGACTGGTGACGCGGTGGTGACCGGCGCCAGAATCGGAGGATTTGGTCAGGTCAAACAAAGGTACCAGTTGGCTTGATTCAATTGCCTTTGGTTGTTTGATTGTGGTGTTTGGAGGTTGCGTTTTCGATGGAGGATCCATGAATCTCGTCGCCGTTGGTATGGAAAGAGGCAGACACGGATTGGATCTTGATCGGGAAAGTCTGATCTAGTAAATCCTATACACGAGGTGCAATGGAAAGGATTCTCCAGAAGGCCTGGAATCTGCAATCTGGTTTTGATGTGATCGAGGTTACAGGCAATGCATTTATGTTCAAATTTGCGGATATAGAAGAGTACAATAGGATCCTTTGTGGTCGTCTGTGGTCGATAAATGGCAATATCTTGAACTTGATGGAGAGATCAAAATACAAAACCTGTGAGGAGTTCGAGTTCAGCCGTTGCCCTATCTGGATCCAGATCCATAACATTCCGATGGAAGCAATGTGTGTGGAAAATGCTATTATGATTGGAGGCTATGTTGGCAATGTTATGCTGGCGGAAGATCCATATTATAGAGATAGGTATCTTCATAATTTCCTTCGTGTTCGTATTGTTCTTGATCTGAGAAAAGCCTTGGTTAGTGGCTTTTGGATACCTAAACCGGATGGGAGTCGTTTTTGGGTCTCTATTCTTTATGAAAAGCTTCAGAGATTTTGTTATATTTGTGGTCGTATTGGCCATGATAATAGATCTTGTAAGACTGAGAAATTGATGTCAGTGGTCAACAATGATGAGCTGCAGTTTGGCCCTTGGACAGTAACGTCTCAATGTAGGAGTTGGGAAGAGATGCTAGTAATAGTTAGGGATGACTGGGAGGAGGCTGATTTTGTGTGAAGAAAGAAATTAGAGATTATGGCTAGATATTTGAATGAGCAAAATCAGTTGAAGGAAGAGGGATCTAAGGTTGAGGAGGAAGATATCTTCACTATTAAAGTGCATAAATCATCTGCAAGTGTGAAGAAAGAGGTGTTGGGGCAACAACGGGAGGGAGGAGGCTCTTCCCTTGCGGATGGTTTGCTACCTAATATATCCCTTTTGGAGAGGTCTCATCGGCAGTCCCATAAGATCAAGCCTCGGGATGTTTCTGGATATGCTTATGTGGAGGGAAACATGGTTGGTTGTCCACATGTGGATACAGAGGTAGAGTCGGATAGGGGATCTGAGTTTGTGCAATCACCCGATGACAAAGATCCTGCTTACAAGTTGGGTAATTCTCTGAGTGAGAGGATAATGAATCCTTTATCGATTGTTCCTTACAAAGCACTTAGTGATGTCATTAGTGGGATTTGTGGTCTTGGTTTGAAGAGAATGGCAACAGAGGAATTGGAGTTTACTACACTCAAAAGGAGGAAATTAATTGCTACAGATTCAAATCTACCTGATCCTTCAATTTCTAACTTTGCAGGAAATCTGAAGAAGGTAAAGGATAAATTGAGGAAAGTTGTTAAACGAAAGACCGGGGTGGAGGAAGGAGAATATTCTAGAGGAGGATCTTTCTTGGGACGAACCAATGGAGGACACAGTGGAATCTCAACTAGTGGCAGCTGATTTTGTGTTCAAAGCCAAAAGGGGAAGGAGGAAGAAATGTTCTGCTGATAGTGATGGTGGCTGGCCTTTAATAGACACCAAGCAGCCATGAAAATCATCTCTTGGAACTGTCATGGCCTAGGAAGAGCCTTGACAGTTAAGAACTTGAGGGACCTTGTGAAAAAGTATAATCCCTTACTAATCTTCCTAATGGAGACTAAAATAAAGTCTGAAAAGTGTAAGAAAGTTAGGCTGAAATGTGGATTTGATCTTGAGCTTTATGTGGACCCGATAGTACTGTCAGTGGGTTGGGTGTGTGGTGGAAGAGTAGCATTTGCTGTTCTTTGAGATAAAAAAATCATCCATGCTCTTATTGATTTGGATTGTTTGAATACCCCAAAAGTGATTTCTTTCATCTATGGACCTCCAAGTGAGGGCGAGCGTAGGATTGTATGGGACTACTTGAGACCTTTGGCATCTGGTATATCTGAACCATGGCTGGCCATAGGAGATTTCAATGATCTCTTGTCCCAAAGTGAAAAAGAAGGAGGTAATCCTAGGGCCATGAGGAAAATCATCAACTTCCAAAGCCTTTTATATGATTATAATTTAATTGACCTGGAATTCAAGGGCTCCCAATTCACATGGTGTAACAAGAGGAAAGGTGCCATTGTTAGGGAAAGGCTTGATCGGGCTCTAGGGAATGTGGATTTCAGAAATGCCTTCCATCATCTTTGTTGTTTTTCACGTGGAGCCTGTAGGTTCAGACCATCACGCGTTGATAGTGGATTGTTGCTTCTCTGAGGTGAAAGCTCCAAAGGTATTCAAATTTGAAGCAAAGTGGGTTCAACATGTGGATTATTTGATGACCGTGAGGAGATTCGGAATGAAGGGTTGGGAGTTGTAGATGACAAAATCCTTGATTTAATTCGTAGGCTAGATCTATGCGAAAAGGCCTTATGGAATGGAATCGGAAAGAATTCCCTAATTTTCGAAGGTGAGTGATCACTTAATCGACGTCTTGCCGATCACATGGGAGCCCTATGTTTCTGAAATGTTACAGAGGTTGAAGGTTTAGTTAAGCAAATTGAGGAGCCCTTGGATAAGGAGGAAACTTATTGGTGGCAAAGATCTAGGATATCTTGGCTGAAAAGTGGTGATAGAAACACTAGATTCTTTCACAGTAGTGTTGTTCAGAGAAGGCAGTGAAATAAGGTTCTGAGACTAAAGGATGAAAATGGGGTGTAGTTGGAGGAAAGGGAGGCAATAAAAAAATCCTTTAGTGTGTTTTATAGGAAATTATTCAGCTCGGATGGTCCTAGATTTATGGATCGCTCTCTCTTATGTTAAAAGGGTGGTTTTGAGGAAGACAATGCAAAGCTAATAAAACTCATTCTCGACCTTGAAATCAAAGGGGTTGTATTTCAGCTTGGAGCAAACAAAGCTCTGGTCCAAATGGTTTTACGGATTATTTTATCAATCGCTTGGAAAGAAGTAAGCAATGGAGTGTGTGGTATGATGCATGCTTTCTTTGAGGGTAGTGCTGGTTTAAAAGAGCTCAATACCACCAATATTATATTGTCCTAATTCCAAAAGTTGATAAGCTTTGAAGGTGTTAATCATTTTCGTCCTATTAGTCTTTGCAATGTTACTTACAAGATTATTGCAAAGATCATGACGAATAGGATGAGGGGCGATGGACAAAATAATTTCAGCAAATCAAAGGGCATTCATAAGCGGAAGAATGATTTAGGATAACATCATACTTACTCATGAGGCCTTCCATTATTTGCATCACAAGAGGAAGGGAAAGAAGTGGGGTTAGCTCGAAAATTGACATGAATAAAGCCTATGATAGGGTGCAGTAGGATTTTCATGCTGTTGTAATGTCAAAAATGGGCTTACGTGAGTGTTGGGTCGGTTGGCTTATGGATTGCATTTCTTCAACAAAGTTTACCTTGAAGGTGGATGGCCATAGTGTAGACAATTTCACACCGAGCGAGGAGTTAGGCAAGGGGATCCACTGTCTCCCTATTTGTTTATCATTGCTTCGAGTCTTGTCTTTAATGCTTCAATTTCACATCGAGAAGGATCTGGTTGGGGTAAAGTTGGCTCGTAGGGCTCCTATCTTATCCCATTGTTTTTTTGCCGATGATGCCATCCTATTTTTAAAAGTTGATGTGTTAAATTGCATGGTGCTAAAGATGATCTTGGATGTGTATTGCAAGGCATCGGGACAATTAATCAACATTGAGAAATCAAATATTTTTTCTCAGCTAATACACCTGTGCAAGCCATGGATAGGATCTCAGTAGGGTTGGGAATTAAGCACTCTGCTCAGCCTGGAAGATATTTGGGTCTGGCAACTATGCGAGGACGGTCTAAGGCTGCAGCTTTAGCCTTCATTAGAGATAAGGTTGGTCTGAAGTTACAAGGTTGGAAGCAAAGGCTATTAACTTTTGCTGGAAGAGATTCGATCAAAGCGGTGGCTAATGTGATTCCCACTTATCCAATGTCACGCTTTCTATTTCCCAAGAAATAATGCCAGAAATTGATAGGTTGATATCTAATTTTTGGTGGGGGTAAAGGGGGATGAAGGAGCTATCCATTGGAAAAGTTGGAGGTGGATGACTTTGAGGAAAGGTGATGGTGTGATGGGGTTTAAAGATCTCCTTTGTTTTAATAAGGATCTTCTTAGCAAAACACTTGGAGACTAATAAATCAGCCAAATGACCCATGGTGTAAAACATTGAAGGGCATCTATTTTCCGGGATTTACTTTTAAAAGAATTGTTTTGGAAGATAGGAGATGGCAGATCAGTTTGCATTTGGCGTGACTCTTGGGTTCAAGGTTTGATGGGCTCTAATTACAATCAGTGCCGAGTCGGTAGTAGAAGATATGAGTCCGGTTGCAAGTCTCATTGTGAATGGGATGGGATCTCGCTCAATCAACTAAAAATCATCTTACAAAAGAAAGGGATGATTCGAAAACTCCACTTCCTGCTATCAGATGTGATGACCGAGCTATTTGGCTGGCCAACAAGGATGGTGTTTATTCAGTCAAGTCAGGGTATGGTGTGGCGAAGAGCTGTACTGACGAGGAAGGAGTGAAAGATCCAGGTACGTCTTTTATAATCCCTAAATCGTTGTGGAAGGGCATTTGGCGGGTCGTGGCTCCTCCCAAAATCCAGCACTTCCTTTAGAGATTAGGTGCAAGAGCCATAGCCACTAAGGATGCCTTATTTAAACACAAATGTTCTCAAAGTCCTGGCTGCCTGATCTATTTGTCGATAGAGAAACAATTGAGCATATGTTATTCCTTTGTCCTTGGACTAAGTATTCTTGGTTTGGTAGCCCTTTAGGCACGAAGTTTAGTAAATGGTCAATGAAAAGGTGTGAAGTCGGCTATGCGATATGCTGCATGGAAAGGAAACATTAGATGATTATGGGAAGTCTTTATTTGCTACAACTTGTTGGTGGATGCGGAAGAAGAGGTGTAACGGGTATTCAAACAAGAGTTCTTGGATGCAAAGGAGGTTGTCGGGTTGGTAAATTGTCAAGTGGAAGAATACGGAGATCTAGAGTTATGTACGAATCTAGATCGGTCAAGGTGTATGAGGAAGGTATCATGAGGAACTTGCAATGCATAACACCTCTAGCAAAGGCAATAAAATTCAATGTTGATGGTTCTTTTGTTGAGGCCTTGGGGGTGGCTAGGATCGAGGTTGTATGCCGAGATGATTAGGGCCTGTGGGTTGGGGAGTAGCTATTGAGGTGGAAGCCTTATCTCCTTTTATGTCGAGTGTAGGGCTGTGAAAGAGGCTTTGTTGCATAGGAACCGGTTTGTTGATGCTAATCAGGTAATAATTGAAACTAATTGTGAATCCTTATTCAAACCGATAAAAATAATTCTTTTGTTGGAGGTGATTGGAGATGTGGGGATCTATTAATGGAAATAAAGGGTGCGATAGAGTCATCGGTAGGAGTGTCCTTTTCCTTGGTCTCGCGCTGGGTAATAAAGTTGCTAACAAATTAGCAACGGATGCGCAACGAAGATGCACTAGCATTCTTGGTTGGTTTCTCGTCCCATCTTCTCTAAGCAAGCTGCTTCAACATGACTCGTTGGTTTCGTGAAATACCGAATAGGAATCTTGATAGACATGATAGAGAAGGAATTGGTTGAAGTATATATACTAATTCGGCCCGTTTGGGATAGCTTTGGTAGAAGTAGCTTTTGTTTCTGATGGACTTTTCTTAATGGACTTATTTTCTAATGGACTTTTTTTAATGTGATTTGTGTTTGGGATAACGGTGACAGAAGTGACTTTTGCTTTTAATGGGCACTTGTTTCGCATAACTTTTAAAAATATAGATGAGATGGAAAATGACCGAAAAAAGGCATGAATCAAATTCATATATATATAATATACATATGTTATACAAAATGTGATAATTTAGGATAAAAATTAAAAATAAATATAAATTTTCCAAATACAATATAGTAACATTACCATTAAAAAATTTACAACACAAATATTGAACATAAATAAATCTATCCCCTACAAAGCATTCTCAGAAATTTAATCTCACAACCTCTGGAAAAAATTACAGTGCGAAGAAATTATTGAAGAGGAGGGGAGAGGAGAGAGAAGACAGATTGCTTTTTCTTTTTGGGCAAATGGTCCAAAAAAAATGTTGTGGCTTTTGATGAGATAATAAGTTAGGAATTGTAGCTTCATGAGAAAAGCAACTTCAAAGCCTAAAGCGATCGAGATATGAAACCATACCAAACATCAAATATTCTGGCTTCTCCTTTTAATGGACTTTTAGTGGGCTTATTTTGACTTTTAAAGCCATGCCAAACAGGCTCAAAAACGCAAAACGAAAGTCTCTCTACCACTATAGTTTAGGCCGGCCCGTAATCATAAGAAAGAAGGGCCATGTGGAGTTGAACAGTGGCTCATGTCCTAATGCACCTTCTTCATTAGATTGGAGGCAATCAGTAGCATGTAACTTATATGAAAGATGAAGGCGCATGTGGTAAATACTCCCTTCTCTGGCATAAATATAAGAACTAATTAATTAATTTATGCATATTAGTAAAATGAGTTAAGTTGGTAATTTGTGTTGGTTTCTCTAAAACACCCCTCTTTTCAATCATTTATATATAATGAGAACTACTCGTAATGAACTATTTATATTCTCTGAATGTAGTATGTATTAAGATAGCCAAAAGGTATTACAGAGCTCTCATTCATATAAAAGTCTGAAATACATAAATGCTGAGCAGAAATGGCGAGGAAACAAAAGTACTAAATCTATAGCGAAAATAGAATTTGTCGACGTCGAGAGTGGTTAGGAAAGATAGAAAAACTCGCTCAAGCATAAATCTCCAACAAGAAGCAAGGGAATCAACCACTAATCATTTAAGCACAAAGTGCCAACGTCCGGCCATGGATAATTATTGATTAAATGACAAATGAATGATGAAGAATGAGATATTGGTGGTTAACATAGGGAAAAATGGAGAAAAGCCACGGCGGTGATTATGGCAAGAAGAAGTCGAAGGCGGCGGCGGTGATTGAGGACGATGGTGGTGTGCGATGGATGGAGACGGTGAACAGTAGATAAGTACTTGAAGCAGAGGGGCCGGCGGTTTTGAGCTTCCCAAATTTGAGTTTTCTTAGTTTACGGTGCTTTAACGGTAGAGAAGGCACCGGTGATGATGAAATACGTCTTCGACGGTGGTGGTAGCTGTCATCTATTTCCCTCTCCTCTCAAGCGCCCTCTCGTCCAATCTCAAGCTCTCCCAGGACCCAAGCTCGCGGTGCTTTGCTTTGTCAAAACTAGCTCCCTCTCATGGTGTAGGTGAGTCGCCGGCAACAATGGTGAGGAGGATGAAAGCCTTGATAACAAAAGGAAAGGAAGGTGGAGGAAGGAAGGATCAAGATCCCGGCTTGAGCTCGCGGCGCTCGTCTCTAAATCCGAGGTCTGTGTGTTCTCGTTTTAGAAGAAGAGGGTCAAAGTTGGCCTAAAGTGTAACATCCCGTTTTTCAAAAGCGATATAATTTTTTTCAAACATCATTTCAAAATCATCAGATTAGAGCAATGGAGCAATTGAGTAAGCGATATGTATATATAAAATGCCGTAAGTGCAGGTGGATACAACATCGGTGCGAAATCGTGTGGTTCAAAAGTATATAACAACGAAAGAAATCTTCATTTGGATCTTCTACGTGGGCTGCTTGCCTCTCTCCTCGGCCTCGGCCCTCCGAACTGACGCTATATCAAGAGCCGAGATCGGCACGGATCTCGAGTAATGGTTAACCTCATGTTTACATACACAACATATGCATTACGAGACATTCATATCACAAGTATCACATACAAAGAGACGCATCCCAACAAGCACATAAGCCCCGGGCAGATGTGTGGCCCTTAACAACGTATTCTAACAACACATAAAATGTGTGGCCCTTAGCAAACATATGGCCCTTAGCAAATGTATGGCCCTTGCAGACGTACCCCAATAGCACATAAGATGTGTGGCCCTTAGCAAACGTAAACATATCAACGAGTACATAACATACAAAGAGTCATCATCCATAACACATAGGCATACATAACATATCACATATACGTATACAATAAACACGAGTTAGTGTTACGATGCGCGAACGTACCTTTGTTGATGGTAATCGGTACTCGACGGAAAATGGTAGTTTGACAGTGAGTACGGCAGTACAACAGCGGTTTGTGACATGATATCTAAACTTACTTGGAAGATTAAAGACTAAACTAGCATTTCTACTCTAACTACCGAAAGCTTAAGACTAAAGACCGAAAAACTTACTCAGAGCTTCGCTGCAAACTTCCCCGGAATCCTCCTCTTCCTTGCTGCTCTAAGAATTCAAAATGTTGGAGAGGATTTTGATGTGAGTTTTGAAGAGGGAATGCATGCCTATTTATAGGAGAAAATTGTGCCAAACTTGGTAATTTTCCCTTCAAAACTTAGTAATTTTCCCTTCATTCTTAACCATGGAAACTAGGATTTCTAGAAGGTGATTTCTTGGCCACACAACACTCAAAATCGACCTGCCCCCATGAGTCATCCTACTTTGCTTTTGCTTCTTGCTTGACCCAGATCAAATTCCCGATCGGTGTCCGAATCGCGTAATCTTGTAAAATCTCAAAATCCGGAATCACAACTTTGAAGTTCTTTTCTTACTCATTAGAAATGTCGGGTTAACTAAATTTTGATCCCTTTCGGGTCTTCTCAGAGTCTGCTAGAAGATTTACGAAAAACGTGTCGATTACGGAAATAACTTCGGAATCATCAACTTGGGACAACAATTCACTTGATTCCAAATATGTCCAGATAATCATCAACTCATCTCCAGTCATTGAGTTATAATTTATTTTCTGAGTTCCCATTCGGGACTATACATCTTTTCACAGATTACCCTATTTCGTCTTATTACTTAAGTATTCCACCGATCTCGGAAATGACTTGGGATAGTCTACTTGAAATAAAAATTCACTCATTAATAATCTTCTCTGACTTTAGAAACCTTGTTCATGGTTTTCTAGATAGAATTTAATTTCTATCGGTGGCCATTTATCCTATTTGCTTTTTCACATAAATTATATTATTATTTAAATACAAGTTGCAAGGAAATATCATGATATTTTCATTCAATCCTATCCTATTTTGCCCAAAAATTTTGGCTGCCCTTTTCTTTTCTTTTTTTTAATTTCGTTTTTAATTATTTAATTAATTATTATTATATAAAATAATTTTTAATAATTTTTATATAATTTTTTTACAAAATTTTCCTATTGGTCCATACATGTTTTTAGGGTTAAAATTACTTATTCTCATATATTTTTCTTCATATTTTCTAATTAATTAGCAAATATATTTTATGGTAATTTTAGCCACTAATTAACCACTCATTTTATACTTAAATAATAGAGTAAATACCATTTTTGGTCCCTGAAATAACACGCGCTACCCATTTTGGTCCCTGAGTAAAAAAATGTCATTTTTAGTCCTTAAACAGTAAAAAAAAGGTCCCTTTTAGTCCTTTTAGTCATTTTTTGTGGGCATTTTAATCCTCACAAATTCCCAAAAAATCCTTTTTAGTCCCTAAAAAGGACCGAAAATGACATTTTTACTCGAAACCAAAATGGGTAGGCGTGTTTTCGAGGACCCAAAAGGGTATTTACTCTAAATAATAAACCACTAATTATAGGGTTTTACATAATTATCTTTGGATTTTCCTTTGTTTAAGCCCAAATAATTAGCGAGTAATTATTTAATTAATTACCCACTAATTGTTGATAATTTTATTAATTAGAATAACTCATTTTCTCACAAATATTGGACTTACCTTGGTATTTTATGCTTTACATAAAATATTCATAATCACGGGGTCAATAATGGTAGGAATACTTTTAATTTTTCCCTCACCATTTTCCAAGGAAATAAATCCCAAAATTGTCTAAATTAGAGACAACATACTCTCTAATTTTTAATAATTATTTTATTGCCTCTAAGGATTTTCATAATTTCCTTAAGTCATTTTTTGCTCCACAAGGGCATTTTTATAATTTTGGTACTCTAATTTTCAAGAGGTTTTTCCCCTACAAATTTGACACCACATATTCACCTATTTCTAATAGGTATTATTTATTAAAATATAATATTCAGATAAATAATTATCCGGGTATTACATAAAGCAATTCGGTCAAAACACATAGTTTCATGCAGGGACCTAAGTGAAAGATTTAAAAGTTTTGGAGAGGGACTCAAGTGTAAATATCGAAATATTTTTGGGGCATAAATGATATTTATGAAACGTCTGTAATTTTTCCAGGCTCCTTTTCTTCCTTGATTTGCAATCTCCACAAATTATAGGGAATTTTGTGTAATTTTTCCCAGTCCTCAAAAATATTAATTCTGACCCCAAAATCTCCATTTTCTTCTTAAACACCTACAAAGTAAGATTAAGAAAAAGGTAATATCAAAAGTCTAGGAAATCATTTGTGTGAATAATTAACAAATTATGATCATTTTACCCCTAATTACACTTAATTCAATACAAATGTCTCTGATTCAAATTAGTGCTTAATCATACAATAATGTTTTAGAAAATGCATTAAGAATCCCAATTTAATTATGAAAATCATATAAAGATATTGTCAGTAAAAATTAGACTTATAAAATAATTATGTAGGGCATTTACAGTTATCAAAAAAAAAAAAAAACTCAACTGATTAATATTTTCTAACAATGATGATCAGAAACTAAATATTGAGATGAAAATATTTGTTAATTATTAGTATAAATCGTGCATAGCATGATCCTAAAAATAACACTATTTAGCAAATAAAATTACTAGGGGTTTTTATATTGTTTTTAATTTAAGACTTCGTAGTATACTTTAGCATTATAAGCTCAAAGAAAAATCGTAGGCAGAAAATATAACTATATAATGAGTGCATGTGGAAGGAACCTCGAGATTCGATAACGTCAAAAGCATAAGTTAAATGAGTCAAAGTTAATCTATTTTATTACCTCTGCTTTTTATTGAAGATTTGAATATCATTTTATTGTCTTCTTGCTTATTGCTTCCCTATCAACTGGCAGAAATGGATTTGATCGCATGTGATGATGGGATTGTAGACGGACGGTTAAGATTGTAAACAAGTTAAAACAGCATCGTTTTATTTCATAATGAGAAACTTGTTAGAACCGCATAACAAAATATCTTGGCAAATCATTCTCCCTAACAAGATCATCACTAAAGGATTAATTAAATTATATTGCCCTTTTAGATAAGGATGGAATCAGTCTTTATAACATCCCCATTTTTTATATGCATTAATGTGAAGTTATTTGCATATATGATTTTTCATGAAATCATGTGTTAATGAATATAATAAGATGTGGTTGTGAAATTACTCGTTTATGTGTAATTAAATGATTATGGTTAAAGACAACCTTAAAGAATAGATGACAATGGTAGTCAAAACCCATTCCATTTTCCCATTTTACCCTTGGCCAATTCGCATAAGGGAAGGAATAGGGAAAGTGCATAAAAATTCTAAAAATATCGAAGAAGGTGTCATGGATCTAATCAAGAACTATGGGTTATTGGGCTAATAGGAAAAATAATTATTAAAGCCCAAGAAGAGTGCCCTTAGATCGTGGGGGAGCTCAACCCCTTTCCTAAAATTTCAGTAGCAAAAAAAAAAATTAAGCAAGAGAATAAAGAAAAAAAAATCTCTCCTATTAGCTATGAGGGCACAGTTTAGAAAGGGAAAAAAATGAAATGATGAAGACAAGTCATCATAATAACCTAGAGGGCCTAGAAAAATTATGGAAGAAATTTAGGATAACATTAATTGTGAGAGAAGGAAGATGTGACATAAAGAAAGAGCAAAAATTGAAGAAAAAAATTCCTTTCCCATCAACCAGAATCCACATTAGCTACCCATTCTTAGGTGCCTTACTATGTGCTCATACCTCTAGAGGGATGAACATAATTTTTTTATATTCTATTTATTTAGATTTAAATTATATGTTGCTTTCTAAAATTTTTTTGCACCTAATATCTAAAATCAATTAGTTTCTAGTCCTGCATTTATCCTGTAACACCAAGGTATCATGGAAACTAATTAATTTGAGATCTTGGGTGCAATTTTTTTCCTTCAGAAAACAACATATAATTTAAATCTAAATAAATACAATATATAAAAAATAAAAATATGTTCATCCCTCTAATAGAGGTATGAGCTCATAATTGGACATCTAAGAATGGGTACCTAATGTGAACTCCCATGAGCCATGTTCGTGCAAGAGTTCGGAAGAGAAGAAAAAGTTTATTCATGAAGCAAGCACAAAAAGAGGACTAAGAGCATTTAAGACTAAAAATTGCTTTTGAGTAAGCTACAAGTACTTGGAGTCCTGGGATTTTATTTCGGACCAGAGATGAATTTTGGCCCATGGTTGAATTTTTGACTTAGTCGGCCAAAATGAGGCTTTTGAACCACCCCAAAAGGAGTTTTTTAGAGTTAGGTATGAATTTCCAAATTTGGGCCTTTATTTTTGAAAATTTCAAAATTTGAACGAAAATAAGAGAATATTAAGCCCATATTAAATTCCTTAATAAGAAAAGGGATTTAGTAAATATGGACAAATGAATTGGGCTTATTTAAAACCATCAAAGAAAATATTTATTGAAGTGGATTTTATTATATTTATATTTTATTATTTTACACTAATTGTGTATGTATGTTTTACCATGTATGTTACATACATTTAGTTATCATTTATTTCAAACACTCCCCGTGAATTTTAATATTTTGTGTGGAGCATAAAATACCAATGTAAGTAAAATAGTTGTGAGATAATAATTAATCCTAATTAAGAAAATTGTCAACAATTAGTAAGGGATTAATTAAATAATTATTGGCTAATTATTTAAACATGAGAAAATGAGATATTCAAAGTTAATAATATAAAACTCTTAATTTGAGATTAATGGCTAGTGGAGGGTCAAGATTAGCAAGAGAATAATTGTTAATCAATTGGAGATGAATAAGAAAAATATAAGATAAATTGTATATGATTCCTAAAGCCTAATTAACCATAAAATAATCCTTGGCAAAACGCAAGAACCAATGGGATAATTAGTGTAATGGCCTTGGAAATAATATAGGAAAATTATTTAATTCTAATTAGTATTTTAATTATATGTTATAAATTTTTCATGAAAGTGGATAGGTTGTCTAAAGGAACCTTGTTAATTTCCTCCTACCGGGTTTTGGGTTCCAAATCTCTGTTAACCCAATGAGTGTTTTATTTATTTATTTTTAGTGCCATGAAATTACCAAGATGCCCTTTTTGTTGAAAAAAAAAAACCAACAGATTTTCCCCAAATCTTAACCCCTTGCTCGACCATTTCTAAATAAAGGAGAAGAGGAAGCTTCAAGAACCTCTCAATCTTGACAAACCCCACTGCCATCCTCCCTATTCGCTATTGAACCCTATTTGTTAGCCTCAACCCGCCACTACTTCGGGTGTTGCTGTTTCCTTCTTGCTCGTCTGTTGTCTCGGTTAGTCAGATTTCTCCTTTCTTGCTCGACACTGTCGTTTTTTTTCTTGTTGCTGGTGTGTGCTTGTATACGAAATCCTTTTCTCCTTTATTTGTTTTGACGTATTCGTATGGTGTGCGAATCTGCTTGTTGCTATGAGTTTAGTTGGAGTCATCTATATGAGAGCTTCTTCTTCCTTTGCTTCAATCAACACTGGATTACAGTTTTGTGTGTGCGCTTTGATTATGTGGTATATATTCAAAACTCTCCTCCTTCCTATGTTTCTAGGTGGTTGTCGTGTGTTTATTAAGTTTCAATTGGTTTTTGACTGTGAAAGCATGCTTAAGTTCTGGGTTCTTGAAATTAAATTTCCGTTTTGGTATTGGGGGGAATTGAGAGAAGCATAGCAAATTCATATGTAGACATGTAGGTGTATTGATATCAAGAAAATTGTGGGGCAAAAGATTTGAAGGTTATGAAGGTTGATAAACTTGTTGAATGTTAATGCACCCAAGGTGTTTGTGAAAATGTGGAGGAGAAGAATTTGATGGGAATAAGATAATTAACTATTCTATATGTATTACGGACTAAAATTTAAGAGTAAGATTGTTCGATGTCTATGTTAAATGTGGTCATTGTTTGAATACGTGTGTGTGTAGATGAGGCGGGGGTTAAGTTTGAGTTAATAGATGGATTCTTAAAACATGTCTTAAAACAACAATAACAAGACTGTGATATTTTCTTTTAGGGTTCTTTGGATTCTTGTTGAGATTGTAGGTTAAAGTTTATGCTATTGATTAAATTCAATGTTATATCTCATAAGAAGGAGATTGAAATGAAGATTATTTTGTAATTTTTTTTTCTGTATTGGTATGGATTTAGGTTGATGAGATAGTCAATATGAAGTGAAAGAATATTTTATTAAATGGAAGACTATAGTCTTATATAAAGCTTTTTCTGTGGATATGACTTTATTTTTTCATATGCTTGATGGATGTGTGTCGAAGTATATTTCAGAAAGTGATGGTAGCATATGAGTACACAAAGCACGTTACCTTATTCTCTTTATTATTATTATTATTATTTTTTTTGTGTGGTTATATGTGGGATTTCCTTTATAAAAAATTGAATTGGGGTTGAATTGGTTGTATTTAGTGTTATATATGAAAGTGAAAAAAAGGTTGTAGATAAGGTTCTTTCCAATTAAATTTTAGAGATTATGTATTGCAGTGGTGTTCATTAGGTTGTTCTGGACTGTTGTTAATCCAAACAAGTTGATAAGGCTTAAATATTAAGGGTGATAGTTATGTGATTGTTGGTGTTTAGGAATCAAGGAGTAAGAATCATTACAAAATCCGAGGAATGGAGTAAGTTATATATGTTTGGGAGCAGAGCAGGTGCGTGAATAGCGTCCCATTATCATTTTTATAAATGATATTATACTTGCTATAATTTTATTAAATTATCAGCTTTCTTAAGTACTAGTTTCTTCGAGACAATTTTGTTGAAGTTATATTAATTGCTTATTGTTATATATATATATATATATATATATATATATATATATATATATATATATATATATGTTTAAATGAAATGATGATTTTATTTAAGGTTAATGGTTCATAACATTTTATCGTTTATGAATCTTTATGCAAAGAATTGATAAGAAATGTTTTGAGATTTTGTAAACTTTCATCTTTGGGGTCTTCATTACGAAATATTCTTTTCGAGTTCTTATCATTAGAAGAAAATCTATTTGTGTGTTATTGGTGAATTGACCCTATGCATGCTTGAAATTGTTTTGGGAGGACTGAATACATCGAGCTCGCTTGATATTCGTGAGATTTGTTCTCACGCTTGTTATCGTGGGTCTTGTACCTGCGCTTGTTTCGTAGCCTCGTGCTGCGCTTGTTTCGTGGCTTCGAGCCGCGCTTGGTTACTTTCCTACGTGGACTGTGTGTCCACGCTTGTTTTCGTGGCCTTTATGTCACGCTTGGTTATTTTCCCTCGTGGACTGTGTGTCCACATTTGTTATTTCGTTCTGTTGAAGTCCTACTAAAAGATGAGATTTGAGATTTACTGTCTTAAATTGATTTAGTCAAACAAAACAATTTATTATACATCTCGAGTTAGTTGATTGGTGATCTTATATAGAGTTCTATTTTTATTCATGATGATATGAAATTTAAATTGTGATTTATTGCCATATTGGTGTTTTTTTATCGGAAGATAAAAATGTTTGAATTATATTCTTCTATATCTTATTAAATTCTATAAATGGGACGTTATTCACCGGAAAAATTTGTTTTGGTTCAGATAGCATTGCTGACCCCATACTTGCTACTGAGAAGTGAAGAGCCTTCTCAATAAGTTAAAGTTCCCTGGCTCCTTTTGGTAGTGCTGCTATATGATGTAATCATAAATCCATACTTTTATGTTATTATTATAGCTAGATGCTCCACGTAGTTTATAGGTAGGATCCCTGTCTTTCCTTGTAAATTGGGATGTATGTACATGTATATGCTATAGTGGAGCATAGCTCCAAATGTAATTATGAGTATTATTTAATGTCTATATTTAAGTTTAAGGCTTAAGGAATGTGAGTCTACTCAAATTCTGTGCCGGTCACCCCTTAGTGTTCAGGGCGTGACATTTTGGTATCAGAGCCAGGTTTCCTATAGTTATGTGGAGCAAGGATTCTTCTTTGGGGTCTCAATTATCATTATGAACCCGGGCATAATCATAATTGAGGCATCATAGAAGGTCTTATAGGAAGTCCTAGTGGTTTAGCCTCAAAGTTAATGTTTAGTCTTTTATTTTATTTTATTTTAATGATTTTTTTTTTTTTTTGGGTGTCTATGAGTGTAGTTTAAAGCTAGTTGATGTGAATGTTCTGTTTGTTCCGTTGAATATTAACTTTAAATTTGTTGTGTGTATTTCCCTATATGGATTTGTCATGTAGACTTGTATGTTTCGGAAAGCTGATTAAGGCACTTCAAGACATCATTTCCTAAAATCCTTTGCCAAGTTACTGCATCATTTGTAATATTTTGTTTCGAATCTCATGAAGGCTATTTAGAGTCATTCTTTGTTCTATTATTATTTAATAGGTTTGTATGGAAAAGTTTAAGTTTGAAAAGTGACAGTGAGCAGTAAGTATTGTTCGAGTGAAATTTGATTAATTTGCTGCACTTATGCGTGTTGATATTGAAAGTAGATAAATTGTTGAAGCTGCTTAGTAGTCACAACAAATTTGGAAAGATTAGTATAATTACTGGTTGGCTGAATAGATGTTGTGGTCTGTTGGAATTTAATTGCTGTCAAGTTGAGTAATTCCTGTTGGAATTAAAGAGCCAATTATGTTCTGCAACTCTACATTACCCTCTGATACTTTTGGTTACTGTGGAATTGATAACTCAGATTTGTTAATAGCCCTGGAAATCATATCAGTCATTTAGAGTTTTGCTGCTGCTGTGATCCTTATTCTGTATGGGCAGTGAAAATTGGAGCTGAAAGTTGAACTTTTGGTCAGTTTAAGTACTAATTTGTTGCTAACATTGTGCAGTAATTGCGGCCAAATTCTGCATTAAATGTGATATTGAAATATTGAATTAATTCTAGGAGAGTTACTATCTTGAGCAGCACTGAATTTTGAATGATAGGGTCCATGTCGTATGCTGCCATTGCAGTGTTAGTGTGGCTTTAGAGGTTGGAATTTGATGTTGTCATAACCATTGTTATTACAAAAGTTTGGAAAGTAAAAATTCTGAAGTTGTTGGTCACTTGCTGCTGAATTTTAGAACTGTACTTTGTTGCTGTTAATGCTCCTTAATTGTGCTTTACTTGAAAACATGAAATTGCTGAATTTTTATATTACACTCTGAAACTTTTGCTGCTGCATTTTGAAACTTCATCTATGGATTTTACGAGCTATTATAATCAGCTGTGGTCTTGCTGGTTGCCAAGTGCATTTTGGTCTAAACTCATCTATGTAGGAATTTCTGCATATTTAAAATAGTTTTGCTGTCACGAATCACAGTAGTTTTGCTGCACTTGTTTAGATTTGAAATCGGATTACATCTCTCTTATTTTTGAAGTGCAAGTTTTGAGAAGCTGAAGTGAAAGTTTTACTTGCATGTTCCATTTTCAAAGTAAGTGACTCTCATTTATATAGGAGGCGCCTTTTCCACTAAGCTTCTAATCTTGCATTATGAAATACTTTGCTGCATCAAACCTTGCTGTCAGTACAAATTATATTACTCCAAATGTGTGAAACAATTGTTGTCAAATATGTTCATAGCAAGAAGTTGTCATTGGTACGATTCAAACTCTGAAATTGCTAATTTTGGTAAGTTGTGTGTGCTGGCTGAAAGATATTTCACTTGTTACCTCTTGAATTTGCTAGCAGTTGCATATTGCTGCACTTGTTGAACCCTAACTCGTATATCTCTGGCTGTCAAATCCGACTAAGAGAAAGTCTCAACATTTTTGTTTCGCATAGTCATTTTTGCTATGGCAGCTTACTTGCTCTTGCATTTCTTACAGAGTAAATATGTTCTGTCACTTCACTTTGCTGCACAAATTGTAGTTGCTAGCATTCTTAATTTTCTACTAATAAAAATAAATAAATAATACTTTTGTTGGTCCTTGTTGTCTCTAGCCTTTGCATTGTGGTAAACACACAATAGCTGAATCATTGAGTGTCTTGCGCAGCCTTTCTCGCTGGAATCTCTTGAAGCTGACTGTTGTCACTACACTTGCGGCCACTCTGCACATAATTGAATTTTGGTCATAAGATTGACAATGGAAATGGTGCATTCATATGCTTGTTGTTGGAATTGGGGCCAAATAACACTGTTCATATCATTTTAGGCTCAAATTACTTACTCATTTTCTTCAAGTCTGGCTATTAGTTATGGGTTTGTTGAAAAGAGTCTTTTCTAATTGTGGATGGTAGAATTAGCTGAAATTTGATGCATAAACCGGTTTTAGTTATTGAGACTACACTTGGTCGAATTATGGTTCATGCATTGCATTGGGACCCACATTGAAACTGCAAATTATTCTTGGTCCATTGGAAATTATGATTTCTTATCACTTTGCATTGTGTATCTTTGTCGCATCTTGAAATGTTGATGAACATTTTGAGATTACACATGAACTACTTGACTCGGAAATTTTGAATTATTTGCTGCACCATATCAGAAAACCATGAGGATTGAATTCTTGGATTTTGGAACCAAAAAAAAAGAAAAAGAAAATAAAGCTCCAATATAAAATTTTGAGTGTGCATTATGTTAAAGATTGATCATCCACATGATTTAAGAATTATTATATTTCTGGTTTTTTGCCAGAACTCTAGGAACTTCACGTTAATGAATTATTAATTATTTACTTTTGTGCTGAATTTCTTCCCACACCACTAGATTTTGGATATGAAACTTCAATTTGAAATTTGTTGCCATCACTCTAGTCACTGAAGCTGAATTTTAAATTACATTCGCTGGAATCACTTGCTTATGTTGCACATACAAAAATAAAATAAAAATACTAGATATGAAATTTGTGAAATTGATTAAATTTCATATAACATTTATGAAACTCAAGGATTACTTGATGAAGATTTCTTTGAAAACCGCTTTCTATTTTTATTATATTTTTTATTTCAGCTATTTACTTTTCTTCTTGCTAGATTAAAAGAGTTAGAGACTCAAGTTTTTCCCCCTTAAAAGTCTAGGTCAACTTGATTTCCCATGAGATTTGTGATAAATTAACTAGTATGTAGTCCTGCTTGCTTGTAATTTCATGTATTTCCTTTCCTTTATTTATTTATTCTATGTGAACATTTTTTTCCCTAGTAGAGTCGATACTTGTGATAGTAGATAATTGTGTTACTGTCTTCCATCTATTGAGACTTAAGAATGATCAATTTATTACAATTAAAAACTCAATAGGAGAAGCTAACTCCAGTATATGTGTATTAAGCTATATTTAATATTTTTGTCTAATTATTCTTTTGATTGTTCTGGTGTTGGCTTTGCTGAATTCGAAAATCTTTAACTATGAAAGTCATTGAAAGAAGAAAGATGTTATAAGCTTATAACAATTTTTATTTATAGAGTGTATAATGTTTGCACTTGACAGGGTGCATGTGAACATAGGGTAGAAACCATTTGCTCTTGATTTGAAGATTTAATTGCTTCTCTTGTTTCTTTTCACCCTTGGAACGTAAATGGGGAGAAAAAGCGTATTTCAATAATGGGAGATGTCCATTGTGTGAATATAGTATGAATTGTTCCTCTTTTATTCCATGCACGTGTGTGATAAAAGTTAAGTTGTGGAAATCAATTAGAACTCAAGTCTTGCCAGCACTATTCTGGGTTGTACTTGCTTATATGACTAAAATTTTCTATTATCAAATGAGGGATTTGAACCTGTGAATGTGTGAGATAGTATTATATTTGAACATCTTGGATTACATTTTTACCACCATTACTTCAATCTCATAGGGAGTATAGTTTAAGATAAATTGCTCTCTTTATAAATAAATGATTTAATTTCACAGCTCATCTTTCTATTATGAAAATCTACATTGCCATTCCTCGAAGGAAACAAAAAAACAAGGTCGAAAGCTATGTTCATATTGGACCTATATAAAAAAAGAGGTAACCACATCATGGCTTGAATAACCTAAGAATTTGAAAAAAGTGTGAAAATTGTAAATTCCCTCTCTTTTGTGTTGTTATTACCTCATTCTCCTATTCCTATATATTTCTCCACCATTCTTTCTCCTCCACTCTCACATGGGAGGTTGAAAGCAAAATGTTCACTTGTTTGAGAGTTGAGTAGTACATATTTAAATTCGGAGGACCGAATTTCCTTAAGGGGGGAAGAATGTAATGGCCTTGGAAATAATATAGGAAAATTATTTAATTCTAATTAGTATTTTAATTATATGTTATAAATTTTTCATGAAAGTGGATAGGTTGTCTAAAGGAACCTTGTTAATTTCCTCCTACCGGGTTTTGGGTTCCAAATCTCTGTTAACCCAATGAGTGTTTTATTTATTTATTTTTAGTGCCATGAAATTACCAAGATGCCCTTTTTGTTGAAAAAACCAACAGATTTTCCCCAAATCTTAACCCCTTGCTCGACCAATTTTAAATAAAGGAGAAAAGGAAGCTTCAAGAACCTCTCAATCTTGACAAACCCCACCGCCATCCTCCCTATTCGCTGTTGAACCCTGTTTGTTAGCCTCAACTCGCCACTACTTCGGGTGTTGCTGTTTCCTTCTTGCTGTCTATTGTCTCGGAATTTGTTTTGACGTATTCGTATGGTGTGCGAATCGCTTGTTGCTATGAGTTTAGTTGGAGTCATCTATATGAGAGCTTCTTCTTCCTTTGCTTCAATCAACACTGGATTACAGTTTTGTGTGTGCGCTTTGATTATGTGGTATATATTCAAAACTCTCCTCCTTCCTATGTTTCTAGGTGGTTGTCGTGTGTTTATTAAGTTTCAATTGGTTTTTGACCGTGAAAGCATGCTTAAGTTCTGGGTTCTTGAAATTAAATTTCCGTTTTGGTATTGGGGGAATTGAGAGAAGCATAGCAAATTCATATGTAGACATGTAGGTGTATTGATATCAAGAAAATTGTGGGGCAAAAGATTTGAAGGTTATGAAGGTTGATAAACTTGTTGAATGTTAATGCACCCAAGGTGTTTGTGAAAATGTGGAGGAGAAGAATTTGATGGGAATAAGATAATTAACTATTCTATATGTATTACGGACTAAAATTTAAGAGTAAGATTGTTCGATGTCTATGTTAAATGTGGTCATTGTTTGAATACGTGTGTGTGTAGATGAGGCGGGGGTTAAGTTTGAGTTAATAGATGGATTCTTAAAACATGTCTTAAAACAACAATAACAAGACTGTGATATTTTCTTTTAGGGTTCTTTGGATTCTTGTTGAGATTGTAGGTTAAAGTTTATGCTATTGATTAAATTCAATGTTATATCTCATAAGAAGGAGATTGAAATGAAGATTATTTTGTAATTTTTTTTTATTCTCTTTATTATTATTATTATTTTTTGTGTGGTTATATGTGGGATTTCCTTTATAAAAATTGAATTGGGGTTGAATTGGTTGTATTTAGTGTTATATATGAAAGTGAAAAAAAGGTTGTAGATAAGGTTCTTTCCAATTAAATTTTAGAGATTATGTATTGCAGTGGTGTTCATTAGGTTGTTTCGACTCATTGTTAATCCAAACAAGTTGATAAGGCTTAAATATTAAGGGTGATAGTTATGTGATTGTTGGTGTTTAGGAATCAAGGAGTAAGAATCATTACAAAATCCGAGGAATGGAGTAAGTTATATATGTTTGGGAGCAGAGCAGGTGCGTGAATAGCGTCCCATTATCATTTTTATAAATGATATTATACTTGCTATAATTTTATTAAATTATCAGCTTTCTTAAGTACTAGTTTCTTCGAGACAATTTTGTTGAAGTTATATTAATTGCTTATTGTTATATATATATATATATATATATATATGTTTAAATGAAATGATGATTTTATTTAAGGTTAATGGTTCATAACATTTTATCGTTTATGAATCTTTATGCAAAGAATTGATAAGAAATGTTTTGAGATTTTGTAAACTTTCATGCTGGGGTCTTCTGTTACGAAATATTCTTTTCGAGTTCTTATCATTAGAAGAAAATCTATTTGTGTGTTATTGGTGAATTGACCCTATGCATGCTTGAAATTGTTTTGGGAGGACTGAATACAGAACGCTGGTTACTAACAGCAGTACTGTTAGTCCTTGGTGCACCATGGTTAACCTCGAACTCGCTTGATATTCGTGAGATTTGTTCTCACGCTTGTTATCGTGGGTCTTGTACCTGCGCTTGTTTCGTAGCCTCGTGCTGCGCTTGTTTCGTGGCTTCGAGCCGCGCTTGGTTACTTTCCTACGTGGACTGTGTGTCCACGCTTGTTTTCGTGGCCTTTATGTCACGCTTGGTTATTTTCCTCGTGAATTTGTGTGTCCACATTTGTTATTTCCTTCTGTTGAAGTCCTACTAAAAGATGAGATTTGAGATTTACTGTCTTAAATTGATTTAGTCAAACAAAACAATTTATTATACATCTCGAGTTAGTTGATTGGTGATCTTATATAGAGTTCTATTTTTATTCATGATGATATGAAATTTAAATTGTGATTTATTGCCATATTGATGTTTTTTTTATCGGAAGATAAAAATGTTTGAATTATATTCTTCTATATCTTATTAAATTCTATAAATGGGACGTTATTCACCGGAAAAATTTGTTTTGGTTCAGATAGCTTTGTGACCCCATACTTGCTACTGAGAAGTGAAGAGCCTTCTCAATAAGTTAAAGTTCCCTGGCTCCTTTTGGTAGTCTTTGCTATATGATGTAATCATAAATCCATACTTTTATGCTATATCCATACTTTTATGTTATTATTATAGCTAGATGCTCCACGTAGTTTATAGGTAGGATCCCTGTCTTTCCTTGTAAATTGGGATGTATGTACATGTATATGCTATAGTGGAGCATAGCTCCAAATGTAATTATGAGTATTATTTAATGTCTATATTTAAGTTTAAGGCTTAAGGAATGTGAGTCTACTCAAATTCTGTGCCCAATAGAAAAAAATTTTTCTTGGAATCCTTGGATTAAGTAGAAAACAACTGACATGTTATGAATCGGTGCATTTTTGTCCGGAAGTTGGTGTTTCCGGAAGTTATTTCAGAATCAGAAGACGTTTATCCGAATTTGTTCTACAGTAAAACGAATACCCCGAATGGAATCAAAAATTTAGTTAGCCAAGATATTTCCAAAGAGGAAGAATAGACCTTCAGGGCTATTTTGCTGCATTTCTAAGATTCCTCAAGATTACGCTGATTAGAATACCGAATGGGGAACTTTATCGGTAGAAGCTCATAAAGAGCACATGGGTGACATAACTTGGGTGACTTCATCTTTGGAAAGATGACATAGGGAGGGATGAATTTGTGGATGAAAATGGAGAAGCAAACTTGTTTGCTAAGTTTTCAAAATGGATGGTTTAGAATTAAAGTAGAAAGGTGCAATTTTGTCCTTGAAAAAGTCTATAAATAGGCTTCATCTTTTCTCATAATTCTCACACCATTCCTTCTTGAGCAATTCGAAATCTTGGAGCAGAGGAAGAAGGGAGAGCTCAGAGAAATTTGTAGCGAAGCCCTGAGTAAGTTCTTCGGTCCTTAGCTTTTAAGTTCTAGTCTTTTGTTCGGTAGTCTTAGTAGAAATGTTAGTTAGATCTAGGAAGTAGGAAATGAAATTCATATTCTTGTTTTTAAGCCTTATTGCATTGAATGATGCCCGATTTAGGTAAAAACATAGTAGTGGGTTGAGTTTCGAAAGTTGGGAGTCAAAGTAAGCGAAGCTCTGGCGAAATTCTGCCAATTAGGGGGTCAGGGGTAAAATGGTCATTTATGACTAAAATATCCGTCATAATGCTTGATCATTAATAAATGCGCTATTATCCTTATAGGATATCGTGATCTCGCATCGTTGTATGAAATACCGTATTCCGTCAAAAATACCGTATCTTGTCAACGAAGGTACGTTCGCATCGTAACACTAACTCGGTGTTTATTGTATATGTATATGTGATATGTTTGTGGTATGTCTACGTGTGATAGATGATGGCTCGCCGTATGTTATGTCCGTTGATATGTTTACGTTGCTCGGGGCATACATTTTATGTGCTATTGGGTACGTACGTCTAAGGGCCATACGTTTGCATGGGCCACACATTTTATGTCTTCGTTAGAAATACGTTGTTAGGGGCCACACGTTTGCTTGGGGGCTTATTTGCTCTTGGGATGCGCGTCTTTGTATGAGATACTTATGTTATATGTGATACTTGTGATATGAATGTCTATAATGCATATGTTGTATATGTAAACATGAGGTTAACTGCTACCCGAGGTCCGATTGCAATGGACCTCGGCTCTTCACATAGCTTCGTGGTCGGGAGGACCGAGGATCGAGGATCGAGAGAGAGCAGCAGCCCTGTAGGGACCCAGCTTGAAGATCTTTTCGTTTATGTAGTTACGTTTCGCTTAAACACTCGGATCAATATACCAATTATCGTAACCAAGCCGACTTATGGTATTTTGAATATATATATCGCTTACTCGCTTGCTCCAATGCTCTACTCATGATTTGATGAAAAAAATATACCGCTTTTGAAAATGGGATGTTACAATCAGTGCTATGTGCTATTAGGACCACCGCAATATGTGTTGTGTGCTATTAAGGTCGCTAGTTTCGAATTTGACTGTGTGCCTTGATACCGAATGTTTTGTGGTATTTGTTTATTTATGTTTTTTCTACATGCATTGTTCATATATTTTATATGAAATTAATAGCTACTGGGATTCAATTTTGAATCTCATCCCTTTAAGCCATCTAACAGCTTTATCTAGATCGGAGCAGAAGACAGAGGTAAGGCTTTAGGGCGGGCTAGTGTGTTGGTGGATGTTGATGAGTCTCTTTTGGATTATTTTTTTATTTATTTCCGGATGACTGTAGTTTATTATTTTGGCCTATCGTGCACCATTATCTGATAATCAGTATATTAATTCCTCCGGGAAAAAAATTATCTTTCCGTATTTTTATCAATATATTATTGTCCAAACAGGTGCATGCTATGCTGCTTATTCTACGATGTGTGACGTAAATTAACCTAGGTAAAAAATTTGAAATGGAATATAAGTAAAGGACCACACTACCCGTTACCGAAAGGGTGAGGTCCGATAGGTGTGTAATAATCTTCTTCACTCTCTTTATCTATATACCAACCAGCCCTTTATATTATTCTACTTGAAAGATGATTTCATCAAGCAAGTTCACTTTTCAAGGGGCCAGGCCATGTGTCTCTTTTAAGCCTTTTTTAAGTGTGATGATGTGAGTTCAAACCGTCTGTATACTTCAAAATATTTCAAGGAAGATGATTAACAATCTTGCTGCTCCCATAATTATTTAACAAATACATATATTTATCATGTGGGAATCAATCATTTAAAGCGTGAAAGAAACATTCAAGTCAGTACCGACTGCATTTTGTCAATACATATGATCATCTATTAAACTACTTTATTATCTACGAATCCATTATTAATATCACTCAAATAACATTATCTTCGAAGGGAATGACATCAGATATTCGGATATAATAAATATGAGAATTTTAAAATTTGTGGAGCATATGCTCCGAACAATATCCTTTCATCAGGATGTGACTACATATTTGGTACATTGGTGTAGAAGAACAGCGATCAAAACGCTTCATAAGTGCACAATGACTTCTAATACTAAGTTCCTCCTCCTCTTCTCTCTTTGGTGTTTTCTGATTTCCCCCACTTCTTGTATTTCTGATGAAATTTCCACTTTGAGCCAAGATCTAGACAAATTCACTACCGAGAAAGAAGTCTACCAACTATTCCAAAAGTGGAAGATGGAGATCAAACGAGAATACCAAAACTTAGAAGAGGAGGCAAAAGATTTGAGATTTTCAAAAGCAATTTGAAACACATCAAAGAGAAAATGCAAAAACCACGTCAACTTATAGCTTGGGCTTGAACAAGTTTTCAGACTTGAGTTATGAGGAGTTCAATAAAATCTACTTACGTTATGAAACTAAGAATCCCATAATCGAGAGCAACAATGGCGAAATGGTATTGAGCAACAAAGCTTGTCCAGATGCGCCTACATCCTTGGATTGGAGGTTGTCTGGAGCTGTAACTTATGTTAAAGACCAAGGTCGATGTAGTAAGTATAGCTTTATTGTTTCTTTAATAAAATCATCGGAGCATTAAGCATACTCAAGAATTTGATTCATTTTTATAGGGAGTTGTTGGGCATTCTCTGCAACTGGAGCCATTGGAGAAACAAGCACAAACTCCCCCGTGCGATGCACGGTGCAACAGTTTCAGAATATAAAAGTACATCATCACCTTCTACTCATTTAAGTTATTAAGAAATTGAATAAAACACAAAAGAAAATAAAGAACAATAATAACACTTGTATGAAAATGAAGTAAACTATCTCATCTTACATAATAATGTTTTGACAGATTTAATTATGAAAATGTATAGATATCTTAATTCTACAACTTGTACTCCTTACTTCGTTTAATGTGGAATGATATCTTAGGATCTATAAAAGCTACTTCTGTCAAAAGAACAAATCTAGATTCCAGCAGTTATTGTATCTAAACCCTGTAGTATCTTGAAGCGGTGGTGTTTTAGATTTACCTATATGTTCAACGCTGCAGTGCTGCAATGAATTTTTCCAAACTTGTATATTTGTGGCGCAGGTGGAACTCTTGCACTTTATTCCTTACTTTGCGGACATGCTAAAATAAAAACAATTCCTAATCAACATTGTACTGATGAGGTGCTAACAACATATAGTCAGTCTACCTTCCATGAAAGGTCATTTCCTGCAAAAACTAAAAGATGGTTAGAGGAAAATTCTTTTAAGAATAATGCTATTCTTATTCTTGTCCTTGTTGGCACCTACATGGTGATTGGCGATGGTATACTTACCCCTGCTATATCAGGTATGTCTTCCATCTGCTTCTGATATTCTAATTTTCATTTATCCTTTTGTCTCACTGTCAACATACTTGCTAGATTTGTTTGTGTATATATACACCTTCGAATATTGAACGTGCAGATTCACCACACTGAAATAAAACAAAATCTTGGACTGAGAGAAGTGGCACACCACGGGCTTGTAAATGAAAATTATTCTGCTTTAGAATTACTTTATAGAAGTGGCACACCACGGGCAGAGTGGATGAACATAAAAGACTGCAAGAATTTTGGGGACAGGTATTCGCATAGAAGGTTCTACAGTATTCAATTTGTGTTCACAATACTACCTATGATTTCAAGATAGCAATATCACCATAGAAGCTCACTAACCTCAGAATCCATATACGGATCACTACATCTTCTCCAGATTCCAGTAAAAGAAGGAACAGATCTGAAACACGACAATGAAGAAGAGCAGGGATGGATCTGTAGGAAGAACAAACAGATGGAGCTTCCATCGATCTAGTTGTCGAAGCTTGTAGAGGCAGAAATGGCTGCCGGTGAAGAGTGGAGAATTTCACCGCAATAATGAAGAAGAAAAAAGCATTCTCGGAGTCGGAGCTGAGCTAGGGTTTGGCAAGTGTAAGGTGCAAGAGCTGAGCTAAGGGTTTGGGAATATGATTTGAAATTGAACAGAACAGGCACAGAGCCCCAAAAATTGCTCGGCTTGCAATTATTAGCTGATACTGTTTAATTGAATAGTGATTTGTGAGAGGAGCTACAGTACGGCTTGGATTGCTATTGCTATTTAGTTTATATTGATACATCAAATAGTCACACAATGTCTTCCAAGCCTTTCTGAGCAACAACTTGTGTCTTGTAATAAATACAGCGAAGGCTGTGATGGAGGGTCATATGTTGGCGCATTTCATTATGTCATTGAAAATGGTGGTATTGCCACAGAGAGAGATTATCCTTATTCAGCTAAAAATAGTACCTGTAATTGAACATTAGTAAGTGTTTTTCCTGTCCCATGACATCTTTTTGCTAATTTCTTTTATTGGATGGTTTGGATAGTGTATTGCCTGATTCTGGTTTTAACTTTTCTGGTCATATTTTTATTCAGGAAAAGAAGATACATACAACTATTGATAACTAAGTTTTGGCGGCGGACACCTAGATCAGAAAGTTCTCTCTTTTGCGATGTTGCTAGGCAACCTGTTAGTGTTTCCATATATGCAAGCCATGATTTTAAATCCTACAAGAATGTAAGCAACATATATCTTCAATATCATTCACTTTAACTTATCCACACACAACTACTTCATTTATGCAACAAAATACACTTTTAACTTTGAAGATTGTTTCCTTTCAGGGAATCTTTAGCGGGATGATTGCTCAAACATTAGTCCATCATGTTTTCATAATCACGCAGTACTAATTGTTGGATATTGTTCAACTACTGCCGGTCAAGATTATTGGATTGCCAAAAATTCGTGGGGAACCACTTGGGGTTAAATGGTTACATCTTGATCAAAAGAAATACAGGTTCCGCTCAAGGGGTATGCAATATAAATTGTTCCGGTGGTTACCCAACCAAGAGGAAATAGACACCAAATCTGTTATTTGAAGCAAAATTATTATTCCTCTATATGAAGTCCTCGATCCTAAGAAATAGCAAATAAAGGCAAGCAACATATATAATTATGCGTTAGATATCCAGAGCCTTGCAAACTATATCTATATGGTGTATACTGAAGTGGCCAATGATTTTCCGTTCTAAATAAAGTTAATGGAAGTTCGAGTATTAACTATGAATCAAGGCAAACTGTGGTGATGAAAAAACATGAACGGATGTGAAGCATGCATATTGCATCAATAATCCAATGAAAGAAAAGATTAAGAATCGTACTTTTTCAAGATAATGATCTTTGATCATTAAAATTGTTTATAAGTGCCAAAATTTTACCCTGACTGGCTGATTAATCTTAATTAAATCAACAAAAAGTGAGTGTGAGATAAAATGATTATAGATAATCAAACTCATTAATCCACAAGTCATTTGGACCAACTAAATTCTGAAATTTAAGCCAAATTTACTCAATTTAACAATCAATTCATACAATCACCCAATTAACGTAAATTTAATTAACCTCAAAGAGTAACCAATAAGAGTTGGGTCTAGTAGCTAGAGAACGTTAGTCTCTTCTAACTTGAAAACAGAAAGGAAAAACACCCCAAATTAAAGTCCATTAATGGGCAATGCGACTTAAAAATATAAATACTAAATTTCAAACGCTTTATGCAGTAGCGATATGGTTTTGAAGAGTCTCAAAAAGACAACTCTAAATGGACCGCATGATATATGATGGATGGCTCCATTTGCCATCTTCCAAAAATGGACCATATAAAATAAAAGGAAACGTGCGAGAATATTGAATAATTACTTAATATATATATATAAGACATATATACACCGTTAATTCATTCTAATAGTTATAATTAGATCGCCCCTCCTATATTATTTTTAATTTATTAGTAGTGCAAGCTATAACAACTTTTGTACGAGTATTTTATATTGATGATATTGTTATTGATATTCATTGAGCGCTTATTATGTTACACTCCATTTGTTAACTTACTTGTACTAATAAAAATAGTTAAAAAAATTAAAATTTGTCATAAAATTCAAATTAACACGAACAAATATTTTTGCTCGAAACACAAACAAATGTCAACCTTTGGAAGAATAAGAATAGTTAAAGTAGTTTATTTTTGAAATAAAAATTTATGTTAAAAAAAAATTAGTGAGTACGACTTGTTGAACATTATAGACCGTGGTTTTGGATAAGAACACAAAATGAATATTTATTAGAAAATACTAACAATTGAATTTACTCTGAATAATTAAGAATTTTGTCGGTCTAATGGGAAATAAGTAGAGCCCTTTGTCCGGCTGTCCATAAGACGAACCACGTGAGATTCCAAAAGTTTGGCTCTTTCAAAAATTGAATAATGATGTAATGGACCACCAAGAGAATTTTAGTGCAAAGAAAAGAATCTGCAAGGATTTAGATCGCAAACCATTGATATAATTTAAGGTTTTGAAGAATCGATACAAGATAGAATTTTAATGGCCATTTTGATTTCATATTTGTAGGGACGATGTTAAATGCATGTAAATTAAGATCATGTGAAACTCTTGACAGCTAGTTAGCTAGTTTGTGGGGTGTGGTTTTTTCAAAAACTTGTGCTCGTTACCATCAGTCATGTTGATGTCAATTTATTACTCTTAATATATGAGCGAATCAGTTCTTGAGTTTGAGCAAAAAAATCTGTTCTTGAGTACTTCAATAACAAATCTCCAAGAAGATATGATTGATGTAACCACATTTAGCAGTCAGCCTACCCTCCAAAAGTAGACCACCGAAGTAAAACGAAATGTTAAAATAAATTCTAAGAAGGAAACGTACACATGATTAATTTATTTATGGGAAAATATCATTGAGGTCCCAAAGAAGAGAACAAATATAAAAGAAGTCCTAAGGATTTTTTTATTAATTACGAATTCAATATAAAAAATGTCTTGTTGTCAAAATAGTTTTTCCTGTTGTTGAAAAGACTTTTCCTGCTGTTAAAATTTTCCTATGAAAATATTGTTGTTAAAATGGCTTTTTTGTTGTCAAAATAGTTTTCTGTTGTTCAAAATTTTAGAAACCTAGAAAATTTTTGACAACATGAAATGCTATTTTGACAATAGAAAATGCTATTTTGACAACAGAAAAGCCATTTTGACAACAATATTTTCAAATGAAAATTTTAACAATGAAAATGTCATTTTAACAACGGAAAAATTATTTTGACAATGAGACTTTTTGATATTGGATTTTGTAATTATAAAAAAGTCCCAATTTCTCTTGTAACATCCCACTTTTCAAAAGCGGTATAAATTTTTTCTTTAAAACATCATTTCAAATCATCGAGTAGAGCACCTGGAGCGATTAAGTAAGCCCGATACATATATTCAAAATGACGTAAGTTTGGTGAGTTACAACAATGATACGATAGCAAGTATTTCAAAAGTGATATACAATGACAAAAGGAAGGCTTCCACGAACAACAAAAGGAAGTCTTGGTAGGGTCTTCTATGCGGGTGCTTGCCTCTATCCTCTGTCCTTGGTCCTTCCAACCCCAGAAGCTATGTTAAGCGAGGTCCATTGCATCGGACCTCGAGTAACGGTTAACCTCATATTTACATATACAGTACATGGACTACAGTCAATCACAACATAACAGCATAATAGCATGCAACCCAATGCAAATGTACAGACTCCTCGCGAATGCGGATGTACCACTTCCAGTGAATCAGACATACCACTCCCGGTGAATACGGATATACCACTCCCAAATTACATGCATACGTTCAATCATCATCTAACAAAGCATAACAACTCTACTCATACAATACACCTAACAATATACATGCATACCATAAATATCGAGTTAGTGTTACGACGCGAACATTGCCTTCGTTGACGTTATACGGTATTTCTGGCGGAATACGGTAAATTGAGAGCGTTACGACAGCGGTACGTGCTCACAGATATCCTATAAGGATAATATCACATTTATTAACTTTTGACATCATAACGGACATTTTAGTCAAAATGACCATTTTAACCACGACCCCTAATCGGCGGAATTTCGCGCAGCACTTCGTTACTTTGACCTAATCTTCCGAATTTCAACATATCGCTTACTCCAACATATTTTCCAAGATAAATATCATATCTATCCTAAAACATGATATCTAAAACATACTAGAAGGTTAAAGATCGAAACAACATCTACCCTAAAACTTCAAGAACTACCGAACTAAAACTAAGAACCGAAGAACTTGCCCGTTGAAGAACTTCACTACAACTTTCTCCAGAGCTCCTCTCTAAATTTCAAAATCCTTAAGAGGATTTGGTGTGAAAAACTCAATGGGAGGGTGGCCTATTTATAGAAGAAAAGTGAGGCAAAATGGTAATCTTCCAACTCCCAACTTCAATTCTTGGCCACAAATTCTAGGGTTTCGTGTGGCTAATTCTCCATGCGAAATACTTGTCCAAGAGTATGGCCTTGTTGGCCTCTTTCCCTTTCATTTTGCTTTATGGGATTTTACTGAATAAAATCACGATCGGTGTTCGAATCGCGTAATCTTGAAGAAACTTAGAAAGCCAGGCAACATAGCCCACGAAGATATTTTCTTCCTCTTTCAAAATACTTGGTTTAACTAAATTTTTTATCCCATTCGGGGTGTCATCGGTTCACTGAAGATTTTGGATATCGCCTTTGGTTACGGAAATCGCTTAAGTAACAACTTCAACCGGACAAAAATTCTTGTTTACAAAAACGTCCAGTTGTTTATCAACTCATCCCCAGATATTGAGTTAGGATTTGTTTTCTATAGGTTTTCATTTCTCAAGCTGCTCCTTTGTCCTTTTCGTCTTATTCCCTTATTGTTCCGTCGGTGTCGAAATGACTTGAGAGGCACTGCAGCTCAGAGATAAAAAATTTCGGTCAAACAATCTGGTCTTTTTTTTTTAATTATTTTCGTTTTTTAATTATTTAATTAATTAATATTATATAAAATAATTATTTTATATAATTTTTTTACAAAATTTTCCTATTGGTCCATACATGTTTTTAGGCTTAAAATTACTTAATCTTACATATTTTCTTCATATTTTCCAATTAATTAGTAAATATATTTTATGCTAATTTTAGCCATAAACCACTAATTATAGGGTTTTACATAATTATCTTTGGATTTCCTTTGTTTAAGCTCAACCAATTAGCCAATAATTATTTAATTAATTACCACTAATTGTTGATAATTTTCTTAATTAGAACTAATCATTATCTCACAAACTTTTTACTAACATTGTTATTTTCCGCTCCATGTAAAATATTAAAAATCATGGGGTCAATTATGGCCCCACAATACTTTTGATTTTTCTCCTACAATTTTTCCAAGGTAATAATTTAATAAATTACCTAAATTAGGGAAAATATTCTTCCCTATTTCAAATAATTATTTATTTGCCTCTTAAAATATTTTCTCGTGTATTTTATAACCCATAAATATTTTAGGGACCTATTTGCAAACTTTCAAACGTTTTAGGGACCTAACGCACATTATTTAATTTCAAGAGAAATTATCCTAATAATAAGATAAATTCAATACAAGGTGTTTGAGACCACATATTCACCTATTTTTACTACGCATTATTTACTGAGATTTTAGGGTTTTACATCTCTTCTTTTGGGACCTCACCGATATTTTCTCTTTATTTATCTTAATGACTAGATAAGAATGGCACTTAAAAAATGAATTTCATGCACTATCATAATTTAATATTGTTAAAATATGCTAGAAATGTTATATTTTTATTGTTGTGTGAGAATAATAAACAAAGATTTAAAAGATAAATATTAACACCATTAACTAATATATATTAGAAAATATATGGTGAGCCTTATATTTTTAAGTGATTAACAATACAACTCACTTAACAATTTCTATGCAATATAAAACATAGACGCCCAATCTCACAGATGTCAAATGTATTATCAGTTAATTTGTTTATACTAATAATTAGATGAGGATTCACGGAGTTTGAGAAATGAAGTCAATTATCCATAATTTGATTTATTATATTGGTATATATATATTGATGTGCAAGAATATTAATATTGATCAAATACTTTAATAGCTTGTTTAGTTTGATTCCATGGAGGGATTACATGTAACACTAATGTAACAAACCAATTATAGTGGTTGGTTGGTGTAACATCCGCTTTCTAAAGCAAAGATAATTTTTTTTTCATCGTAGTAGAGCATCTCGAGCAACCGAGTAACCTGATATATATATTCAAAATGCCCACCGAAGCTAATTACAGAGATCGCATTTACAACCGAGAGTTTTTAAAATAACAACGAAGTGTCTCTGCGATCCCTATGCCATGGCAACAAAAGATAGTCCTGCAGCCTCGCATCTCTACGCACGCTTCCTCTCTCCTGGCCCTCGGTCCTCCCCGACTCCTCGATGCTATGTTAAAAGCCGAGGTCCGCATCGCACCCTGTAACTCAAGTAACCCCATATTTACATATACAGATATAGACCACGCTCATTCACCACATTAATAGTATAACAGATGGTATCACACGGAGTGCATGTAGATGTACCACACGGAGTGCATGTAGATGTATCACACTGGAGCGCATGTATCCAAAAGCACATAACAATACTCACAACATATCAATGCACCATCAACCACATATACGCATACAATACTCATACTACATACCCGCATACAGGTAAACATCGTAAAGTTAGTATTAAGACGCGAACATACCTTCGCTTCACGGAATTTTTGTATGACGGTTGGTCGTAACGAATCGTGGATATCCTATAAGGATAACATCACTTTTATTAGTGATCAACATCATAACAAAGCATTTTAGGTACAAATTACCATTTTGCCCCTACTCCCCACTAGTTGGCGAGAATTTCGCCGTAACTTCGTTACTTTTACTCTAATCTTCCAAAATTTCAACATATCTCTTACTCCAACATATTTTCCAAAATAAATATCATATTTAATCCTAAAACATGATATCTAAAATATACCGGAAGATTAAAGATCAAAACAACCTCACCCTAGAACTTCAAGAACTATCGAACTAAAAACTAAGAACCGAAGAACTTACCCGTGCAAAACCTCCTCTTCCTTCTTGCTCTCACTTCTCCAGAGCTCTTCTCTCTAACTTCTCTCTATGTTTCGAAATTGCTAAGGCAATTTGGTGTGAGAATTCTCAAAGGAGTTGAAGGCTATTTATAGAAAAAATGTGAGGCCAACTTGGTAATTTTCCCTTCAACATCAACCATGGAATTTTAGGGTTTTGCTCAAACTCATTATCCTCCACCAGCTGCACATGCCCTCCTCCTCCCCCAAATTCAACAAAATGACATCATCCCATGTCATGCATTCTTGCTTTTATGAACATTCTACCGATAAAGTCTCTCGCTCGGTGTTCTAATCGCGTAATCTTGAAGAATCTTAGAAATTCCTTAGCATAGCCCAACAAGATCTAAACTTCCTCTTTAAAAGTATTTTGTTAACCAAATTTTTGATCCCATTCGTGGTATTTCCTATTTCGTTGAAGATTTTCGGATAACCCTTTCTTTGCCACAGTAAATCACTTGGTAACATCATCTTCTGGACAAAAATTCACCGATTCATAATATGTCCAAATGTTTTCTACTTAATACAAGGATTTGGGTAGGATTTAATTTCTATCGCCTCTCATTTATCCTATTTGCTTTCCACAAAAAATCCCTTTCTACTTTATCACTTTTCCACCAACTGTCATGATATGCTTTCACACTTGCACTTTTCTCTCTCCTTTCCTCTTCATTTCTTTCGAATTGCATGGCCATATTTGGCAAAAGATATTGCTTCCCACTTGCTTCACCCAACTTGCTCAAATATCCTATTGCTTTATGTTCTTATTGGCTTAGAGTTTTTTTTTGACTTTTCCACAACTCTCTTCACAAAGTTTTCAACATTAATTCCTCCCTTTATCCATCCACCCGGCTGCTCTCATTCCTCTTTATCCATCTTTTATTTTTCTTTTGATTACTTTATAATATACTTCAATTATCTACTTTTTCTCTTTCATAACCCTTAGCTCCTAAGTTTTCCATATTTTCAAACATTGCATTCACACACACATTTCCCTATTCTTTTCCTCCTTCACAAAAACGTCCCCCTCCCCTTTTTGTTGACTTTTCAACTCTTTTTAATTAGTTTTCTCTAATTTTTAACAATTATTTAATTGCCTCTTGCAATATTTTATAATATTCTCTAGGCATTTTATGTCTCACAAGGGTATTTTAGGAATTTTGGCACCTTAACTCTTCTAATTTTAATAGAATTTACCTTAGAAAATAAGATAAATACTACACTAGTTTTGAGACCACATATTCACCTATTTTCAATAGGTATTATTCACCAATTTATGATATTTATCATAAGTCAGATTTTTGGCAGTATTACACTTGGACATATTTAATATAAAGAGGATTACATTTTTGAATCATAGTTACATCATTTGATGTAATCAGGATCACACTATTAAGACTAACGAATGTGGATGTAGACATTCTATACTCAAGTGAAAAGGACACTATTGCTATAATAATTTTTTAAATTGACCAAAGGACCCACTCATAGGCATTGTTAAATATTAAATAATTAGACCATTAAATATTAAAAAATTAATTAATAATATAGAAATTTAAAAATATTCCCATTAAAATTTAAAAATTATATTCCACGGTTAAAATTTTTAAAATATCCTATTCAATAATATTTGTAATACCCTAAAATTTGACAAAGGGAAAATATCATAAATTAAGAAATAATACCTATTAAATAGGTGAATATGTGATATCAAATTTATAGGGAAAAATCTCTTGAAAATTAGAGTGCCAAATAAAAAGTGATTGATTAAATAATTATTGGTTAATTATTTAAGCTTGAACAATGGAATAATTGTGATAAATTATGTAGAACTCTATAATTAGTAAATTATGGCTAGAAAATTAGCATAAATATATTTGCTAATTATTGGGAAAAGATTAAGAAAATAAATGAGATTAAGTAATTTTAAGCCTAAATACAAGTATGGGCCAATAGAAAAAGTTATGAAAAATTATGTATAAATAATTAAAATAAATAATTAAATAAATAATTAAAAATAAAAATAAAAATATATACATAATTTGTATGTGAGGGCCGACATCAAGGGAGGAAAAAGAAATAAAAAGGAAATAAAGGAAGTGTATAGAAAATAAACTCTTATTAAATAATAATTAAAGTAAATAGTAAAAAGTAAATAAATACCTTTAGGAATAGGATCCTATCTAGAGAACCTGGAACAGATTTCTAAAGTCAGTATATAATATTGATCAAAGTGGATTTTTATCTTGAAGTGGTCTTTCCTAAGTTAATTCGAGATCTGGTAGAAGAAGTTAGTAATAAGACGAAATAGGGAAAATCGAGAAATAGCGAGTATAGTCATAGATTTAGAATTCAAGAAAATAAATCATAACTCAACATCTGGGAATGAGTTGAGAATTTCCGGACATATTTGGAATCAATGGATTTTTGTTCAGAGGTTGACGTTTCCGAAATTGATTCAGAATCCCAGACATTTTTCGAGAAACTTCTACTGAACCGCTGGAACCCCCGAATGGAATCAAAATTAAGTTAACCTAGATACTTTTGAAGAGAAAGAGAAGGTCTTCAAAGTTGTGAATCCAGTAATTTTGAGATTACGCCATTCCTGCACCGATCGGGGGTTTTACTCTGTATAAAACCTTCTTGAACAAGTTGATGACATCATCATTGATGATGCAATTTTGTGCCACCTAGGAAGCTGTATGCCCACCAAGAGAGAAAGAAGAGAGAGAAAACTTGTTTGAGAAGTTTTCAAATAAAGGAAAAATTACAAGTTTGGAAAGGGAAAATTACCAAGTTGGACCCAAAATTTCTTCTATAAATAGACCCTCTTCACTTCACAAATCTCACACCATTCCTTCTTGCCTATTTCGAATTCTAGAGAGAAGTTAGAGAGAGGAGCTCCGAGGAAAATTTGCAAAATGCTCTCGAGTAAGTTTTCTCAGACTTAAGCGTCGTAGTTCTTTCTGTAGTGTAGAGAGAAATGCTATATTAGTCTTTAATCTTCCAAGTATGATTAGATATCATATGATAGGGGTATTTTAGTCATTATTTCGAAAATCATGATGGGGCCGTAATTCGCAAAATTTTGGAAGATTAGAGTTAAAGTAGCGAAGTCTCCGCGAAATTCCGCCATTAGGGGCATCGGGGCAAAATGGTAATTTTTACCTAAAATGCTCTTATGATGTAAATCATTAATTAATATGATTTATATTTCAAAATTATGTTGGAGTAGGAGTTATGTTGAAATTTTGGAAGATTAGGTCAAAGTAACGGCCGCCAAGTAAATTCGCCACCAGGGGTCAGGTAAAATGGTGATTTTGACTAAAAATGTCCGTCGTAATGATAGATCCTTAACAAGTACGTTGTTATATTGATAGGATATCCTCGAATACGCTTTTGACCATCTGCCGTCAACCCGCCGTCGCGGCGCTTGCCTCGCCGATTAATTACTAAGCTCAGAAACGTGCTAGTATAACATCAACGAAGGTACGCCCGCGCATCAGTAACATTAACTCCTATGTTTATGGTATGCATATATGTGCTATGTGTATTGTTATGGTATGTTTATTGAATGCAAATATGTTAGAACATTGGTGTCAAGGAAAGGCTGGCTTGCGTGGGTAAGCCATTGTTGCCGTGGAACTCATGAGGCCCCATGATAGACACTTACCCTCGCCATTCTGCTCGGTTTACTAAGTATGCATGGTCCGAAGGCATCGTAACACTAACTCGATGTTTATGGTATGCATGTATGTGTTAAAGTGTATTGTATGTGGTAGTTGATAGCTCGTGGATATGTTTATATACCATGATATGTTTATTGCTTAATGGGCGATATATCTTCATGCTTTTGGGTGATATATGGATGCGCTGCTGGGGCGATATATGTATGCATGCTTGGGCGATGAAAGTATTATATACCGTTGTCAGATATGATTGCCTGTAGTCCATATGTTGTGTATGTAATATGAGGTTAACCGCTACCTCGAGATCCTATGGATCTCACTCTTAACATAGCGTCGTCAGCCGGGAGGACCGAGGACCGAGGAGAGAGGCAAGAAGCTCCGAGTAGTAAGACCCGCTTCCTTACCAAGCATTCTTCAGTTGCTGCTCAGTGAAACCTTTCTTTTGTTATATACTTCGAGCCACGCGTAAGCCACACTGCTTGTTGTAACCAACCAGACTTACGCATTTGAAATACAAGTATCACTTACTCAATCGCCTCGTACTCTAACTAATGATTTTGAAATGATATTTTGAAAAAAATTATAACGCGTTTAAAACTTGGGATGTTACAATATTCATACCATTAAATATTAAAAATTACTATAAACCCATAGTGTATACAAGACAAAATTAAAAATTAATATGAACTCAACGTGTAAATTATAATTCATATGTGTGTAGAAAGTGGGTAATTTTTCTCCTTATATTCTCATGCATTGTTGTCAACTCACGAAGTTGACTTCTCTCGAGTTTACCATTTTCACATTTCCATCTTACGTAAACGAAGTCAAGCCGTAAAGGGTAAACTTCGCTAGTTGTAAAGTCGCATTAAATTCACTTCAGTTTATACGTTAAATTTATCGTTTTTAATGCTTTCTAGCTTACACAACCGCTGTTAATTTACTCTTAAACTCGTGGTTAACTTTTTTAATTTGGATCATGTTCAACGTTTTATATATAAAAATTTCTTTTTATTAAATATGATAAAATGATGAATGTTGATGGATTTAATTTCAATTAAAAAGATCTAAAATATATTTAAATCATATTGTTGTCATTTTTTTATATTAATTATATAGTATACACTATTAATACATATTTAATAATAAAAGTAAATTTGCGAATTGAGTTTACAATTCAAGTGCTCATTTATACAAATTTACTGCCACTATCACAAGTTTGCTTTAAACTCTCGCGAGTTTGACAACCTTGTTCTCATGTTTGATGTAATCTGACCAAATCTTTTTATGTATATACATAATCTTTTTAATGTATTTGAACCAATCAAATTAATGTAAACATCATTCCATTACATTGTATTATATTTTCTCTGATTGTGTGAACCAAATGCTTGATGCAGTAGCGATAAGGTTCTAAAGAGTCTAAAAATACAAAACTTCAATGGGCATCTGTGCAACTTGGCATTTCTCTATCGATAAAATTTTAATGGACCGCAATATTTATGATGGATGGTTCCATTAGCTATCTTCCAAAGATGGACTGATCAATCCTAATTTTCATATATTTTATCCAACCTTATTCATTTATTTTGGGGACTATTTTAGGCTAATTTGAAATTATTGGATAATATTTGGATTATTAGTCAATTTTAGGAAATAATATAAATATGAATTAATCATGAAATTATTGAGCTTAAATTATTAATATTCTGATTGCTATCTTGTGATTGAATAATATCTCTAAATATATGATAGAATCACGATTTTATTTAATTTTTACTAGACAAGGAAAAACATATTAGAAAATCGTATTTGATGTTAATTAACTTCCGGACGCTAAAAGAAGATCACAATGGTCTAATTTTATTGGGTATCTTAAATTTTAATGGGGTCAATGTTGGTATTCAAAACTCTCCCTTCCACCCCTTTAATTAACCTAGCTGCCACAAAGATGACACACGCTCTCTTTGAGAGCCACAAACACGCACACGAAAAGAAGGCTAAGAAGGATGTTCAGTAAATTGAGACGCAACCACAACACACAGAGGATCAATTTGATTCATTCATATCTAGGCAGGCCCACCTCCATAAATCCATCAAGCATCTCAACTCATATATCTCTCCGGTGGATGCGCATTGACCAAGAGAATTGATTTAATCAATTCTCCTCATTCTTTCCTCATGGCTGTGATGGATTGTTTGGAGTTTGAGGGCGGACAATTTCCATGGCAGCCAAGTTCTCTTGGGAGGCAACTTGGGAGGAGCATGGAGGACGTTAGAGCTTAGGAACTTACATTTGAAGATTGGAATGCCTTTCTTTTTATCAATTTATTTCAAGACTTAAGATTATTTAGTTTTAAATGATTCTCGAGTTGTTTTCTTGAGAACAATCTAGTTTTAGATTGTAAACATATTTCTTTTGGATTAGATTGATAATTTGAAGTTTTTATGCTTGAGAAAATTACTGGAGTATTGTTTGTAACCTTTGGATTGTCAATTGAATTATTAATTGAGTTTTCATTATTAATTTAATTGACAATTTGGTTTATCATTTTAATTGTTTAATTGAGTTGATAAATTGTCTAGTTGTTCAATTGGATAATTGTAAATAAGATTCCAAAATTATTTAGAAATTAACCGTGATTGGTTTTAATGATTTTAATTAGCCAATGCTTATTTCATTATAAAGTTTTCTAATGGAATAATCCATAATCATTATTTGACTTGAGGGTTTCCATGTTTCAATTAGGTAATTGAATTCATTAATTCCAATCTTTCATCCGTAATACCCGGGATAATTATTTATCTTAAATATTATCTTTGATAAAGAATACATATTCTTAATAGGTGAATATGTGGTCTCAAATCTTGTGTTGTTTTATCTTATTTTTCTAGGGAAATTTCTCTTGAAAGTTAAAGGAATAATGGGGTGAAAATCCCTAAATGCATCTAATGGGCATAAAATAACCTCGAGAATATTATGAAAAAGGATTTTAAGACCGGACGAAACAGTATATTAGGAGCGGACCCGCGATGTGTATTGTTCCAAGCGGTATTAAAAGTCTCCCTATTAAGACCGGACACATAGAACCGGTCTTAAAGATTTTCTTTAAGACCGGACATTTTAAACCTTCGGTCTTAAAATTCGTACTAAATAGATCTGAAATATTTTTTGTTCGGTCCTAAAACTCAAACTTTAAGACCGGACAAAAACTAGACCGCTCTTAAAAGATCCGAATATTAAGACCGCAAAAATAAACCCGGTCCTAAAAATAGTAATATCCTAGAGCGATCCCTCTTAAAAGATTGACTTTCAAGACCGGATGTTATATACATCCGGTCTTAAAAATTGAACTTTTAGACCGCACTTATAAATGGACCGGTCTTAAAAGACCAACTTTTAAGACCGGCTTAATACCTTTAAGAGCGGTCATAGATATACATCCGGTCTTAACAATTGAACATTTAAGACCGTCTTATTTATTTGCGCTCTAAATTTTCCCGAATTTTTTTCCCCGTTCGTTCTTCCCGATCATATATAATACACAAAAATCCACCATCCAAAACAAGACATAAAAGTCGATATACTTTAAGCTACAAGCTATGAACATGAATAAATTGAATTGGGAAAAAGAATACAAATAATTATCCACCATGAGTTATGTGGCCTTAAGTCTACAACAACTAAAGTAATTTATACAATAAGCTAAGATATATAACTAATTACAATCACAATGAGTTACAATACAAAGACGTAAATCAACATACATGTAGTCCAATATATTATTCACCATGCCTTCATCCGATTCCCACCCAACAACGTAACATGCATCCTCTTTATAACATGCCCCTTTGAATCGGATCCCGCCACAAAAACAAAACAAGAACAAATTCATAGTCAATGACATTATATTGTTTAATTAAGAACGAACATAGAAGGAATATATAATATATATAGTTAAAACCTTAAAGTTTTCTAAGAATTCTGCATATGAATATTACCTTATGAATTGACTCTTTTATAAAGTGATATCCTCCCATATCCCTTCTTGATGATCATTTCTTATGCCGGGTTCATTATCCGCTTCATCTTCTTCGCTCATGTCCTAGACCCCTTGAAAAAGGAGTACTATCAGAAGACCATAATTTGAATGACTTTCCTCATCAATATCAATGACCCTCTTTCCTTGGAGAGCTACTGCACCACATTTTATTTTCTTGATCGGTGATATAGAACACTTGTTTCGCATGGTCTGCCATAATAAAAGGTTCATCTCCAAAACTTCTACTATTGACATCGACTAAAGTAAATCCTAGCCGATCGATATGAACACCATTATTGACATTAACCCACTTGCATTTGAAGATGGGAAATCTAATTTTGACATAGTCCACCTCCCAAATCTCTTCAATAACCCCATAATATGGCATGACCGCCAATTTAGGCCTCTTGTCTTTCGAATCGGAGAAGTGCATAGATTCACCTCTAACATAACACCACCGTTCGGATCGTGCTCCTATCATCTAGGGACTTCGTGTAAAATGTATAACCATTGATCACATACGAATTCCAACTTATGACTTCAACCTCGTGACCACGTGCTAACCATTTCATTGTGTCGAAACACATTCGATCCCTCGACCTTTGTTTGAACCATTTTGCAAAAGTTCTCGTTATGCTCCCTAATCAACCTTTGTTCTGGCCATTCGATGGTTTTCTTTCCTTACAGCCTCTTTATGTGCGATATGCCGGCTTGAACTTCATCAACATTATTCAAGATGTATAAGTGGACTTGTGACAATTCATCACGATCCACACTCTTTACCGAAGCCCCACGTCTACCCCCTTCAGCATGCTGACGTTTTGGAAGCCCAATATGTCTTACTTTGGCCAAATAATTTTGACAAAATTCCATGGCCTCTTCAAACATATTTCGAACAATTGATGCTTCTGGCCGGTACGCGTTCTTCACATACCCTTTTAGGAATTTCATAGATCTTTCAATAGGGTACATCCACCGTAAATGGATAGGGCTGCACAACTTTATCTCCTCACTAGATGAACAATGAGATGAACCATGATGTCAAAAATGAAGGAACAAAAAGCTTTTCAAGGTGGCACAAGATAAGATATCCTTCATTCTCCAATTCATCCAACTTTTCAATCTTGAAAACTTTACTACAAACCGCATTGAAGAAGAAACAAAGTCTAGTCAAAACGACCAAGATCATATTCGCGATCCTCGAATAGCTACGGGAGTAGCCGTTGCATCAAGACATGACAATCATGAGACTTTTGGCCTACTAATTTCAAGTCCTTCATCGAGACAAGCCTCTTAAAATTTGAAGAATACCCCGAGGGAACTTTTGTGCCATGTAAACAATCACAAAAACTTCGTTTCTCATCCTTAGACAAAGTATGAGAAGCCTGGGACAATAAGTTCTCTTCCCATATGGCCTTGGATGCAAGTCTTCGCGTATTCCCATTGCTTGCAAATCCAATCTTGCCTTCACACCATCCTTCGAACTACCTTGTATGTTGAGAAGCGTGCCCACAATACTATCACATACGTTCTTCTCCACATGCATGACATCAATACAGTTGTCTCACATCAAGATTGCGCCAATAGGGAAGATCAAAGAATACAGATCTCTTCTTCCATATATTTGTTTCTTTTCTACTCTTTCCAAGCTTACCGAAGATGACACCGATATTTTTAACCTTTTCATACACTTGCTCCCTACCAATGCCACCGAGCTTCTTCATACTCTTGGCCACCAAAAAAGGCCTTCTTTAATCGACGATATGGGTGGCCCCGTCTAAGAAATCTCCTATGTCCAAGATACACCGTCTTTCTTCCATGTTGAAGTTGATGGTAGCATGTGCCTTCTTCACAAACCGACATGCTTTATGGCCTTTTACACTATACCTCGACAAGTTCCCATATGCCGGGAAGTCGTTTATAGTACAAAATATCATGGCTCTCATTTTAAAGACCTCCTTCTTGAAAGAGTCAAAAACATCGACACCTTCTTCCCACAATTCCTTCAAGTCTTCGATCAAGGGCTCTGTGTAAACATCTATGTCATTTCCGGTTGTTTTGGTCCCGAAATCAACATAGACAAAGATGATGTACTTTCGTTTCATGCATAACATAGGAGATAAGTTGTAAACAATCAGAGTACAGCCATGAGCTATGTATGCCGCTAAGGCTTCCATAGGGATTCATGCCATCCGTGCTAAGGGCAAGCCCGAGGTTCCTAGGTTTTTCGCCGAAGTTCGGAAATAATTGATCGATCTTCTTCCATTGAGAAGAATCGGCCGATGTCGAAGCCGTCCATCCGAAATCCTCTCATCTCGCATGCCACCTCAGATTTTTTGCATCATTTTCATTCGCAAACAACCGCTTGAACCTTGGTATGATTGGAAGATACCACAACACTTTTGCAGCCCCTTATCCGACTTGTACCGTGGGGTTTCACATATCTGACAACTCGCTTCTCTTCAAACTCTTTTCTATACAATACGCAATCATTCGGGCATGCATGGATCTTTTTGTACTCCATCCCCAATGGACAAAGTATCTTCTTAGCATCATAGTAGCGATGCGGCAACACGTTATCATTCGGAAGCATGTCCTTCAAAGCCTCAAGCAATTCTCAAAACTCTTGTCGCTCCATCCATGACGTGCCTTCAAGCTTACCAATTTCAATACGCGCTCAACAATTGGTATTTTTACACCCACGGTATAGCGGTGTCTCGCATCACTGCACATATTACCATATGCATGTGATCGCTCAAAAGCCTCTTCTCCTACATCACGGATAATGTCCTCTATGCGATCATCCATATCCGTGTCATTATCATCAAAGGCCACTTCCCCATGTTTTTTCCCACTTGATGGCACTTGTTCACCATGCCATACCCATACTGTATAAGTCTTACAAAATCCGTGACAAATTAAATGTGTGCGTATAACTTCGTGACATAGTCGACACTCATTCAAACATTTTACACAAGGGCAATAATACTTCCCCATCATCATGGGCATTTTGTGTAGCAAATTCTATAAATTCCCTAACCCCATTCTCGATATTCAACACTCGCTCGTAAAGCATCTATCCAACCGTGATCCATAGTAGAATTCCTATATATTATAGACGAAAATCATTGATCATACATAATCCGAAAATTGAAACTTGCATATAAAATAAGCCAACTCCAAAAGCAAATATTGTCTCAAAGAATCACTTTTACTGGGAACTTGCCCATTAAATGCATAACAAATTAAGAATCACTTTTGGTCATAAATGCATCACAAGAGGAACTTGCCCATTAAATGCATAACAAATTAAGAATCACTTTTGGTCATAAATGCATCACGTTGAATCCAAGAACCAAAGTAAATGCAAGACGAGGAAATTAAATGCAGGGATGAAGGTCTTGTGGACTAACCTGTAGCATATAAATTCAAATGCGTTAGTTGAGTCGTCTTACTTCTCCGCTCACGAACGTTGAAGTTGCAGACAAGACAACAAGAGTAACCTAAAAACACTTGTTGGACAGTTGGGTACGTCTAAAGTGCAAATATAATATTCATTAACAACAGAGAATACCCATAACAACATTACACTGATTTCGTTAAACCCATGAAAAACAAAGAACGATAAGCTGGAAAATAATAAAGTTTTAACCGAAAGATCTCTTACAGCTTCGTCTATAGACGTTTAGCTAAGGAACCAGAGAGTGATTGTCGAGAGAGGTACGCGAAGCACCGACGAAGCTGAGAGGGAAATTTCGAGTCGGAACCTGAGTATTCACTTTGGGCAAGACAAGAGAGCAGAGAGGGAAATTTAATTTTTCCCCGCGACAAAGATACCTTATTTAGCTTTTTGGATTTTATTAATACCGGTTATTAATTAAATGTCCGGTCCTAAAGATACAACTAACATTTTAAGACCGGAGTTTTAAAAGTATCCGGTCCTAAAATTTTATTAGTCTTTTAAGTTTTAAGACCGGAGGTTTACAAAACATCCGGTCCTAAAATTCAAATACTCTTTAGATCCGTTACTTATAAAATGTCCTATCTTAATGGCCTTGGTGATAGCAATATTAAATAAATAAAATAAAGGATATTTTTTAGGACAAAAATTAAGGAAAATTGGAGAATATCTTAATGAATTACCGGAGAACAACCAAAAATTCATAGTGTTCTTAATGTTTCTTACATTACTTCGAATATATACACAACAACAAAAAAAACAAAAGAAAAACAAGCTGAATAATATCATCCACAAGAATCGATCAACAACCTCGGCGATTTCGGCGTGAAGAGCATTAATTTCCCACGGAGATCAGCAAGTTGTTGTCTTATTCTCTCCACCCGCAATATGAATGGATCATTACAGAGAGCGGAGAGGGGTCGAGGTAGGCGCGCCTGGGCCAACAGTTGGAGAGGGGGATTACGAACATCCGCATGGCCGCCTTCAAGATGAGGGATGGACTCAAGAAGGACAGGATCGGCGTAAGGATCGAGGGGGTGCGGCATGAGCAATCTCTTCATCATCCGAAGAAATAACAATGGGTCCATTGACCCGAGAGTCTTCGAAACAATACGACGCACCGTCGCCGGAGGAGGCGCACCATATAATGATCTAGCCATGGCACGAGCTTGAGGCGTGTATGCACCCCTACGAGCGCTTGCTTGTATCTAACCATGGTTTGAGGATTTGAGAAGTTGGGGCGTAGAGCTAGGAATTGAGGAGTTAACAATGACAAAGAGGTAGTGTGTGGAGTATATAAGGACAGATAGCAGAGAGATAAACATCGATGATGAATTTTTCAATATAATGAATTTAATGTTTCTACTTTAAGAGCGTATTTGTTCAAAATATCCGGTCCTAATAGTCATTTACTTTTAACAAACTTTTAAGACCGAACTTTTATCTTGTATCCGGTCCTAAAACTAATTTTTAATTCAATTACTTTTAAGACCGTCCTTTTATCATATATCCGGTCCTAAAATCATAAGACCGATATTTTACTTTGTATCCGGTCCTAAAACTCATTTATTATTATATATTTCAATTTATTTTTTCAAGTAAGAATTTTTGGTTAAAAATATTACTTTTAAGAACGGATCTTACACAAGATCCGGTATTAAAAGTTCATTCTTTTCAAAGAGTCCCTTCCCCATGTTGAAATGAATGATTCGAGTCTCTTCGGCTTCCACATAAACTTCCCAACTAGGCGTCTCCTCGTATTTCGAGCAAATATGCGTCTCCTCGTTAATGTTTCCGCGTTTCACATTCTTCAGATGGGTTCTCTATTTAAACCCGTTGTTTCTTTCTTCACATTCATCTCCATCTCCTCCTAGAACCTCCACCGTAATGGCTTCTCCACCACGACGAGGTCCTCCTTCGGGCGAAATCCCGAGGCACCTCCATATCCTCCTCCGTTGCCTCCGAAACCGAACTTCGCGCGATGCCGGAGCACTGATAGCCCGCGCCGATCATATAGACCGAAGCTTGGGCAACTGCTTCAGTCTATCACGCCGTCAACAACAAGCCGAAAGCGGTACTCGACGCCAATGACGTTGAGTACCATACCTCTCGATGACGACGTCTCCGACCCTTCCCTCCTCCGACAACGATGGGGAGGATTAGAATTTTTAAGTTTTTTTTTTTTTGTACCGTCGCTCACAAGGCAGCGGAAAAAAATATTATTAAATAAAATTTTTATTTCCCAATCGCCTTCCTTGTTTGTCTTTAACTTTATGTTCTTTTTTCTCCGACAACAAGAACAAACAAAACATTGTCCTCTTCGTGGTGAACAATCTTAAAAATTTGCAGAATAAAGTTAACAGCTATGACCATACAAAACAAAACAAAAACATTATTTACCTTTTTCGAATAAAAAAAACAGAGTGACGACTCTTCTCAAGTTTGGACCATCGTTGTCTTCCCTCTACTTTTCCCGATGTGAACATTTTCGTGTCCTTTTCGTTATCTTATTTCTTTTTCCGACAAAAAGAAAAGGGACACCGATGATGATCTTCACATCCGTAAAAGTAGAAACGAGGACAACGAAGCACAAAACTTGAGAAGAACGCCGTAAACATGGTTGCCTTGAACCCTAACGATATGTCCGAAAACCGAGTCACCAACTCTATTTAAATGAAGAATATTAGGACCGGACGTATAATAAATCCCCTGGTCCTAAAAATTAAGCCTTATTTTAAAATTTAAAGTTAGGAGCTGACAACTAACAAACCGCAATCTATTAAATAAAACGAAGACTTTTAAGACCTGACAACTAACAAATATACGGTCCTAATATTTTAGCCATATATTTTCTAGACTTTTAGGACCGGATACTTGACATATATACGGTCCTAAAAGTCTCAACCCATATTTTTTAGAATTAGACGAAGACTTTTAGGACCGGATATTTGTTAAATATACGGTCTTAAAATGGACGAAGACCTTTAGGTTCGTACTTTTAACAAATATACGGTCCTAAAAGTCTCTACCCATATTTTTTAGAATTAGACGAAGACCTTTAGGACCGGATATTTGTTAAATATAGACGAAGACCTTTAGGACCGTAATTTTAACAAATATACGATCCTAAAAGTCGCGAATACTTTTCGTGAGCCTCTTATGGCTCATTTTCAACATCCGCCCGTACCTCAAATTTCAAGCACTAAATAGCTTTATCCACCAATCCATTCATTCAGAAACCCAAAATGGACACACACAAATTGTTCAAAAAATAAACAAATTTATTATTGAATTGCATTGCGTTATATTTACAAAAGAATGAATTAGCTAGTCGAAAAATAAACAAATGTATGTATCAAGGCTATTGTTGCTACAACATATATTATTTACAAATGAATTAATTTAGGACATTAATTATTGTCCCGACTTTGATTTTCTAAGACCAGCTTTATACAGATATTCACAAAACACATCGCGTATGTGCTCCACTTCATCATCATCAAATGGCTTTTCACAGAAAACCTCTCGTAACATCAAAGACAAATGTAAATAACATATTATTACGTGCATATTTCATATGTAACATTAAGCCATCAATGATCGAATTCACCATAACATTTTACCCTTAAAGTGAATTTAGTCTTTCCTCCGTCACAATATCATATATGTGTTTCATGACGTACGGCCACATAAGTTCGATTCTTTCGGTTGCCGACGGTCTAAAAATAACAATAAATATATATAAGAGCATATATAGCTTATCGACCAACTTCGTAAGGCAATTATGCCATGTCCAAATATGTACTAACCTTAATTTTGTGCCATTTAGGATCTGTGATCTTAACCCCACGCTTTTTTTTACATCAACTTGGAAGGTCTTCATGCCACTATCATCAAAATCACAAATTTATCAAGAATGTTCACCGAAAATTCACAACAGAGATTTCGACAAGACAATCAAAATGACATTCTTACTCGTTGATGATCTCGCTTCAACACAAGCGATGGATCCATGTGAATGGAGCATAAGAAGATAACATAATGCGACTCCATGTTCATGACGACCAACCGATAGTGGTTGCTGAAAATTCACAAAGTAAAATACTCAATATATATATATATATATATATATATATATATATATATATATATATATATATATGTAGCATAATTAAGTGAATTGCGTACAAGAATTGTGATATATATGTACCCGAGCCAAGATGGAAACAAGTACACCTTTCTTGGCACTTGACACAACCTCTTTGATATGTACTCCTGTCTTAATTCCAGAGGTAGTGTTGTACTTGCATACACCGGGCACAAGAATCCAAAATCCGAAATTCTCGCCCTCTTGAACCAGCCGTGCATGCACCTACAAGAATGACATCGATCGTGGAATTAGTATATATGTATGTGGGTCTAAACGGTGCATTTAAATTATGTAATCAAGGAAAAATATACTTACTTCATAAATATTTGAACACATGGACTAGTAACCTCGTTTCCAGAAGCAAGATGGTCTCTACATCTTCATTATCAAAGTAAACCGGTTCAGGATTTGGGATGCCTACTACTTCATCGACAGGCCACGATTTATCTTTAAACCATTTTTTGGCTACCAAATCTTTTATTTTTTCCTTGGCCGTCAAGTTAGCAGTAGGGGATGGAACTTGAGGAGGGGGTGGAGCTTGAGGAGGGGATGGAGATTGAGGAGGGGGTGAAGCTTGATGAGGGGGTGGAGCTTGAGGAGGAGTAGAGACATCTACAAGCTTCACTGGCCAAGAGATGAAGGTTCCCTTGACATCACTCACAAGCTTCACCATCACTGGGAGAGGGACAGTGCATCAAAGATCACCTCTTCAACCGACACTCGACTTCATCATCGCCCATTTGTTCGTGGTGTACAGCTGATCCCAAGTTGTGGACAGTCCCTTTAGCAACCAATTGTCTATGACCATCACGATCCTCCACATACGATGACAAGGTTGCTCGATCGTCCAACAATGCAGCTCCCTCTAGTGCTCGTTGCCGCATAGGTGCACCAAGGTGTCAAGGGATCCACACCGGTCTCTCGGCCGAGAGCTCAGGAGGGACTTCATTTTCTCCATCTCCTCCTTCATCTTGCTCATCTCGATTGAAACATCCTCAATGCAAGATCTTTCGCCGCCGATTCCTCACTTAATTTGGCAAGCGTCTCGATCCATCTCCTCCCTGTAACCATACTTTGTCTCGTGGCGTTTGGATTTACCAAAGTATTGCTTTAGGCCTACCCGTCCTCCAATCGCCCTTACACGCCCGAGTGATCTGGTTTTCCTGGCCGCAATGGCCGAACATCATTCCTCCCGTCCGACGCAAAAGATCCCTCTCGCCTCTTTCTTTTTAAGATCTTCCCGTAAGATACGTATAACGAGAAGCTTAGTGATGAAACATGTTTAGTAAGTAAAAATAACAATATCGATACTTACAATTGCTTCAAAGAACTACACGAGTTTTTTCACTGTAGGCGCCGCTTGGCTTTTGCCGAATATACAACCACAACTCCTCGCGACGTATTGGAGATGGTGGCCGGTCAACTACCGTAGAAGGATTGGATTCAGCTTCATCTTCCAATCTCTTCCGTTTGGCCGCCATCAAATCTTTTTCGGCCTTTTCATATCCGCCGCGAGAAGCCCCGTGTGGGCAATCATTCTTTCTCCCAATCTCCCGATATTTTTCCCTTATTTTCTCGTGAATCAGATTGAAAACAACTATATATCAATTATGAATTCCACCATGTCACTAACAGTAAATTAGAGAACTTCGCTTGATATGAACGTCAAACATTAGTCAAATTCACTTCATCAAGTTTCAACATTTTACTTAAGGAAGATGTAGCATTGTAGAAGAAATTGGGAAAACCAAAGGAAAGGGAGTTGCGTAAATGCCGCCAACTCACCAATTCATTCATTCATCATAAATGGTTCCTACACATATTAGAATAACTAACTAACTACTTGCACCGAAACCATTACACGCTTAACATACTTACTAACTAACAAAGAACGCCTAACCATGGCCATTACACGCTTTACATATCGACTTGCATGGAACTAGGAAATGCTCCTCTCATGCAGACAAAGGCAAGAAATGTATACTTCTATTCACACACCAAACCATTTAACTAACAGGATTAGATGTACACAATAACAATTCACATATCCGCACAAAGTTAATAAGCAAACAAAAGTGCAAACAAAACTAAATATAAACTCACCAGAGCTTCAGAGTGGTCCGCTTCGAACAAATTGTTGCCAAGTTTGTTCATCAAGAAATTTGTACTTGTCCTGTGGTTGATGGTCGCTTCTCCTCGGCAAAAATATAAGTGTTAGCCGTAAAGGTCTTAAACTTCCCGAACCGCTCAAAGACAATAAGACAATGTTGAGGCTTTCAACTTCTCGCACTGTGGACGGTGAATGTAAGCCTGATAGTGTCCCACATAGGATCCTTTATTGTTTTTTGGTCCACATTTTTCCACTCATCACCAAAATGCTAACCTTGCTGCGTACTAGAGCGCCGACAAAACTAGTATATGTGCTTTTATTAGGACCGAAAGGTTGCAAATTTTCATCAAAAAGAATCTCGAGCTTCGTCCCGAATTCCGACTAAGGGATACTTCCATCATTCGTGTGCCGCTTCTACCACTAAGGCACGGCGCCGAGGAGGCTCAATGTGAGATGAAGAGGGTTCATTCGTCCGACCCTCACCACCAAACCAAGATCCTGGAGTTTCAAGAACACGAGTGGAATCGTTTTCACCGTTCATTTTCAAGACAAGAAGAGAGGAATGCCCGAGAAAATGAGGGAGTAACAGAGGCTAACCAGACGCGGGCGAGGAAGAGAGGTAATAGAACAGAAGGGTTTCGCAACGTGAACAGGGGTTCTTCAAATGAGAGTGACAAAAGCTTCCGCGCGAAGTTAACGTTTGGCGCTTCATTTTTAAGACCTGACAAATACACATATACGGCCTTAAAAGATAACCTTTAAGACCGATCTCTATATGTCCTGGCCTTAAAATTAATTAATTTTTTATTCAAACTTTAGTACCGGCCAAATTTTATGTCCGGTCTTAAAAGTCTAACTTTTAAGACCGGCCATTCTCAGAACTATGGTCTTAACATTTATTAATTTTTTATTTAAACTTTAGTACCGGACAACTTTTAAGTCCGGTCTTAAAGGTCTAACTTTTAAGACCGTCTTTTATATATGTTCGGTCTTAAAACTTTAATACATTTATATTTTAATTTTTCCGTATTAATTTTGGAGTGTAGAAAATATAAGTCTGGCTGTATGAGATTTCTCCAAAAGTAATTGATATTTCAATTTTTTTAATAACATTTTTAAGACCGGTTGTTATTTTAACAGTCCGGATAAGATCTATGAAAAATGATCCAAAGGTAAGAAGATCTTTATATTTACAAATCTGCCACCGGCCATATTTTTAGGAGCGGTCCTTATTTAGTCCGGTCTTAATGTGGCGCCTTAAAGCACTTTAGCGTATAAGAAGTTCTTTTTATTTACAAAATCGCCACCGGCCACACCTTTAAGAGCGGGCGTCGATGATCCGCTCTAAATGAGGCGGTCTTAAATCCCTTTTTTGCACTAGGGTTGGAGAAGGGTTCAAGGGTGGAGATGGATTTTCAAACAAAAACCTAGATCCAATGGCCAATATTGAAGAAAAGTAAGTTGGAAAAAATTACAATGTTGCCATAAGCTTTTTCTATAAATAGGCTTCCATTCCTTTTGAATTTTTCACACCAAATCTCAAGCAACATTTCGAAATAGAGAGAAGGAAGAGAAGGAAGATCTCTTGTGAAGAAGTAGCAAAGCTCAGGTAAATTCTTCGGTCCCTAGTTTAGGTTCTAGTCTTTTGTTTAGTAGTTCTTAGTATAAATGTTAGTTTGATCTTTAATCTTCCAAGTATAATTTTGATATCATGTTTTAGGGTTAAATATGGTATTTATTTTGAAAATATGATGGAGATAGAGATATGGAAAAATTTTGGAGTCGGACGTCTTTTGCATTTCGTCAACGAAGGTACGGACGTAGTCTTGTAACCTTAACTCATATGCTTGTTATGCGTTTATATATGATAGTTGTATTCATAGACTAAGACTCGGTCTTGGATGTTTTCATTTTACATCAGCTATATACGGGTTATGGTTATGATATATCGTTGAGTTTTCCTTGGCCTTTGAGGACACGAGTGTACATGAAAGTTTATTCCATGTGATTCCTAAGTTGTTCCCTTTACTGTACATGAAGTAAACCTCTTTATTTGTTCTTATTTGAGTTTCTTAGTTGTTAGTTAATTTTCTTGCTTAGGATTTTATTCTCTTTTCATAAAACCCCCCAAAATTGCATTTGTATCTAGATTAGTTTCATTCTCATATGGGCTTTAGAGTCATTTGCATTAGTGCATTTAGTTAGTTAGTTATTTGTATCTAGGTAGTAGTGTCTTGCATTTTAGTTTAGGTTCATTCCATTACATTTTTATCACCTAAATTCAACCAAAAGAAAAACCCATAGATTGCTCCTTGGGGAATGACCTAGGTTAACCCTAAACTATATAATTAATTAGGACCTAGTTTAATTGATTGCTTTAGCGACAAAAACAACGCATCATGGACCATGTAAAATAAAAGGAAAAACGTGCGAGAATATTGAATAAATACTTAATATATATAAGACTCCAAAATATATCTCTGACTCAAATCCAGAGGGACATTGATGTATTAGATATTTAAAATCGTTTAAAGGATTAAATACTTTGTTTCACATGTTTTAAGTCACTTAGCACTACACAAAGTAAATATGCAAGATGAGTTTTTCTCATGAAATATATTTTTTTAATGGAAGGCAAACGAGCTCATGAGGGATGTTTATTTACCACGCTGAATAGCAAAATTGGCTTGTTTCGCCTCAAGAACCTTTTGGTAAGACATAAAAACATGTCTCACTGCAAACTGAAAAACTTGTCAAGTTCCTAATAATAAAAACAATTGAAAAAGAAATATATTACATGGTGAATTGGTGACCATATGTTCGTCATCAAATCAGATTATGTCAACATAATTATTATAAACAACATAAAAAGAAAAAAGGCTTTCGGAAGTTGAATTTACCTCGCCACAAAAAGCGAAGAAACACACACACAATTATTACTTTTTACATTAAAAAATCTCAGCTCGAAAAGACAAAAGAAGTCACGGTTAATGTGAGCCACTCCTCATGTAAATGGCTTTGGGCTTGTTTGAATAAGCTTCCGATAACATGTTTATGTAAATTAAAATAAAACTCATCCCATATTTTTACTTTATAAATCTCAAAATTGCAATTGAAAAACTATGTTAGGGTTTCAAAACATGGTTCCAAACAAAGACTTAAACTCTTCCTCTATTTTTTACACCTCCACAGGCTCAATTGTTGAAACTATTTTGTATCTCTAAAAGGTAATTGTTGAAACTATTTTGTGTCTCTAAAGGCATGGTTTGTGAAACTGGACCGGACCGGCCGGTTCGAGATCGGAAAGCCGCGAAGCCGATCCGGTTTAGTGTAAAATCGGATGACCGGTGAACAGGGTTGACCTGTGTTAACTCGGGTAACACTGGACGGGTTACAAGGGTCACCGGGTCGAAAGTAAAAGAGATGGCTTTTTAAAAAAAAAAAAATGATTGAACAAAAAGAACAAGTGGAGCAATGGGTTATGGAGAAAGAAGAAGATGAAGGTCAGAAGGGAAGACGCAGTGAACATCGGCGATAAGTTTCTCCATGGCCGAGACACTGAAACGAGAAGGAGGAGAGAAATCGAAGTTCTTCTCAATGTCAATGCTCTCCTTTGATGGGGAAGACGCAGGTGATAGAGATCAGAAGAATGTGGATGGATGGTGGAGCCGTCGCCGGAACTGCCATGGAAGAGAGAGTTGTGAGTTTTGTGGTGAAGAAAGAGAAAGATGTTTGTTGCTTGAGAGTATAAGAGAAAACTATTAAGCATGAGAAAAAAATCATGATTCCCGATAAGAATCAGGCTCGCTCATACTTTTATTTTTCTGCCGAAATCATATAGCCAAGCATTGGGTCCACCTTTTCACAAAGCTTGCTATAGGATTTGATTTGATGCTATAGGATTTGGTCTATACGTACGTTGTGCAGTTGGAATGGGGTAATTACAACATGGCCACAAAATCAATATAAAAAAATCAATATAAGAAATCTAATATTGCACATCCTCCCATCACATCCTCTCATATTTTGACCTTTAAATATTTTTAATTATTAAAATATGAATATTTTTACCTATTTTAATAAAATTATATTTTCTTAACTAATACCGGTTTGACTCGATCGACCCACCGACCCTTAGTCCAAGTACCCCACCGATTCAATGACGATCGGTTTGAGAACCTTGCTAAAAGGTAAAGATACAGATAAAGAGGTTCGGCTCCATGAAGATATAGGCTCACACCCAAATAGATTAGCGCAATTATATTCTTTCTTTCGAATTGTAAATACGTACTCATTCACGTGCCTTGTATTCTATCTTATAGGCGAAGTAGAATATGTGTCTTTGGTGTCTTGTGATTGGTGTGCGCGTACACACCTGTGTACGATGTTTTGTTTTTGGTCAACATGTACAATGAATTGACGCGAGCATTCTTTAGTAGGGTAAAGGAGCAAAAATACACATGTGCTTTACCCCGGGAGCGCCCAGCACCATATGTTTTTTTTGGGAGCAAAAATACACACGTCGTTACCATTTTGGAGCAAAAGTCATATCCCACCGTTATGTTATTGTTCACCGTTATGGAGAGCATCGACATTAAGAAGAACTTCGAGATCTCTCTCCTTCTTCTCGTTCGTGTCTTGGCCAAAGGATGAACGATCCTATGCCCTTCTCTAGTATGAGAATCTCCTCATCATGAATCGGGATGTGTGTTTTTCTTCCCCCTCCCAAACAAGTGTCACAGATCACCCTACATTGATCTTGAGGAATTGGCGGATTATGGTGGATGGATGTGTCTGTGCAAATGAGAGCTTCAGCAACCATACATCGATATGGCACATCCAAACACAGAAGCAAGGTTCTCCTCTTGGTGGAGTGAGTGAAAGTTGGCCATAAAGTACCTCCGGAGGTTATAGCTTTCTTTGTTCTTTGGGAAAGCCGAGGATTCGTAGACTCGTACAGCTCGAATGTTCCTTCTCTTCCACCATAGCCTTCAACTCACCACGTAGCTGTCTCAAGATATCGTCTTGGAGTTTCGCTTGAATTCTGCTACAAGTTGAGAACTAGGGTTGTCATCATCATGCGAAAACCATCTATATCGTCCAAAATACTTTGCGGCACTAACTCCCATTAGCTCCCCTCGAACAAGACCAAGATCATCGGCTTTCCAATTGCCGTCGAGCAGTATGTCCATCCGTGTGCTCAGCGTAAATGAACCTTGGCTGCTCGTGCCTCAAGTTCATCCCGTATCATAAATTTTTCATAAATAAAAACTAAATACTTATAATATGAAACAAGCGAGGCTATTTAATACTTCTAAGTTAACTACTTACAATGTTTGCGACAACCTCAAGCAACATCCGGATTGATGTATTTGCCATCCTTAATTCTCGCAGCCTTTCCATTTCTTGTAGCGAGGAGGAGGATTAGGTAATGGAAGGATCGGATTGGGAAGCTTCCTTCATTTTCTCTAACTCTTCTTCCATGAGCCTCCGTTCAAGCTTTTATACCGACCTCGAAACATGAAATGGGGATACTTATTTCAGCTTGCCTCTCTGTGTTTCCTTGACATATTTCCTATGACATGGAAACAAAGAAAACGAGCCTATGTTGTCAAGTATATTCAAATAAAAGATAAGATATGAAAGAAATTTTACTAGAAATGCAGGATTTTGTCGTGATGCCACAAAGCGCCTCCACCCTACGGCGAAATGTAAGAATATATCCGACATGGATCCTCGTTCCTCCTTTCCCCTCGAATATAGTTCTGGTGAGCTTGATCTTGAAATCTTTCCTACGTAAATGAACTTCGCCCATCCAGTGCTTGTTCATCGCTATATTGTTAGGGACATCAAATGTTTGCTACAAGGAAAAGAGAAGATAATTACATTTCAAGTAATAAGACTAAAGATATAAATGCAAATTTATCGAAAGTGACATACCAAAATTTGTGACCAAATCAAATCCTTTGTTTTTGAGGAACCAACTTCCAACTAGAGTATACAATAGGAACTTTGTTTCGACCTAAATACCCTAAATAGCTAATGAAATTGTCTTCCTCTTGACACTCCCATCGTTGTGGTACCTCTACCCCTTTGAACAACGGGTACATCTCTATCACTTCTTTGACTCGTCGAGTTGGCCATATTCATGTTCATCAAAGACAAATCAATGTTAGATAGGTTATTAAATAGTAAACAAATTAATAAAAGGAACAAACATGTTAAACCAACACAAAAATAACACAGTTCTATTTTTTAACTTAAGATCTTACTTTATATAGTTTCTCATATTGCTTCACAATGATCATTTCTTCCAGCATATTCTTCATCATCTACCAATTCTACATCACGTGGTGTAGGTGGATTTGTTGTGAAAGGGGGTGTATCGTCAAGGTTGAAGGATTCTTCACCATACTTCTATTTGTTACTTTGAAGTACAATGGACATTTTTTTATTTGCAAGGTCTGTAACATAAAACACTTGTTTCGCCTGGCTTGCTAGAATGAATGGCTCATCTCTATGACCAAGCTAAGTGATGACTTGAAAAGAAGGCCCCCAGGCTAACCACTCAATTGTATCTGACACACCAGTCTCGTGCAATACCTTCTCCTCAAACCACTTCATGAATGTATTCTTTTTCTCATTCGCAATCTGCATGTCACTCTTTCTTGGATTCATATTCTTCAAACTCTTTACTGTGTTCATCAATGTATGGTTGAACTTCTTCCATATTATTCAAGATGTACAAGTGTGCTTACAATACCTCTTCACGATACATATTCTTCATTTGATTCCTCAAGTTCCCTTGCTTATCCCTTCGTCATGCTAAGATTGTATAAGCCGCCCTTGATAGATAATCTTTACAAAAGTCTATTGCCTCTTCAACTACATATCTTTCAACTATTAAGGCTTCGATCGATTATAATTTTTAGAATACCCTTTTAAAATCTTCATTTATCGCTCGAAAGGGTACATCCACCTTAGGTAAATTGGACCATAGAGCCTTACCTCCCTTACCAAATGCACTATCAAATGCACCATTATATCAAAAAAGCAAGAGGAAAATGCATCTCTAGTTGGGATAAAATAATATAACCCCCATTTTCCAATTCATCCAACTTTTCAATGTCAAAAACTTTGTTACTAATAGCATTAAAGAAAATACACAATTTTTGTTATAGTGGTTTGCACTTCATCTTTCATAATGCCTCTAATAGCTACTAGTAATAGTTGTTGCATCAATACATGATAATCATGGGACTTCATTCCCACTAACTTCAACTTGTCCATTGAAACACACCTTCTCAAATTAGAAGAATATCCATGTGGAACCTTAATGTCATATATAAACACACACAAACTTTTCTTCTCCGCTTTTGATAGTGTATGAGTTGCTGGCTCCATGTATGCCCTCTTACCATCTTCTCTTACTTGTGGATGTAACCGTTCTATTCCCATATCAACCAGGTCTAGTCTCGCACTAATTCCACCCTTAGTCTTCTACGGTATGTGCAAAAGTGTACCGACAAGGCTATCACAAACGTTTTTCTCTACAAGCATCACATCAAGACTGTGTCTCACATCAAGACTACGCCAATATGGAAGCTCAAAGAAAATTGATCTCTTCTTCCATATATTCTTCTCACCCAAAACCCTTTGTTGTTTACCCAATATGACATTGATATGTTGCACTTGACTATAAACTTCCTCTCCGGTTAATGCCTTTGGAGTCGTTCTATGCTTCGATAAGCCGTTGAAACGCTTTCTTAACTTACGATATGGGTGGAACCGGTGAAGAAACCTCCTGTGACTTTGAGGTAGACTGTTTTTTTTCTGTGCTTTAGTTGATGGAAGTTTGTGTCTGCTTCACATATTGGACATGCTTTATGCCCCTTCACACTGTACCCTGACAAATTTCCGTATGCAGGAAAGTCATTTATTGTGGTAAAAATCTCCTCAACAAAAGGCGCCAAGTACACATCAAGATTGTTCCCGGACTATTTTGGTCCGAAATCATCATAGAAAGCATCACATACTTGCGTTTCATACATAGCTAGGGAGGTAAGTTGTATATTACAAGGAGAACCTAGCCATGCACTATGGGTGCTACTAAGAGTTTCATACGGATTGAAGCCTTACGTACAAAGTCCCGAGCCGAAGGTTTTTTGGCTCACCGCCAAATTGAGGGAACATTTTGTCTATTTTCTTCCATTGCGGAGAGTCAGTAGGGTGCTAAAGATATTTTCCATCGATATTCTCTCATCGAATGCCATCTCAACTTCTTCTCGTTGCTTCACTAGTAAACAAATGCTTAAATCGCGGTATTATTGGAAGATACCACCACCTTTCTTCACTTTATATCGTTAAGTTTTACACTTCGGACAATTACTAAGGCCTTCATACTCATTTCTATACAATATGCAGTCATTAGGGAAACTGTGTATCTTGTATACTCCACACTCATCGTAGACAAGATTTTTTTCGCCTCATACATACGATTTGGAAGTACATTATCATCTGGCAACATATCACACAACAATTCAAGCAGCGATGTGAAACTGCTATCGGTCCACCCACAAGTTGCCTTTAAGTTGACCAAATGTAAGGTCCCAGTCAACCGTGTATACTTAGTACACCCAGGGAACAAAGATGTCTCGCATCACTCCGCATGCTATCATATTCATGCGATTGTGCAAAAGATTCTACCTCGACATCATGAATCATTCTCTCCATTCCATCATCATCTACCTCAACTTCATTTTCGTGGGACGACTTGGTCGTTACTTCCTTACCATGCCATATCCACGTTGTGTATCGAAGGTTTATTCCATCACAAAGTAGGTGATCCCTTATATCAGCAATATCCTGGCGAATCCCATTTAAACAATTAACACATGGACAAAAATACATCCCATTTTTGTAGCCACATTTCTTCTAGCAAATTCAATAAACTCTTCCACCCCATTCTTATATTCTTCACTAGTTCTCAATGCATTCAGCCAACCATGATCCATTTTATTGCCACCTAAGACATTCCAACAACACTCGAGAGTTTATAACAATTTCAAGAACAACATGCTTTTTCTGAATCTTTAAAGAAAAATTCAACAACATTTTCCCTTAAAAGTAAGACATCCCATAATTTCAATAACAAACAATTTCAAGCTTCATTCAACAAAACTTACTAACTAAGGCAATTCATATCAATTTAAATTTATTAAATCCAAGTTTCATCAACTAAGAGAACGTTAGAATTATTCCTACTAACATGCATATACTTTGATGGTAATGGTAATGGTAAACCATGAAGCCATCACTTTTTATTCAAGTTCATGTAGTTCGGATAGCTAATAATAAAGGAAAGACAAAAGTGATGTTCTCACTCTGAAAAGCACTTAAATCGGTGATGGTATACCATGAAGTCATAGGACAAAAGTGTTGGTCTCACTCAAGTAAGAAGGTATCTTATAAGGAAAATATGTGTGTGTGAATAAAATGAAAGCAACCGACCTAATTTGAGAGCGCAACCGTTTGCTTTAGACCTTTGACCAAGATTTCTCAAAGGTAGTCAAAAAGATAAAGATGGTTCTCCCTATACATAAATAGTTCGGAAATGATTCACACTATTCACGGCTCGCAAATAGTATAGTTGGTTACTTTTAATATTGACATCTCAATGTCCTAGAATGAAGATGCAAGTCTAGTGTTGCAAGATAAACTTAATTATATGACCAAACAAAAGCGAAAATAAACCATGATCAATCCAAAAAGCTTAAAAAAAATAAAGGAATACTAAGCATTTTAATACAATAGCCATATATATATTTGAGACAGGTTATCTTAATCATATTATTAAAACATTAACATCCAATATCTAGCGAGAAAGATACCTATGATTTCATCTTATCACAATTTATTAATATCAATAGATAGATATAGTCATTAAATTTATTAAAAAATGAATCAACAAACACTAAACAATTACAATTGATCCTTGAATTGTGTTTTTATATTTTTGTTGTTTAAAATGTGTAACATTGTTTCAGTTATTGATCATGAACCAACAGGAGACAATTATCTTAAACATTGTAAATGCATTTACATTCAACATCATAATGAGAAAGGTGCAAGTGATTTTCATATTATCAATAACTTTATTAGGATGAACAGAGATGTAACATATATCAATGCCCTTTACCACCATCACTCAATAAAGCAAATTTAGAATCACAGGACCAATTTAGGATCTGCAGAATCACACTTGAAACATACCGGAGCAGCTATGGAGCCGTGAGATAGCAATGGTGAGATATCTACCAAGTTTTGCGTCACCGAAACCCATCAAGCAACCCAAATAAGTATTTCACTTAACAGTTGAGGGCTCGAAACCTTACATAACCACTACTTTTGGCGAGAGGATGAATGAAGAACATGCATTTGAAAACCCACATCGGTATTTGGCTTAACAAGTTGAGGGGGTCAGCCTCGAACAAATGGCAAGAGGAAGATACCGGTTCAGAGTGCAGGACGAGATCAAAGTGCGGGACTACAGAGCGAAAACGATGGGATAGATTTGAGGAAACAAGGGGCTTGACTGAAGTTGCGTTATCCAGAAGCTTCTCCGGTGGTTTTAGCTCTGCGTCGCACGAATGAAGCAGGTCCTTCTGTGTTGTGACGGTGGCCGGTAGTGGCAACGGCGGAATATTTGAGGACGGCAACGGCGGTTCTGTTGTTGACGATGGCGAACTACGAAGGAGGGAATTGACGCTTCGTAACTATCGTGTTCTCTCAATGGTTAGGGGCTTGAATGTTTGAGGATCGAATGAAGGAGCTACGACGCATGGGCGATTGTTGGTTTTCCTAGCATTAAACGTTGTTTGGCGTCCCAAAATATATTTTGGGAGTCCTAAATTATATTTTGGGACGCCACAAATTTTTCCCTCCCAAAAATTGCCCGCCAAAACATTTTCCTCATTTTTGGAGTCCCAAATTGTATTTTGGGACGCCAACAAATTTTCCTCCTAAAAAATTGCTCACTGTAATTTCGTCCAAAAATTGATTTTTGGAGTCCCGCCATAAAATATAATTTGGGACGCCAAAAATTCCCACCGACAATTTTTCTTGGCGCCATAAAATTGAGCCAAAATAATTACAAAAATGCCACCGCATTCACTTTTTGCTTCCTTTAAAATAGGGATGTCCTTTAGGGTAGTAATAACCAATTTTTGTAGTAGTGTCCAATGAAAATATACACCCACTTAAATATTGAGGGTTTTATGAAGAGTTATACAATATCGGTATGACATAGTAAAGAAGCGGAAAGGTCAATGATCAAACCATATTTTTATATGATTTTTCATAATCAAATGGGGATTCTTAATGCATTTTTGGGGACATTATTGCATGATTAAGCACTAACTGAGGTATGAACATTTGTATTGAATTAAATGTAATTGTAATTAGGGGTAAAATGGTTCTAATTTGTTTATTATTCATACAAATGATTTCTTGGACTTTTGATGCTACACTATGTTTAATTTTGCATTGTAGGTGTTTTGGAAGAAAATTGAAGAATTTGGAAAAATGTCATTTGGGTCAAAATTAATATTTTGGAGGAATAGAAAATTTTCAAAAAATTCCCAAGAATTTATGGGAATTGCAAATCATCAAGAAAAGGGACCAGAGCAAATTACAGTAAAATTGCTGAGGTGTTTTCAAAATTGCAGAGTTGCCCATAAACATTTTTAATGTTCTTAGTTTAGTCCTCTCGCGAAACTTTTACAAATTTCACTTAGGTCCCTATGTGTAAAGTCAATGCGTTTTTGAGATTAGGTTTGATTTCTCCATTGAGCTACAGGGACCTAGAGTCGTAGGGGCCCAAGCCGAGCCTGGTCAAGCCGCCATTTAAGCCCTAGCACCGCAGGGCTCGAGCTCTGAAAAATAGGCCAAAATTTGAAATTGGCCTTGCCGGGCGCACCCTGTAGGGCCTCGGGCTTAATCGGGCCAGCCCTGTAGGGCCTCGGGCCGGCCCTGTAGGCCCGTTTAACTGTAGCTTTTTAAAAAAATAAAATTAATTACTGAGACTTCCACTTAATGAATGTGTTTATTTGTAATTACTTATTTTAGTTTAAATTATAACCTTTTTTTATGTTTATTATTATTCTGTATTAAAACGCATAATTAGTTATTATAAATTTTAAAGAAGTGATGTTTTCATATTAAATAAACACATACTTTGGTATTACAATATTATAGAAGTAATAAATTATAAATATATTTTGTGTAAAATAAATATAATTTTTTTTACCGTCGGTAAATCATGTATGAACTGAATGAATCTACAAACACACAAAAATTACGAGAGGAAAGGCATTTTTCGTGGGCATACATAAAGCAATTCCTTTATTGAATATTTTTGAAAAAAGGAAAATCATATTCTTTGTGTTTATTTGTTTTTTATTACGAATTAACGAATGTGTTTATTTGTTGGATGATTTATATTGTTTAGATATTAATGTTGATAACATTTATTTGATAGATTAGAACTTTAATGGTTGCAATTTACTAATTATATTTCTTTAAAAAAATCAAAGGAAAATAGTTAAAATTTGGAATAATAAATTTAGGCCTGTAGTAGGCCTACAGCCCCCTGGTACTATTGGCGGGCTTTAAAAATTCCTTACCCAGCCCCGTAGGGCCAGCACTCGTATGCTCCCTGGCCTCGTCTGGGTCACGTGGCGCCTTGATTCCCAGATTCTCACAGGGACCCGATATATTCGTAACCGGCAGCCGCGAGCCTCGAGGCCCGAAATCACCTTCGACCTCTTCCTTCCTTCCCTCTTCATTCCTCTCGCCACGGCATTATCCATCACCAAGTCCGCCGTAATACCCGTATATTTGTTTATCCTAATATTATATTGAGATAAATAAATGGCTATCTTTGATAGGTGAATATATGGTCTCAAAATATTTATTAAAAATAGGAGAGAATGTTGTCTCTAATTTTGGAAATTTAATAAATTATTTCCTTGGAAATAATAGAGGAAAATTAAATATTATTTTGGGAACCATAATTGACGCTATGATTTTTAAAATAATACACGGAGCATAAAATACCAATGTCAGTGTAATAGTTGTGAGAAAATGATTAATCCTAATTAAGAAAATTATCAACAATTAGTAGGTGATTAATTAAATAATTAATGGCTAATTGTTTAAACATGGATTAAGGGAATATTCAAGGTTAATAATGTAAAAACCCTTAATTAAATATTAATGGCTAAGATTAGGATAAAGAATGCTTACTAATTAATCAAGGAATGATTAAGGAAAATGGAAGAGATTAAGTACATAAAATCTCTAACGTTTAATTAATTGTAATAATCTTGATATTTATTATCTGGAATATTATATATAAATTGGATATTTCTGATAAGTGAAGTTTTGATCTCCAGATATGTGTAAATATAGTCTATTATTCTAAGTTGAATTCTGTAGGAAATTAGGGAATTTAAGGGTCAAAGTGTCAAAATGACCAAAATACCCCTAGAATGCCTAATGACTTAGGAAAATTATGAAAAATTCTAAAATAATGCAAAGAGGCATGAAAATTATAATGTCAAGGAAAAAGTTTGAAGATAAAGGAGTATCTTAATTAAGAAAATTATACGCGTCTGATGTTTGCTTAAGCCTTCCCTGCTGCTCCTCCTGGTGATTGAAAGTTCGGTTTGGTTTGACCATCATGATTTTGTCATTTCGTACTTTGATATATGATGTTTTCCGTGGTTCCCACAAACCGCGTCAACACCACAAATACCAAAATGTCTCCTTCGACTACACCATGGCAACACAAGATACTTCAAATGTTTCCATGGCGCTTACACACCATGGTAACACAAAATACCTCCTACTCAATGACACGATCACGGTCGAATTACTAAGAAACGTAGAAAACGTTAAGGAGGTTTGGTAAAGCTATCTAAAATCCGACAGAGCCAGGTTCTGATCCTGGGACCTGTGGGTTAACGCATTCAGAAATCAGAGTTCTCCGCATCTCCTGCATCTCGTTCCCTTCGGTTAGTTCTAACTTGGTTGTGCTCGAGTTCAAGTATCGCTCTTACTTGAGGTTGTCTACCTCGTCCCCAACCTCGGCTCTACCTTGGCCTCTACCTCGGCCTCCGGAGCTCGGCTCCTCTTACATTCGCCATGTCGCGTTCTTTTTCCTTTATTAAGGGAAACGTTAGATACAGGGAAGACATTCCGCATAACGCGTACTTTATCACACTAGTCTCTGGACTCTATCGCGCTTAGTATTTACACTTTGCTCCCAGCTTTTACTACTCTAGCATTCACACTGCTCCCAGCCTTTTTCGCACTCACCACAAACGAGCACACAACTATCTCCTCTTGTTCAACATTTCGTTGGTTCTGTTCTACGAGAAATGGGCGCGGAAATACGTACGGAAGTTCTCACGAGTCAAATACTACATGTACTTATCTTTGTTGGTTTTGAAGTTTCATCCTACGGGCCCACCTTCACGTACAAGCTCTATACTAGAATAGATTTACCGTCCAAGCACAAACCGGAGATCATCGAGAGTTATCAAAGGCCGATATCAGTTATCTGAGACCGATATCGAGTGACGGATACCGATATCGTGGTTATCGAGTTAATGTACCGACGAAAAGTGGTACATCGATTCGAAATGGTATACCGGTTAAACTGGTACACAGAGAAATGAGGTGGTACAATCGACCTTGGGCTATATCGGTACTCATTTTCAAAACATGCTCAAAGTTTAAAAGGCATTTTGAACATAACTCGTTAACCGAAAGTAATGGCCGGAGTAAGTGTCTACCATGGGGCCTCACCGACTTATACGGCGACTTATGGCACACCCACGTAGACTAGCCTTGCCTTCGGCACCAAACTCCGTCCGTAATAACATAGTTAAATTCATGCCGTGACTCTCCGCTCCGATACCAAAATGTAACATCCCAACTTTTCGAAAGCAAGATAACTTTTTTTTATCAAACATCATTTCAAAATGATCGAAGTAGAGCACTGAGAACAAGAGTGTAAGCGATATATTGATATAAAATGCCCACTGCTAGTTACATAAACGGTATATTAACCGAGAGTTTCCAAAAAGTAAAGGATAATAATGGAAAGTCTTGGGCCCGGATCCTCAAACCTGCTGCTTTCTCTCTCCTCGGTCCTCGGTCCTCCCGAACTCGACGCTATGTTAAGGGCCGAGATCCAGCGCACCGGATCTCGAGTAGCTTAATTAACCTCATGTTTATGTATACACATACAAACGATGAACATCCACAACATCATCAGCACATACCATCACTCTATCACAACCCATGCATATGTATTGCCCCAAGATGCGTGACAAATTGCACTAAAAGATACGCAATCGATTGCACCCAAGATACGGATGTATTGCTCCCAAGATACGACAGACAGTTGCACTCCAAAGATACAAACATAACCTCTAACCACTATATGCATTCAAACAATTATAACATCTATACAACACACCTACCACATATATGCATACCATAAACATCGAGTTAGTGTTACGAGACGCGAACGTACATTCGTTGACTGGTATTCCTCGCACGTTTACTAAAAGCGTCGTTTGACAGAAACAATAAACGCCCCGTCTGACAACAGTACGATGCAAAGAAATCGAGTTTCGACGTCCTATAAGAGTAATATCACTTTTATTAGTGATTTGGTACTATATCGGCATTTTGGGTAAAAATTACCATTTTGCCCCTATACCCCTAATTGGCGGAATTTTCGCCAACACTTCGTCACTTTGACAAATTTTCTTCCGAAATTTTGCCGTAACTTCGACGCCATTTTGATTTTCGAAAATAAAGACTAAAATAGCCCTCCCATATGATACCCAATCATACTTGAAAATTTAAAGGCTATTCTAGCATTATAACACCTACTTGTAAAAGAACTACGAAGACTTCAAATTTTTAGGACTCGATCCCTACCATGTTTCTACCTCGTCAGGCATATATTTCAATGCAATGAGGCATAAAAACAATAGTAGGAATCTCACTCCCTACTTGCTAAATCTATCTAACAATTCTACTAACTACCGAACTAAAGACTAAAGACCAGAAGGACTTACCTTGCAAGACTTCTGCAGAATTTTCCCTAGAGCTTCTCTCTCTTCTTTCTCCCTCTAGATTCGAAAATCTCAAGAGGAAATGGTGTGAAAAACCAAAGGGAGGGGTGGGGTATTTATAGAAGCTGGGGGTAGGGTTTCATAGCCGGATCAACTTTGTGAGGAGCGATCAGGCCGTCCAAAGCATCTTTTCAAAAACCCTCTTTTCCTTCTTCCCTTTCACACTTGGCCGAAATTCAGGCCCAAAAATAAAGGGTTTGGCTAATGGGAGGTGGCCATGTGTCACCTTCCGGAAGCTTTGGGCCGATTTCTCCGATCGCATCCGATTCGCGTGATTTCTGAGAAATCTCAAAATTCCGGATTCATATCTCCGAAAACATATTCTCACTTAGTAGAAATGTCCAATTTAACCTATATTTTGATTCCATATAGGGCTCCAACAATTCAGCTTGAGTCTTTCTCGAAAACGTGTCCGAACGCGTCCGGGTTGTGAATGCATTTCGAAATCACCAACTTCTTGAGAAAAATTCACCGATTCCAAATATGTCCAGATAAATTCAAACTCATTCCTAGATATTGAGTTAGAATTTATTTTCTTCATATCCAAAAATATGCCTATACTTTTTTTTTTAAATTTTCGTTTTTATTAAATATTTAATTAATTAAGAATATATAAAATAATTATTTAATAATTATTTTATATAACTTTTTTACAAAATTTCCCTATTGGTCAATTCTTGTATTTAGGCTTAAAAATACCTAAACTCAACTATTTTTGTCCAAAATTTACAATTAATTAGTAAATATATTTTTACTAATTCTTGGCCAAAAACCACTAATTTTAGGGTTTTACATAATTATCTTTGAATTTCCTTTGCTTAAGCTTAAGTAATTAGCCAATAATTTCCTAATTACTTTATTATCACTTGTTGATAATTTTCTTAATTAGCATGCCCCATTACCTCATAACTTTTGTATTGACATCTTTGTTTTCATGTCTTTGCATTATCTTAGCATTTACGGGGGTATTTCGGTCATTTACCACTTTTTGAGCATTCTTCTACAATTTCTCCAAGTTTGTAACTTAATAAATTACCTAAATTAGGGACAATATCCTTCCCTATTTCAAATAGATTTTTACTTGCTTCCTTTATAGCTTTCACAGGGTATTTATAACCCACAATGTGCTTAGGGACCTATTTGCAAATTTTCAAACGTCTTAGGGACCTAATTGCAAATTATCCTTTTCAAGGGAAATTACCCTAACAACATGGTAAACCCAATACAAGGTGTTTGAGACCCCATATTCACCTATTTTCAATAGGTACATTTCCCAATTTTTGATATTTACTCCTAAATGTGATTTTTAGGGTGTTACAATAATCAATAGTAATCTATATTTTTTGATAAATAACCTACATCTTTATATCTATAAAATACTTCAAAACCAACAGGTCACTTGCTTTAAATAGCACAACTTGTATTTTCAAAAGGTAAAGTTGTAGAGACTTGCAAATCAATTTTTCCCAACTTTAAGGCGCCTGTCACTCCTCTATCTCCTTTGATTGAAAATGCTCATTAACCTAAAATCAATTTAAAGTAAACAGTTATTATATAGGATTAAGGTACTAATTTATTCTAAGTTTTCGCTCATGAGCAATGTTACCTCAAAAGTTTTTGGGTTCATTGTTACCCAAAAGTGTTAGAAAGAAGCAATATTACCCTTTACTATTGAAAATTTAATGGTAAAAAAGCGTGAATTTTTAAATATCAACATTAGTTTTTAGCAGTATAAGGCACATTACTACATTTTGAAACTTTCGGGATAACATTGAATCTAAAAATTTTCTAAGGCAATATTGATCCTCAAAGAAAACTTTCGAGATAAATTTACCTCCAACCCTAATATATATTAATCAAAGGATGACATTGCAATGATTTTGAAAATTGACATACATTATTGCTTTATGAACAGTTTAGAGTAACAAGTGTTCTCGCTAAAAATAATCTGGGGGAAAATGCCTTTAATACAACAAGTAAAGCCTTTTTGGGAACTATTATGTTTAATTTCTAGAATTCAAGGGGTCAGGACTCAGGACCCTCCATTGCTGCTACAACAACAGCACAATGTTGCTGATACAACATCAAATTCAAGAGGATATGCATGTCAAGTTCGCCCAGGAACAATTATGAATATAAAGAAAAACGTCATTAATTAAAAGATATATACACCTCAAAATTTTGAGGTGAGGAACGTCAGTCTATATCTAGATATTTCACTACTTATATTTTATGTCTACCTGATTGGGGTAGGTTTAAGCATTGTCAAGCTTAATTGGGGATAGCTTTCCCAAAAGCGTTTTCTACATTCACATAGACCCATACTAGAAATCCTTGTGTTGAAGCAGTTAAAACCCTTCTACTCGGATGAACCCCTATCGATAAATATTCATTGTATTTAGCCCATGCATCAAAGTAATTAAAATGAGACCAACGTTTTAGTTGATCCATTCCATGAGGGGGACCACAGATTCCTAGAAAGTTTGACTCTTCCGGAAACGGATACAATGGATCACCCCAATAATTTCGAAAAATGTGCGTATGAACGAACGACTTAAAGAATTTGTCCCCATGTGCTTAAAAAGGGTTCAAATTGGTTAGAACTCACAACTCTTAATGTTCTAAGTTTAATCTCGCTATTAATTTAAGAACTCGAGAATTTTGTAGGTAACCGATCTGTAAGAAGTTTTATTAGCGCTTCTTTTTGAATCTGAAAGCATATGTAAACCTCGGTAGGTCCCAAGAGATTTTAGCATTAAGGGAGAGAAAAAGAATTGGTCTCAATTTAAATTGCAAGCCCTTGAAATGATGACATCACCTTTAGAATTAAAAAATGCGCTCATGGCAATTAAATGTGAAACTCATTCACGTTCAAAAAAACCTTCTTTTTTTAAAAAGTGTTTGAGCAAAAGAAATCACATCAAAGACGGAAGTGGTTTCGATGAATGTGCCACAAAATTTAGATTGTCAAATTTATTTATTTTTATATTTTTAAAACTATTTTAGTATGTGCATAATTTAAAATAAAGATAATCTCTCAGTATCAATTTTTTCTATAAATATTTTTTATACATTTAAAAGGCATATGCTGAAATTTTAAATCTTAACTATTGAATATAAATTTGAACAATGGATATATTATCATAGCTTGTAAATTGTAAACTTATTTTAAATTTCACTAAAAAATTGTTATTGTTATTAGAAATAACAATATAATTTACTGGATATACACTTGAGCGAAGGAAAAATTGGTCGAATGCCTAAAATACTCCCAAAATCTAGGGCTCATATATGCATTCCTTGTTTCTTAAATCACTTAAGAATGATCTCCAACAACACAATGTCTGGAAATAAAATCTCCAACAACTCAAAATAATTTAGACGACCAACAAGATCTTAATGTCAACCTTCCACATGTAAATGCCATATTGATTTCAATCAATAAATTAAATCACCATAAATTTTACTCCTCTTGTCTTATTTATAAAACCAAGAGATAATATATTGTTTTACTATTCATAAGTCATATAATCAAATTTTCATATGAATAGACAGTTTAGCCCACGTTTATTATTATGTGCACTTCAGTTTTACCCCACATTTATTATTATGTGCACTTTGTACTCTTGGGGTGGTGTGTTTACTATGATTAAAAGATGCATATCAAGTTAATTATTAGCAACTGAACCAGGAAGTCTCATGAACAAAGAATGATTGGAAAAGAGCCAAAACTTTCAAGAAGAAATATATATTGATAAATAATTTGAGTATATAACGTTTGTATTTATCTCAATATTATTGCTGAGCAGAGAAAGACATATAGATAGATGCGTGTAGCAAGTGAGTAAGCTTGTTTTGGTCCACTCAATAAGACGGACCACATGAGATTCCTGAAATTAGTACAATGCACCAGCTTTAAAATTTTAAAAATGAATTCAGGTCAATTAGAATACTGCTCGCACAAGGAACGTGCCACAGTTTTTACATATAAATAGAGTAGCTTTTTTAAATTTTATTCAAGTTGATTTTTTTTAAAGGTGCAGACTCCAAAATGTATCTCTGACTCAAATCTAAAGGGACATTGATGTATTGGATATTTAAAATCATTCAAAAGATTAAATTCTTGGTTTCACTTGCTTTAAGCCACTTAGCGCTACACAAAGTAAATATATAAGATGAGTTTTATTTCTCATGAAATATACTTTTTTAATGGAAGGCAAACGAGTTCATGAAGGATGTTTATTTACCACGCTTAATAGCAAAGTAGGCTTGTTTTTCCTCAAGAACCTTTTGGTAAGACATAAAAACATGACTCACTTTAAACTGAAAAAAACTTGTCAAGTTCCTAATAATATCAGCAATTGTATTTTTATAAGTTGAGGCAAAACTTATGTCATATATTTACTTTATAAATCTAAACATCACGATTAAAAACTATATTAGGGTTTCAAAATGTGAATTCAAACAAACACTTCTCTTCCTCTATTTTTACACCTCCACAAGCTCAATTGTTGAAACTATTTTGTATCTCTAAGAGATAAAGAAGGTTCAGCTCACAGCCCAAATAGATTGGCACAATTATATTATTCCTTTGGAATTGTCAATACGTACTCATTCATGGGCCTTCTATTCATCTTATAGGCAGATGTAGAATATGTGTGCTCACGTCTTGTGATTGGTACGCATGTACACATTGTGTACGATATTTTGACACGGGCATTCTTTAGTCCTCTAAAGAGATTAAGAGAGTGGACCATAGTAATTGCCTTTACCCTAATTTCTTTAGCTCAAATTATATATGTGTGTGTAAATATATTCACTAATTTTATCTTGAATATTGAAAATAATTATATCAAGAGGTTGAAATGTCGGGAAAAAAATTAAAGGATTTGTTTTTTTTTCCAAAGAAACCATTTTTCTAGAATCAAAATTGTTGCTAAATATCTACTTTGTCAGATTCTTTCATATAACATCTCTAACAAAATCATCAAAACTAAATAGTGATAAGTCATTAACTTTTATTTTTTAATTTTTGGGTTTAACTTTGAATGAATGTTTTTCATGACAGTCGTTGAAAATGACTTTTAACACTTGTTTTTCAGAACAATCGCTGAAAGTTACTATTTATCTTGAAACAAATGTTGAAATTTAAACCAAAATTTTAAAATGTTATCGTCTCCTTTTTACTTATGTTTTCTAAAGCGGGCGTTAATTAGTACCGTTAAATTTACTTTTTGTAGTAGTGAGAAAGAGATAATTTTTCCTTGTTATCTAGCCCCCCAATTTTTTTTTTTAAATATATATATATATATATATATATATATATATAAATATGCGGGATCTGCACATTGGAGCTCTCTTTCTCTCTTTGTTTCAGTACATTTTTAGTTTTTCACTTTTTCCTATGTGATGTTGTTCTTGTAATTTTTTTTTTTTTCATTTGTGCTTCTAGCCCAATCTATTCTTCGTTGTTCGTGAGTTCGGTTTTTATGTTTGTAATCGTTTTATCTTTCAATAAAATTTGATCTTTTACCAAAAAAAAAAAAAAATCTTATAGAAAGAAAATAAAAAACGCATTAAGATATAAAATGGAATAGGTATGTTTCCCATTATATTTCTTGAAAATAATTTTATAATAAATTTCTGTATACAAACATCGTTGTATATAGGTTTGTTAGTAACATCCTCATTATAACAGCAGAGGAAAAATTGCATTTGAATAAGGAGTTACAATATTTTAAGCTTCAAGTTTCTAAACATCTAGAATTGATTAATTTATAAACTATATACGAAATATGTCAAGGACTAGTAAAAGCTGTAAAGTCCACATTTACCCTCTTATTGATATAGTGATTGAAACTTATTCACTATTCTAGTTTCTACAGACAACTAATTTGAAAGAAAGTTTTCTGCTATGAAGATAATTAAGAGCACTTTGAGAATAGAATGGAAGAACGATTTCTTAATAATTCTTTGATAACATACATTTAAAAAGAAATTGTTTTGAATTTTAGCCAGATTCAATTACAAATGAATTTAACGTAATGAAAACACATAGAGTAAGAGTCAATGACATAATCTTAATTTCGTGATAGATTTCTTTAAGGTTTTTTTTTTTTTGTTGTATATTAGATCACATTGATTTCCAAAGACTTTTATTTATGATATAGTATTTTTATTTTCGTTCCCGTCATTAAAATTCCTAACTCCGTCACTGATTATTCCATGATATTCTCATGCTTGATGTAATCTGACCAAACCTTTTTATGTATATGCATCATCTTTTTTAATGACAAACCAATCAAATACATATAATCATCATTTCATTATTTTACAGTACATTTTTTTCCAATTCCGTGAACCAAATGCCTTGATGCAGTAGCGATAAGGTTCTAAAGAGTCTAAAAAGACAAAACTTCAATGGGCATTTGTGCAACTTGGCATTTCTATATCGACAAAACTTTAATGGACCGCATTATTTATGATGGATGGTTCCATTAGCTATCTTCGAAATTGGACCATGTAAAATAAAAGGAAACGTGCGAGTAATATTGAATAAATACTCAATATATATAAGAAAATATACACGCCGTCAATTCATTCTAATAGTTATAATTAGATCGCCCTCCCTATATTATTTTTAATATATTAGTAGTTGATGAAGGCCTTTTTGTTTTTAGCGGCCGGCCCATGATCAAAATAAACTAAAGATTGCGTATAAATGACTCCCAGGACGTTTCTCTGCCGAGGAGCCTTTTATTGAATCCTAAATAATCTAAATACCATGCAAATGCAATTAAAACAAGAGAGAAAAATTGGTTTTGTATTTTCAAACTAATAAACTGTTGGTTAAATTGAAAATCCCGAATGAATATTCATGTGATACAATATACAGAGCTTTGTATCAAACTGCTCAAGTAACTTTATTAGATCCATGCCCGTCAATGGGCTCGATAATCTTCTTCCGCTCTTTACTCGACCGGTGCATTATTACGACTTTGCCCCTTGGTTCCTCTTTATGACTCCATCTACGGTATTTCTCCGATATTTCGATATTTACGCTGATCCTTTCCCGTACTATTAGTTAAGACCGAGGTCCAATGCCCATTGACCTCGGGAATTGTAACCTCATGCTTATGTAAACAATATATGAACTACGGATATTCACAACATTGTCGAACATGAGCACACAACAAGTGTATATCAATAGCACATAAGCCTCCAGCGGATGTGTCGCACACAACAAACGTATCCCAATAGCACATAAGCATAAAGCAGATGTGTCGCACACAACAAACGTATCCCAATAGCACATAAGCATAAAAGCAGATGTGTCGCACACGGTAAATGTATCCTAATAGCATATAAGCATAAAGCGGATGTGTCGCACACAACAAACGTATCCCAATAGCACATAAGCATAAAGCGGATGTGTCGCACACACAAACATAAAGTTATCTTCTAACACATACACACATACAATAAACAAAACACATATACGCATACAATAAACATCGAGTTAGTGTTACTAGTACGCGAACGTACCTTTTAGTGTAAAATCTTAGAAACCGGCAACATAGCCCCTGAAGGTCTATTCTTCCTCTTTAGAATTTTCTGGGTTAACTAAATTTTTTATTCCATTGCCTGCCGAAGATTTTCGGATAAACGTCTTCGGTTATGGAAATCGCTTACACTTGTCCATAATATGCTCGACCTTAGAAACCTAGTTCATGGTTTTCTAGATAGGATTTAATTTCTATTGGTGGTCATTTATCCTATTTGCTTTTTACACAAAATATCACAATTTTATATTAATATTCAATTGCAACTTGCATAGAAATATCATGATATTATTTGTTGCAAATATTATCCCTTTAGCTTCAAAATTTCAAGCCGGCACTTCACACACACACACACACACATATAGATATATATATATATATATATATATTATTTTCTAATTAATTAATATTATATATACTTTAATTATATTATATAATTCACAAAATTTTCCTATTGGTCCATACATGGATTTAGACTTAAAATTACTTAATCTCATATATTTTTCTTAATATTTTCCAATTAATTAGCAAGTATATTTTATGCTTAATTTTAGCCATAAACATTTAATTAAAGGGTTTTACATATTTACCCTTGGATTTTCTCTTAGTCATGCTTAAACAATTAGCCATTAATTATTTAACTAATCACTTACTAATTGTTGACAATTTTCTTAATTAGGATTAATCATTTCCTCACAACTATTGGATCGACATTGATATTTTACGCTCCATGTAAAATATTAAAAATCATGGGGTCAATTATGGCCCCACAATACTTTGATTTTTCACCTTTAATTTTTCCAATGTAATAATTTAATAAATTACCTAAATTAGGGACAATATTCTTCCTATTTCAAATAAATATTTATTTTCCTCTTTATAATATTTTCAGGTATTTTATAACCCATAAATATTTTAGGGACCTATTTGCAAATTATCTAACGTTTTAGGACGTTTTCCCACATTATCTTATCTTAAGAGAAATTGTCCTAATAATAAGATAAATTCAGTACAAGGTGTTTGAGACCTCATGTTCACCTATTTTCAATAGGTATTTTCTACCAATTTATGATATTTACACTAAGTCAAATTTTAGGGTATTACATTTACCACCTCATCCCTAGATTTCAAGTTATGGCTTAGTTTCTATAGATTTTCATTTATCGATTTGCTTTTGAATATCGTATAGCTTCTTGCCAGTCTAGTATAACCCTTTTCGGTTACGGAAATAACTTTGGAGGTAACCTACTTGAGCTAAAAATTCACTTGTTTATAATAAGTTCCGATGTTAGCTACCTAGTTCATGGTTTTCTAGATAGTATTTAATTTCTATCGGTGGTCATTTATCCTATTTGTTTTTTCACGAAATATTCTTTTTCCTTAGAATATTCTTCAAACCACAACCTTGTTCACACTACACATTCTTTTTCTTCCTTTTCTTTCTATTTTTTCAAAATTGAAGGCTACTTCTTGGCTAAGTTTGACTTTTCAACTCTTTTTAATCACTTAGATTATGCCTTAATTATCTTAATTAGTAATTATCTTATTGCTTAATCCTTTGTTGGTTAATTAAGCCTTAGGGATTTTATGTAATTTACCTTATACACTCCTTAATTATGCCAAATTACTTAACAATACTCTTTATACTAATCTTGACCCTTCATTGGTCATTAATCTCCACTTAGGGGTTGTATATAATTATCTTTGAATATCTCATTTTCTCATGCTTAAACAATTAGCAATTAATTATTTATTTCATCACTTACTAATTGTTGACAATTTTCTTAATTGAGATCAATTATTATCTCACAACTATTGACCGACATTGGCATTTTATGTCCCATGTAAAATATTAAAAATCATGGGGTCATTTTGGTCCTCAAAATACTTTTGATTTTTGCCCTTTAATTTTCCAAGGTTGTAATTTAATAAATTACCAAAATTAGAGACAATATACTCTCTAATTTTTAATAATTATTTTACTGCCTCTTACGATTTATCACAATATTTTTAGGCCATTTTATGCCCCACAAATGCATTTTTTTTGGCTCTTTAGTACCTTAATTATTCTAATTTTAATAGAATTTACCTTAGAAAATAAGATAAATACTACACTAGTTTTGAGACCACATATTCACCTATTTCCAATAGGTATTATTCACCAAACTATGATACTTATCATAAATGGGATTTTTAGGGTATTACATATTACAAGGTTACACTTAAGTTCACCTAAAGCAAGAATAAAAATAAGTTTCAGCTTGAAAACGGAAAGGAAAAAATATATTAAAACTCCCCAAATTAGATTCCATTAATGGGCATTGCGACATAAAAATATAAAACATAATTCAAACGCTTGCTGCAGTAGCCATAAGGTTCTGATGAGTCTCAAAAGGACAAAATTACTTTAATGGGCATTTGTGGAACTTGGCATTTCTCTATTGAAAAACTTTATGGATGGTTCCATTAGCTATCTTCCAAAATTGGACCATGTAAAATGCAAGGAAAAACGTGCGAGAATATTGAATAAATACTTTATATATATATATATATACTCCCTCTAGTCCTTATTATAAAAGACCAACTAACTTTTCTCACAAACCAATAAAAGTAGTTAAAGTCGAAATTTACCGACTCCACGGACGGCGCCAATGTTCTGTTGTAGAACATAAGTGTCAAAGCCCTAGAAGGACTGATATATTGATGTAGGATCAAATAACTCTCTCCCAAGGTATCCATGGATGAGATACGAGAGGATCGGTGATCTCCGCGCACACATGAAGGCTTTCACCAAAGGGAGTGGGGTGTGTCCTGTAATGGGTCAATCGTAAAGGAGAGAACTTAAGAGATCTGTACCTTTTAGGTTAACCTACTATACATAGAGGCTACATTAGGGTTAGGGTTTGGACTTGCTTTGGGCCCTTGTGCCTCCAAGCCTAAATGTATTGGATGTCTCTGTTGGCCACACTTATGACGAGCGTAATATTTGATTCCATAACGAGTTCCATTAGCTATCTTCCAAAATTGGACCATGTAAAATGCAAGGAAAAACGTGCGAGAATATTGAATATATATATATATATATATAAAAGAAAAATATATACAACGTTAGTTGATTCTAATAGTTATATTTAGATTGCCCCTCGCTATATTATTTTCTTCTCTTTTTTTTGGTGATAAACCTAGCTCCCTATATTATTTTTAATCTATTAGTACTGCAAGGCTATAACATGTTTTGTATTTTATATTAATGATATTGGAATTAATATTCATTGCGCCCTTAATATGTCATATCCCTCTGTTAATTTGCACCTTCTAATAAAAATAGTTTAAAACATTAAAGTAAATATCAACAAATATCAACCTTAGGAAGAATAAGGATAGTTAAAGAAGTTTATTTATGAAATAAAAATTTATGTTAAAAAACAAAAACAATTTAGTGAGTACGAACTGTTGAACATTATAGAACGTGTGTTTGGATAAATAACAAAAATGAATCTTTATTAGAAAATACAAACAGTTGAATTTACTCTGAATCATTAAGCATTTTTCGGTCGAATGAGAAACGAGTAGTCTTTTGTCCGACTCTCCATAAGACGGACTACATAAGACTCCCAAAAGTTTGGCTCTTTCAAAAAACTGAGTAATGGTCGAATGGACCGCCAAGAGAATTTATAGAACAAAGAAAATAATCTGCATTGATTTATGGTTTTGAAGAATCCGTATAAGATAGAATTTTGATGGCCATTTTGATTTTATATTTGTGGGGACGACTTTACGTGCATGCAAATAAAGAGCATATAAAATTACAACAACTAGTTTTTAGGGTGTGATTCTTCCAAAGACTTTTACTTTGTACAATATGATACGTGCATTGAATTAATAATATATATGCATTGGATTACATATTCTCTGATTCCGTGAACCAATTGCTTGATGCAGTAGCAATAAGGTTCTAAAGAGTCTCAAAAGACAAAACTTCAATGGGCATTTGTGCAACTTGGCATTTCTATATCGACAAAACTTTAATGGACCGCATTATTTATGATGGATGGTTCCATTAGCTATCTTCCGAAATTGGACCATGTAAAATAAAAGGAAACGTGCGAGAATATTGAATAAATACTCAATATATATAAGAAAATATACACGCCGTCAATTCATTCTAATAGTTATAATTAGATCGCCCCTCCTATATTATTTTTAATATATTAGTAGTTGATGAAGGCCTTTGTCTTTAGCCTGGGTCCACAATCTAGGATCGTTCTCTCTCGAGGAGCCTTTTATTGAATCCTAAATAATCTAAATACCATGCAAATGCAATTAAAACAAGGAGAAAAAAATTGGTTTTTGTATTTTCAAACTAATAAACTAAAGAATAATGTAATTTAATTAAATGCTAAGCTATTATTTTTGGTATTTTCTTTATAAAATGGTGAATGAATGAATGGAATGGTATTTGTAACGCCCCAAATTCCATACCTCAAATGGTGTCGGATGACACTTGGTTTTAGAAAATTCGGCGAGTTTGAGGTGCTACATCGTAGTAATTGCGGAAACGAAGAGTAATGTGCTAACAATTAGACAATGAGTATCCGATATATAAAAATACCCCGACATATGAAGATGCAGGATATATCTTGGTTAAATTGAAAATCCCGAAGGAATATTCATGTGATACAATATACGAGCTTTGTACAATTACATTTCCCAAAAAGTAACTATACAATTAGACCAAGCCTTAACTAGACTTGGGGCAATGAACCTAACTCCGTTAACCGAATGAATGGCCGGGTAAGTGTCTATCACGGGGCCTCACCGAGTTCACGACGACTTATCTGGTGGCCGACCGACATAGACTAGCCGTGCCTTCGCACCAAAGCTGACTCAAGTAACTTTATTAGATCCATGCCCGATTAACGAGGCTCGATAATCTTCTTAGGCTCTTGACTCGAGGCGCATTATTACGACTTTGCCCCTTGGTTCCTCTTTATGACTCCATCTACCTACTCTCTCTCTCGATATTTCGATATTTCGCTTGATCCTTTCCGTACTATTAGTTAAGACCGAGGTCCAATGCCCATTGGACCACGAATGCAGATTAACCTCATGCTTATGTAAACAATATATGAACTACGATATTCACAACATTGACAACATGAACACACAACAAGTGTATACCAATAGCACATAAGCCCCTAGCGGATGTGTGCCGCACACAACAAACGTATCCCAATAGCACATAAGCATAAAGCGGATGTGTCGTACACGACAAACGTATCCCAATAGCACATAAGCATAAAGCGATGTGTCGCACACAAGAACGTATCCCAATAGCATATAAGATAAAGCAGATGTGTCGCACACAACAAACGTATCCCAATAGCACATAAGCATAAAGCGGATGTGTCGCACACAAACAAACGTAAAGTTATCTTCTAACACATACACACATACAATAAACATAACACATATACGCATACAATAAACATCGAGTTAGTGTTACTAGTACGCGAATGTACCTTTCACCGTGTAATGGCCAAACGTCCCGCCTTTTGAACCCGACTTGGACTTCCTGATATCCTAAAGGGTATACCGTATCTATTAACCCATAAACAATATCCTAATATTAAGGACCGAAGAACTTACCCATAACCTTGCTACTCCTTCTCTAGAGCTCTTCCTTCTCTCTTCTCTCTAAGATTTCGAATTGCACAAGGCAATTTGGTGTGAAAATCTCAAAGGAATGGAGGGCTATTTATAGAGAAAGTTGTGGCATGGTTGGTAATTCCATTGAACTTTCTGCTCAATCCTTGGCCTTCGGATCTAGGGTTTCTTTGAAGCTCCATCTCCACCATCAATCCTCCCAAAACGTCCCCCTCACTCTCTCTCTCTTCCCTATCCTCTTCCACATAACTGCTCCCATGTGCTTTTATTCAAAGAGATAATTTATCTTACTGATTGATTCCCTACTTAGTGTTCTACTCGCATATGCTTATAAATATCAAATACTTTTAGAGATAAATCTTGAAGTTTATGTAGCCTCTTGAGAAGCACGTAAAATAACAAGAATTATGGTTCAATTTGGGGTTTTTACTAGCCTTTTTGTCATCTTAGGATTAACTTAGACGGTTCTGGAAATGACTTTGGAGATAACCTACTTGAATTAAAAATACACTTGTTTATAATAAGTCTGATGTTTGATAGTTAGTTCACATATTTCAAGATACAATTTAATTTCTATCGGTTCTCATTTATCCTATTTTTTTTTTCACCAAAATATCTCCTTTTTCCCTCTTTCCTCAACATGCCTCACATACACACACACACATTTTACGTAATACCGAGAATCTCACTTATGATAAGTATCATATTGAGTAAATAATACTTATTGGAAATAGGTTAATATGTGATATCAAATTTGTAAGGGAAAATCTCTTGAAAATTTGAGTGCCAAAATTACGAAAATGCCTCTTGTGGAGCATGAAGTGACTTAAGGAAATTATGAAAAATCCTTAGAGGCAATAAAATAATTATTGAAAATTAGAGAGTATGTTGTCTCTAATTTAGACAATTTTTGGATTTATTTCCTTTAGAAATAGTGAGAGAAAAATTAAAAGTATTCGGGATCATTACGACCAGTGATTTTTAACAGAAACACGTTTTCGAGAAACTTCAATAGGGACCGTTGGAACCCCGTATGGAGTCAAACTTTTATTTAGCCGGACATTTCTAATGACTAAGAAAATTTCTTCAAAGTTGTGATTCCGGATTTCTAAGATTTTCCAAGATTACGCGATTTGGACCTTAGATCGGAGGAATTTTACTGGCGAGGCTTCTAGAAGATGCAAGGTGGCACCTTGATTGGCCTAAATGGTGACTCATCATGCCACCTAAGGGGGGTAGAGGATGGCTGCCAAGTGGCCTGGTGAGGATCGTAACACCTTGCAGAAGTGTGATCCGACGGTCGATATCTGGTATGAAAAAGCATGAATAGTAACATGGAATTTGCCTATAAATAGGACTTAGCACCTTCATTATTTCTCACATCCAAAACAAGAGCTCAAGGACGAAAATAGAGAAGGAAGAGAAGGGAAGGAGTCGAGGAATTCTCGTGACTACGAGTAAGTTTTCGGTTGTAGTCTTAAGCTTGGTAGTTCTTTCGGTAGTTGGAGTAGAAGTGCTAGTTTAGTCTTTAATCTTCCAAGTATGATTAGATACCATATTTTAGGGTATTTTAGTCATGAATTTCGAAAATCATGGTGGGGTTGAAGTTCCGGCAAAATTTTGGAAGATTAAAGTCAAAGTAGCGAAGCGGCTTGTGAAATACTACTATTAGGGCATCGAGGGCAAAATGGTAATTTGTACCTAAAATTCCTGTTATGATGTGAATCACTAATCAATATGATATATATTTCGAAAATCATGTTGGAGTAGGAGTTATGTTGAAATTTTGGAAGATTAGGGTCAAAGTAACGAAGTGCTGGCGAAATTCCACCGATTAGGGGGTCAGGGGTAAAATGGTCATTTTGACTAAAAATGTCCGTCGTAATGATAGAACAAGTACGTTGTTATGTTGATAGGATATCCTGATTACGTTCGACCCTCTGCCGGTGGCGTATATCAAACGAAATACGTGTCTGTCAACGAAGGATACGTCAGCGTACTGTAACACTAATCTGATGTTTATGGTATGCATATATGTGCTATGTGTATTGTTATGGTATGTTTATTGAATGCAAATATGTTAGATCAGTTTGGTGCCGAAGGCAAGGCTAGTCTATGTGGGTCAGCCAATCAGTCGCCGTGAACTCGGTGAGGCCCCCATGATAGACACTTACCTGGCCATTATGTTCGGTTAATGGATGTACGTTCGCGTACTGTAACACTAATCTGATGTTTATTGTATGCGTGTATGTACTATGTGTAATGTATGCCTATTGTGGTAGTTGTTAGCTCTGTGATATGTTCATGTACTGTTGTTATGCTTGTGGGGTATTGGGATACGATTGCTAGGTGTGAAATGCTAGGTGTGAAACGATTGCTAGGTGTGAAAGCGGCTTGGCTAGGTGTGACACGACGGCTAGGTGTGACACATGCACTAGGGGTTATGTGCAGTTGGGATATGCTTGTTTGTTGTCGATTATACGTAATGCATATGTTGTGTATGTAAATATGAGGTTAACAGTTACGAGATCGGTGCGGATCTCGGCTCTTAACATAGCATCGAGGTCGGGAGGGCCAGGGGCCAGGAGAGAGAAAGCTGCAAGCTTAGAGTTTTCATGAAGATTATCGTTTCTTTGTCACGGCGTAGGAATCAAAGAAACACTTTTGTTGTTGTTTACTTTAAGAACTCTCGGTTATTGTTACATACACATGTAATTGCCGAGTGGGCATTTTGAATATATATATCGGTTACTCTTACCTCCGTGCTCTACTACGATGAAAAAAATTTATCTTGCTTTTGGAAAATGGGGATGTTACATTTTCTCTCTCTTTTCCTCTTCAAAATTTCAAATTGTATGGCCTCTTTTGGCCAAGGAAAATGCTTCCCACTTGCACAAAATATCCATCATTAATTGCTCCCATTGGTTGTTTTATTTTCACATGGATTAAGGCTAGATTTATTAGAACCATTAGATTAACTTTATTAGATTCAATCTTGGCCCTTGATAGAAGTTGTAATTGTTGACTTTTCAACATGGATTAACAAAGTTTAATTAATCCATAATCCAATGCTTAAGTGTCCTTGCATTACATCTCCCATTGATTAATTGATTAGTGCTTTATTTAGACAAGCTTAATTGTAACATCTCATTTTCAAAAGTGAAATATATATTTTTCATCGAGTAGAGCATTGGAGTAAAGAGTAAGCCGATACATATATTCAAAATGCCAACCGTGGTGGTACATTAATCCGTGTGTCTAACATAAAAGTAAATACATAACATCGAAAGTCTCAGTAGGGTCTCTAAGCGTGTTGCTTGCCCTTCTCTTACGCCCTCGGTCCTTGAGGCCACGAAGCTATGTTAAGAGCGAGGGTCTAACGCATCCGGACCTCGATAGCGGTTAACCTCATGCTTATATACACAATATCTGAATTCTGAGATATTCACAACATTAACGAATATGAACACACAACACATGTATCAAATAAACAAATGCGAAGATGTCGCCACAACGAATGCACCCTTACGGATCGTCACCCCGGTGAATGTATCCTCAAAAGCACATAGACCACAACAGATCATCAACCACATATATGCATACAATTACTCATAACACATATACATACAATAAACATCGAGTTAAGGTTACCGCGATGCGAGCGTACCTTTGTTGTGATTACGATCGTCTATCCGGTGGAACCCAATCACAAATATCCTATAATGATAATATCGTATTTATTAATCAAACAATATCCTAACAGATATTTTAGTCATAAATCACTATTTTACCCTAACTTTAGAAAATCGCTACCCAATAAAATTTTGCGAGCTTCGCTACTCAGACTCCCAACTTTGAAACTACATTCCTACCATGTTTTTACCTTATCAAACATCTTTCAATGCAATGAGGCCTAAAAACAAGAATAGGAATTTCATTTCCTACTTCCTAGATCTAACTAACATTTCTACTTAAACTACTAAACTAAATACTAGAATCTAAAAGCTAAGGACCGAAGAACTTACCCTTGAAGAACCTCCTCCTCCTTCTTGCTCCCACTTCTCTCTAACTTCTCTCTACTCTTTGGTTTTTGGTGTGAGATTTCAAATGGATTGAAGGGCCTATTTATAGAAAAAATGTAGGGCAACATTGGTAATTTCTTTAAACTTTTCCTACTCAAATCTCATCCCTTGGATCTAAACCTGTGCCAGTGTTTTACTTGCATATGCTTATAAATCTCAAATACTTTTTAAGGTAAACTTTGAAGTTTATGTATCCTCTTGAGAAGTATTTGGATTAACAAGAATTATAGTCCAATTAGGGGTCTTTACTAGCCTTTTAGTTATTTTAGGATAAACCCGTCGGTTACTGAAATGACTTCGGAGATAACCCACTTCGGGACAAAAATTCACTTGTTTATAATATGTCCTGATGTTAAATACTTAGTTCACATATTTCAAGATACGATTTAATTTCTATCGGTTCTCATTTATCCTATATGCTTTTTCACAAAATATCTCATTTTTCCTACCACTTGACTATGCATTCACACACACACACATTCAATCATTTTCCTAACCATTGATTTAGGTTTGACTTGTCAAAGTTGATTAGTACCTTAAACTTATGTTTACTAATCTTTAACATATCCTTTGTTGGTTAATTAGGCTTTAGGGATTTCATGTATTTTAATCTTATACATTTTCTTAATCATGCTTAATTAATTAGAAACTATTCTTATGCTAATTTTGACCCTTTATTGGTCACTAATCACTAATTAGGGGTTTATATAGTTAGCTTTGGATATTTCCATTACTCATGCCTAAACAATTAGTAATTAATTATTTAATTAATCACCTACTAACTGTTGACAATTTTCTTAAATTAGATTAATTGTTTTCTCACAACTATTGTATTGACATTGATAATTTATGCACCATGTATTATATTTAAAATCATAGGGTCACTTATGTTCCCCAAATTAATATTAGATTTTGCCTCTTTAATTTTCAAGGAAAATAATTTAATAAATTACTAAAATTAGAGACAACATACTTTCCAATTTTTTATAAATATTTAACTGTCTCTTAAGACATATCATGATATTCTCAGGGTATTTTATGACCCACAATTGTATTTAGGGATTTTTGGCACTTTATTCATTATAATTTCAAAAGAAATTACCCTAGAAAAATAACATAAAATACACTATAAAATTTGAGACCACATATTCACCTATTTCCAATAGGTATTATCTACTAAATTATGATACCTATCATAAATGAGATTTTATGGTATTACATTAATGCTTGAGTTTGGCCCTTAAACATTTCAAAATTATGGCCCTCTCTGATGATCCTAATTTGCCTCTAATCATCTTGAAGGATTATGCAACTAATCTTAATTAGTGTGTAACATCCCATTTTCAAAAGCGGTATAAATTTTTTTCATCAAAGTAGAGCATCGAACAAAAGTGTAAGCGATATATATATTCAAAATCACTTGCCCGGCTAGTTCTACGAGGCAGATCGATAACCAAGAGTTTCTTTGAAGTAAATAACAACGAAGTGTCTCCTTGGCAATCCCAGCGGCATGTGGCAACAAAAGGTGGTTTACGGTAGAACTCCTAAACACTTGCTTTCCTCCCTCCTCGGTTCTTGGTCCTCTGACCACGGCTATGTCAAGAGCTAAGGTCGCCGCCGGACCCGAGTAACAGTTAACCTCATGTTTACATACACACATATCGATTCTGAGATAATCACAACCTTAACTGTACATAAACACGTAACCAATGCACATGTATCGCTCGGCATGCAGATATATTGCTCCCGGCATTCTGAGATGTATCGCTCCCGGCCTTACGAGAGATATATCGCTCAGCATGCATACAATTATCTTCTAACATAATATGCATTCCAACCACACACCACATATATACATAACATACACACACATGACACACGCATAATATAACCATCGGAGTTAGTGTTATAAGTACGCGACGATACACAATAGTACATAAACAAACAACGAGACATTAAACACATATATGCATACGATAAACATCGAGTTAGTGTTACTAGTACGCAAACTTACACCAATAGTACATAAACACACAATAGACATAAAGTCATCATCTATCACATATAATACACATAACACATATGCGCATACAATAAACATCGAGTTAGTGTTACTAGTCTGTGACGTACACCAATAGTACATAAACACCTTTGTTGGAATCCGTACACGCGACGGAGTAAAAAAATTATGGATCCCTTAGGCGGATCGCTCAACGAGCGTTTAAATCAAGGTTTAGGGTTTCCGAATCGTGCCTTTGCGGAACAATTTGAATTGGTGGGCTACCTTCTCGATCGGTGAAGCCAACTCTTTAGAATCGCCTTCCTCTAGAGGTATCCACAGACTGGCCTTGAAACACGAGACGGAGGCGTGCTAGCACCTCGAGCTGTGTGTCTCTCTATTTTCTATCTAGGGTTTCTCGCGGCTTTCTAATACGCTCGACGGTAGAGAATGTCAAGTAGGTTTTTCTAAACCTAGTAGGCGTATTTTATTCAAACTAATTTTTGAATTTGGATTAAAAATATATTAATTAAATCTATCGATAGATCTAATCTAATCTATTTATTTAATCCAAAATTAAAACCTTTAGATTTAATTTATATTTATAAATTAAATCAAGATATGATATCATTATATTTAAAAATGAGATCAGATATCTCGATTCAAATTAAATCGATATGCAATATCTTTATTCGAAAAAATCGAGATACAATATCTCAATTTATTATAGTTATTTAATTTATCAAATAAATTAAATACTATATATAATAATATTATTGTCAATAAATAATATCATTATTATTTTGAATTTAATATATATTAAATCAAGATATGATATCATTATATTTAATTTAAAATGAGATCCGATATCTCGAGTTCAAATTAAATCGATATGCAATATCTTTATTCGAAAATTAAATCTGAGATACAATATCTCAATTTATTATAGTTATTTAATTTATCAAATAAATTAAATACTATATATAATAATATTATTGTCAATAAATAATATCATTATTATTTTCGAATTTAATATATATTAAATCAAGATATGATATCATTATATTTAATTTAAAATGAGATCCGATACCTGCAATATCTTTATTCGAAAAATAAATCTGAGATACAATATCTCAATTTATTATAGTTATTTAATTTATCAAATAAATTAAATACTATATATAATAATATTATTGTCAATAAATAATATCATTATTATTTTCGAATTTAATATATATTAAATCAAGATATGATATCATTATATTTAATTTAAAATGAGATCCGATATCTCAGGTTCAAATTAAATCGATATGCAATATCTTTATTCGAAAATTAAATCTGAGATACAATATCTCAATTTATTATAGTTATTTAATTTATCAAATAAATTAAATACTATATATAATAATATTATTGTCAATAAATAATATCATTATTATTTTCGAATTTAATATATATTAAATCAAGATATGATATCATTATATTTAATTTAAAATGAGATCCGATATCTCGATTCAAATTAAATCGATATGCAATATCTTTATTCGAAAATTAAATCTGAGATACAATATCTCAATTTATTATAGTTATTTAATTTATCAAATAAATTAAATATTATATATAATAATATTATTGTCAATAAATAATATCATTATTATTTTCGAATTTAATATATTTATATATGCATATATATATATATACACACACATACATCCTAGATTAAATAAGTATTCATTAAATCTTAAACACATTTAAGATTCAATGAATCTGGACACTCTTGCTCGTGTTGGGCCATTCTTGTGTGCGACCTGTAGGCCCACATGAGATTGGCGGCGGGCACATCTTGTACCAGCCCACAAGTCGCAAGCGGCCTCTAGCAAGACATTGCGACTACCCAATTCATATGGGGATCGTTGATAAGTACAATGACTTGCCCCTAGGGCATAATTTCCAACAGACTCCCACTTGCACTAGGCGCAATCATTAATTACCTTAATTCTCATTGCCCTAACATGACGCTCATGTTTTACTTGTGCAAGCGGCTTAGTAAGAGGATCAACGTCATTGTTTATGCGATATAACCTATCGTACAACCATGTCACGTCCCTTTTGTCACGCGATAATTTGGTCAAGGATGAGGCATGGAAAATGTCAACTTCCTGTTCTTGACCATTACTTTCTCGATTCTTGAGTAGTCTAACAATTGAGATGGAAACTCATTTCCATCGTAGTATGGCCATACATTTCTTAGACTCACTCATCGAGGGCCCGATATTATCTCTCTACAAATGTGAGGGACAAATCCCATCTTGACCACTCACATTCCTCCGCATGAGAACCACCGATCCCGATCCTAGCCTTTATCATCACCCGGTCAAAGGTGACTTTTGACTAGGTCAAAGACCAGCGACTCATCATGTAGGAATCCATGATGATCTCAGGTCAAAGGGCGTTGTGACGCGGTTATACATGAGAAAAGCTTATGACTTATTCCATGCAGCTTTCTCATAGTGGGTCGGTCCAGCACCTTGTACTCTTACAAGTGTCTATGACTTTGACTCGTATCCCCATACTCATCAAAGTCATACTGGTCTTATTTCATCTTCGCTCCCATGAGAGATGACCAAGGGGGAAATTTAGGATAATCTATTAGATATATCCAAGGATACAGTTATCACTATAAACATGCAAATGAAATGATAACTAAAGGAGAATACTTTAAATAACATTAACGTTTAAAGTATAACGACTTGCTTTCTCCTGATACTTTGCATAATATTTTTTTTTTGTATTACCTCTATCATTGATTTCTCTGATAAGATGAAATCGCTTGAGTATATGGTTGGTCCTTTGATGTGACCTAGGCTCCTTGGTCTGCGAAATAGCACCGCTATTGTCACAGAACAAGTCTATTGGATTTGAGATGGTAGGAACCACCCCTAGTTCATTAATGAACTTACTAATCCAAAAGCCTCCTCATTGCATCTAATCTTTGCTATATACTCGGCTTCTATTGCGAGAATCAGCTACTGATTTCTGCTAAGAGCTCTTCCACTCACCGCACCAAGATTCTCACCGAGATGGATGCCATGAGACATGGGCATATTACCCCCTTTTGAATTCTGCATACTGAATCTATGCAGTATCTTGTCTATGTATGTACTCTGACTTAGGCTAATCAGCATCTTAGATCTATCTCTATAGATCATAATCCCAAGGATGTAAGTGGCTTCGCCTAAATCTTTCATTGAGAAAGACTTTCCTAACCAAGACTTGACACTCTGCAAGGTAGGAATGTCATTCCCAATGAGTAGGATGTCATCAACATAAAGCACTAGAAATACAACTCTGTGCTCCCACTAACCTTTTTGTAAACACAAGGTTCATCTATGTTTTGAATGAATCCAAACTCTTTGACTACTTCATCAAAACGATGATTCCAGCTCCGAGATGCTTGCTTCAATCCATAAATGGACCTTTGAAGCTTGCAAACTTTACCAGAGTCCTCTGGACGCACAAAAACCTCAGGTTGTGTCATGTACACATCCTCAAGGAGCTTTCCGTTAAGGAAGGCTGTTTTGACGTCCATCTGCCATATTTCATAGTCATAATATGATGATATGGCAAGAAGGATTCTGATTGATTTGGCCATTGCAACTGGGGAAAAGGTTTCATCATAGTCCACACCATGAGTTTGAGTGAATCCTTTTGCAACCAGTCGTGCATTGAAGATATTTACTTTGCCATCCATGTCAGTTTTCTCTTTGAAAACCCACTTGCACTAACGGTTTTTACACCTTCAGAATGGATCGACTAAGGCCCATACCTCATTGTCGTACATGGATTGCATTTCAGACTTCATGGCACCAAGCCATCTTTCGAAGTTGGGTCCCACCATGGCCTCGCGATAGGTAGTTGGCTCATTGTGCTCAATGAGCAAAACATCACGGCTTCCAGTAATCAGAAATCCATATCTCTGAGGCTGTAGTCGTGTTCTATCGGACCTTCGTGGGTCTTGTGTTACATGAGTAGGCTCAACAACTTGTTGTGAGTCTTCTCCGTTTTCCATCTGTGGTTCTATGTCGTCTTGTGACTCTTGAAATTCTTCGAGGTTCACCTTACTCCCACTGGGTTCTTTTAGAGATAAACTCTTTTTCCAAAAGACACCATTCCAGAATAACAAACATTTTGTGATCGGTGGGATTGTAGACATAGTATCATTTAGTTTCCTTAGGATATCCCTCACAAAAGGCATTTTGAGGATCTGAATGATAATTTATCAGAGGCTTGATGTTTGACATAAACCTCACATCCCCAAATTTTAAGAAATGACAAACTGGGTTTCTTCCCAGTCCATATCTCATATGGTGTCTTTTCAACTACCTTTGACGGAACACGGTTTAGTGTGAACGCAGCTGTTTCTAGGGCATGGCCCCAAAAGGAAGGTGGAAGATCTGTTTGACCCATCATAGATCGAACCATATCTAATAGAGTTCGATTCCTCCGCTCAGAAACACCATTCCATTGAGGTGTTCCTGGAGGAGTAAGTTGCGAGACGATCCCACAACTCCTAAGATGGTCAATGAACTCTTGGCTCAAATATTCACCACCCGATCAGATCGAAGTGTCTTAATTGTTTTGCCAAGTTGATTTTGCACTTCATTTTGGAATATTTTGAACATTTCAAAAGATTCCGACTTATGTTTCATTAAATAGATATATCTATATCTATTGAAATCGTCTATAAATGTAATGAAGTACAAATGACCTCCTCTCGTAGATGTATTCATTGGTCCACACACATCATTATGTATGAGGCCCAATAAATTGGTGGCTCTCTCACTGTGTCAATAAAAGGTGCCTTTGTCATCTTTCCCAATAAACAAGACTCGCATGTATCAATTGATTCAAAATCAAATGAGTTAAGAAATCCATCTTTATGGAGTTTCGAAATGCGTTTCTCATTTATATGGCCTGAGACGACAATGCCATAGATAGGTCGGATTCAAATCATTTGACTTGAACCTTTTACTAGTTATGTCATAGATATGTCCATTCAATTTTCTCTGTCCTTGAGATCCTACATTTATTCAAATGTGAGATCCACATGTAGTATCCAATACCCATGTTGAGGAAGTAGAAAAGCGAATATCTATGACATAGATACTTGAAGCGACAGCCCCACTATCCTTCTTGTTCTTGTCCGAGATCTTCGAGGTAGAGTTTGCAATTTCTTTTCAAATGACCAAGTTCATTGTAAAAGCAGCAGACTCTATCCTTTGGAGGTTTTGCCTTCTTGGCTTTCGTTTCATTCCCCTTCCTTTCTGAATGGTCAAAACAGTATTGGTCCTCTTCGTAAGGCTTAGCTCAGCAATTTTGAGCATTTCATGCAGTTCAGAAATTGATTCCTCCATGTTGTTCATGTTGTAATCCATGACAAAGTTACCATAACTTCCTAGGAGTGAGATGAAGATCACATCTGTAGCTAACTCCTGGGACATGGGGAATTCAAGCCTCTCAAGGTGATCAATGTAGCCTTTCATTTCCAATAAATGAGGACTAACTGATTCACCTTCAGTCATCTTTCAGGAATGAAAGGCCTTTGTGGTCTCATACCTCTCTTGCCTTGCCTGTTACTGGAACATTTCCGTAGGATGAACAATCATCTCAGAGGCCTCCACATGTTCTAGATCTCTATTGAGGTCTAGAAGCATAGTGGCAAGCATCAGGCATCCTGTATCCACAGAGTCATCCTTATGCTTCGTATAAGCATTAGTCGAGCTCTTGGATCAGCCACTATGCAGCTCGTCGAGAATGGGTTGATTGATGAGATACTCTTTTCTTTCGTGTTTAGGGTCAACGCTTAAGTTCCCAAACATGTCAAGAAAGTTTGTCTCATCGAGTTCGTCCTTCTTAAGGACTGATCGCATTGATGGTGTTGAAGTATTACTAGACTACATGATTCTACAACTAAAGATATGCAAAGTTTAAGTAGTAACCTCCCATTTGAATTAAGAACCCTCATTATAATTAGTGGGCTAAGATCCATATTTGGCTTAAATTTAAGTCCTCTTTGGCGGGACGCTTAAATTAAGTTATTTAGGTAGGCAAACCCCTTGCCAATTACATCATATGTAACTCTTAGATCTTTATGGGATTCAATCATCATATGACGTGTCATGTTTAATCCCATCTAATGCCTTGAGATCCAAAACCGTTTTGATAATCTCAATTAAGTCAGGACAATAATGAATATTGAGTATCACCATTACTCACTCTTGTCTCCCAAGATAACTCAGATGCATCCACTTTGGTGGAACATACAAATGGGCGATCTAGGTTTTGACAAGTATTCATTTATTGGTGGCATTATGACTTAAGATTTTATTTAGAGGGTATAATTGATATAATGTAATTAATCCTATTAATTCTACTTATATGAATGCAATCACTATTGTATCTCATATAATATCTAAATTAATTATGAGTGATCTAATCAAAACATAATTAAAACTCTAAATTGATTATGAGTGATCTAATCAAATCATAATTAAAATTCTAAATTAATTATGAGTGATTTAATCAAAACATAATTAAAACTCTAAATTAATTATGAGTGATCTAATCAAACCATAATTAAAATTCTAAATTAATTATGAGTGATCTAATCAAACCATAATTAAAAATTCTAAATTAATTATGCAATGATCAAATCCTAAACATAATCAAGGACAACATGGCTCACCTAACCTAGAATCCTCTCAAGCCAATGAGAGGACTTCTCTAGATAAAATTAAAGAAAAATACTTCATGAGAAACCTCGTTTCAACATAGCATACCATATTTAAAAAAATACAACACTTGTAAATTCTAGAGCCATATTGTTCACCATACCCAAACAAGTTATCACACCATATATTTAATACATACAAATATGCAATAAAATATTATGGTTAATTTTATCATGATATAAATTCTCTAATTTATATTCATGATTTAAAATCTCGCGCTCACGACAATCGTAGGGATCCCTACATGATCAAAATAACTTCAGGTTTTCGAAAATAATTTCCAAAAAAAAACGTGATTTTTTCGAAAATAATTTCAAAAAAACGTGATTTTTTTTAAAATTTCAAACCCTAACGAGCAGATCGACATCGGATCGAACGTTTCAGATCACGAAATCAGCTACACGATCCGATCTCGAACAATTCGAGAACTGCCGCAATATTCGACTAGCTATCCGTAGAAATCCTAACGCGAGTTTTGTAATTCAAACGCATACAAAGATCGGTTTTAGCATATATATCATATATATAAACACGCGTAAAACCTAATTTAAACGCACGGTTGAGTTGGCTCTGATGCCACTGTTGGGATCCGTACACGCAGCGGAGTAAAAAAAAATTATGGATCCCTTAGGCGGATCGCTCAACGGCGTTTAAATCAAGGTTTAGGGTTTCCGAATCGTACCTTTGACTTTAGATTTAATTTATATTTATAAATTAAATCAAGATATGATATCATTATATTTAAAATGAGATCCGATATCTCGGTTCAAATTAAATCTGATATGCAATATCTTTATTCGAAAAAATAAATCTGAGATACAATATCTCAATTTATTATAGTTATTTAATTTATCAAATAAATTAAATACTATATATAATAATATTATTATCAATAAATAATATCATTATTATTTTCGAATTTAATATATATTAAATCAAGATATGATATCATTATATTTAATTTAAAATGAGATCCGATATCTCAGTTCAAATTAAATCTGATATGCAATATCTTTATTCGAAAATTAAATCTGAGATACAATATCTCAATTTATTATAGTTATTTAATTTATCAAATAAATTAAATACTATATATAATAATATTATTGTCAATAAATAATATCATTATTATTTTCGAATTTAATATATATAATATCATGAATATATATATCATTATACATTTAATTTAAAATGAGATCCGATATCTCAGTTCAAATTAAATCTGATATGCAATATCTTTTTTTCGAAAATTAAATCTGAGATACAATATCTCAATTTATTATAGTTATTTAATTTATCAAATCTGAGATACAATATCTCAATTTGTCAATAAATAATATCATTATTATTTTCGAATTTAATATATTTATATATGCATATATATATATACACACACACATACATCCTAGATTAAAATAAGTATTCATTTAAATCTTAAACACATTTGAATTCAACCTATATCTGACACTCTTGCTCGTGTTGAGCCATTCTTGTGTGCGAACCTGTGAGCCCACATGAGATTAACAATGGGCTTATCTTTATACCGGCCCACAAGTACGCCAGCGCGCCTTCTAGCAAGTTATTATCATGAGCAACTCCAATTCATACTGGGGATCGTTGATAAAGTATAATGACTTTCCCCTGGGCACCTTTTCCAACACACACAACAGACATAAAGTCATCATCTATCACATATAATACACCTTAACACATATACGCATACAATAAACATCAGAGTTAGTGTTACTAGTACGTTACGTCTCCAAAGCTCCTCCTTCTCTCTACTTTCTCTCTCATTTCGAAATTTCTAAGGGAATGGTGTGAGGAATTTCAAATGGAGGATGGTGCCTATTTATAGAAAAACCTATGGATATCCAACCCTTGGATCAACTTTTTTCATCAACTGGCCGAGATGAAGAAGATGTGGCTTCATTTAAATCACACAATTTTCCTTCTTTTCCTCCAAAAGATTTTGTCCCCCTACATCATCCTTTGTCACCAATATGATGTCACTCACTTGTTTAACAAGTTTAATACTTCATAAAATCCCTATTCTATTGCCTCTAATGCGCGTGCACTTGGAAAATCTTGAAAATCCGGCAACATAGCCTCAAAGGTCTATTATTCCCTCTTTGGAAATGTCTGGGTTAACTAAATTTTTGATCCCATCTAGAACATTCTTTGCCTGCCGAAAATTTTCGGATAAACGTCTTGCCATTACGAAATCAATTCGAGGTAACAACATCTTGTGACAAATCCACTGACATAATAGCCATGTTAGATGTTTACCACCTCATCCTGGATTTCAAGTTATGGCTTAGTTTCTATAGATTTTCATTTATCTGATTTGCTTTTTGAATATCAGATAGCTTCCTAGCCAGTCTAATATAACCCTTTTCAGTTACAGAAATAACTTCTGGAGGAACCTACTCCAAGACTAAAAAACTCACTTGTTTGTAATAAGTCCTAATGTTAGCTACCTGGGTTCATGATTTTCTAGATAGATTTAATTTCTACTTCGGTGGTCATTTATCCTATTTACTTTTCACATTTTATATTAATATTTTAAATTGCAACTTGCAGCACAAAAATATCATGATATTTACACCATTTTTTCTTCCCAATTTTCCTCCAAATTTTCGAATTGGCTTTTACTTTTCTTTTTTTTTTTCCTTTTTAATTAATACATAGCTAATTTAATGTTGCCAATTCCCATCAATTTGTTTAAGTGTTTACATAACACTTTCTTGCTTATTTTAGCCATAATCAATTATCTACTAATTGTTGACAATTTTTCTTTAATTGGATTAATTATTTTTCTCACAACTTTTAGGTTTACTTTGGTCATTTATGCTCCATGCATTATTTTAAAAATCATAGGGCAACTTATGTTCCCTAAAGTAATATTGATTTTTACCTCTTTAAATTTCAAGGAAAATAAACCAATACATTCCTAAAATTAGGGACAACATATTTTCCTAATTTAAATAGGTATAAATTGACTAAATATAAATTTCTTGGGGTATTACAAGATTGGAAGTGAAAATATGAATTATAGAGCGGTCTTGTAATTAAGAAATGACCGTCATTGCTCATAAAAGATTATGGGAGTTGGAAATTTCATTAAGTCTAAAGAACAACCTCAAGATAACACTTGAGTCCAATAATCTTTTAATAGTAGACTCCTACAAACATTGCTAACCACTACCTCTCTTAGAAATTTATTTAAAAGCCACTTAATGTGCAATTGAAATTAGAATAATGCAACATGAGTCTTCTTGAAATTGTGTACATAATACATTCCCTCAAAGGGCACAAATCAACCACATTAACTGAACAATAACACGCTAATTAATATAATCTCATTGGAACCACAAGTAATTAAAAAAAACTAAAATCTTCACACTACAAAATCCAATATTAATGACAAATATCAAACCAAAGAGATTACAATTAACATTAATCTAGAAGTTCAGAATTTACACACAATAATTCCTAAAACTAGGCAACCTAAATATAAAAATCTAGACTAACCAGAATGATAGAATAACTCCCTACTCTGAAGCTCGGACCTAAAGAATTAATCTTCATCACCAAGATCAACAAATCCGGGCCACGCAACCCATCAAAATAGCTTATTGTGCGAGCAGAGGATAAGGTCATCAAAGTGTCAAGGCCAACAGGAGATGCCAGCGAAGCCAGCGCCGCTTGTTCAAAGTCCGTCTCCCTCATCCGGCATGCGTCTCTCCCTGAAGCGTGAAGGTCCGATCTTTCGGTGGTGGCGAGAATGGGGAAGAAATGAAAGGCTGCCAGGATGTGGAGAAACTTCGCCGCGGCCCATGGTGGGAGTGGCAACGTCGTCTGGTAGAAAAGATCTGGCGGGAAAAAGGTGTCAAGGTCTCAGTGTCAGTCTTCCTGTTCGCGGCACTCCCGCTCTTTAATAATCAATTGCTGACCTAAGAGAAGGCTGTCAAAAAACAATCAAAACGCTGAGTTTTACGTGCCAGGCTTTTTCAAAATGATTTCGATTTTGGGTCCTTTTTTCTCTGAGCAGTAATTTAGGTCCTTCTCTCGAAGCATGATTTCGATTTTGGGTCATTCATGACAAGTAATTCTAGGGTACTTTCTAACATTAATTCTGGTCCTCAAAAATCTCAAATTACTTTCAAACACCTCCAATGCAAGATTAAACACAATGTAGCATTCAAAAGTCCAAGAAATCACTTGCATGAATAATTAATAAATTATGACCATTTTGCCTAATTTCACTTAATTCAATACAAATGTTCTTTAACTCAAATTAGTGTTTAATCATACAATAATGCCAGAGAATGCATTAAGAATCCCAATTTTATCATTAAAAACATATAAAAATATGGTACAATCAATTCCCCCACACCGGAGCCTTTTTACTCCTAACAAAGGCAATTGACTACAAAATTCCAAGTTCAAAAACTAATAATGCATCTAAAAGATGAGCAATTTCATAACTAGAAACAATGGATTAATCAATCATATTCATCAAGCCAACACTAATCATAATTAAGCTTGATGCAAATAAATTGTGAACACCACAATCCAAAATAGTAAAATGAAGCACAAGAGAGAACTCTCAAGAGTATTATAAGTGTTTCACTCATCTCATCTCATTGGAATAATTCACTCTTAACTCACTTAATTAACAAAATTATCTTAGGCTTATAACAACTCTAATATCTCCACTGCTAATAGCAATTAATGAAATGAATCAAGAGGACTTTAAAGGCTTGTAATGTTGGATGAAGGCTAAATGGAATGAATTAATTAGGAAAAAAAAATAGTTTATATGCAAGTCAAAGTTTACGAGCAAGTTCATAGCATCTAAATAACTTTACAAACTTTTACCAATTCTTTTGAAAATCATGAACAAATGCTTTCTTGATATTTCTTTTGCTTTCATTTTTATCTACTAATACTTTTTTTTTTCGAACTATACTCACTTTTGTAACATCCGCTTTTTCAAAAGTTATATAAAAGTTTTCATCGAGCACGAACAAGAGTGTAACCGATATATATATATATATTCAAAATGCCCACCGCTAGTTACGGATTTATACGATAACCGAGTTTTCTTTGGCAACATGTTGTCTCCTCGGGCAACAAAGATAATCTTCAACGAAGCTCTATGATCCTGCTTCCTCTCTCTTTCATCTCCTCCCACCTTGGGCTATTAAGAGCTGAGGTCAATTGCATCGGATTCTTGTAACGGTAACCTCTATTTACATATACAACATATGGACTACAAACACTAACATCAACGGATAAGAGCACATAATACAAGTATCTCCCAAATATGATCCCTGTGCACATAGACCCCGAAGCTTACCCTAGCAAAGACTTAGCCCTCCCTTGAAGCGGTACCTCATGGCACCAGGCCCTAGCAAACGTACCCTAATAAACACCTAAGCCTTCGAACGTATTCGGGGCACTTAGGCCACTAACAAGTGTATCCCAATACCCATGAACCATAACAACAGTACATAAACATACAATACACATAGCACATACACACATACCATAATATCGGAGTTAGGGTTACTAAGACGCGAACGCATTCTTCGTTGACGTTATACGGTATTTCCGGTGGAATACTAGAATGCAAGTTGCTACGACAATGCGATTACCCTCATGTATATCCTATATAATATCACATATATCAAGGTCTAACATCATAATGGACATTTTAGGTACAAATTACCATTTTGCCCTCGACTAACCTGGCGAACTGCCAATTTCATTTTTTTGACTCTAATCTTGAAATTTCAACATAACTCCTACTCCAACATAATTTCCGAAATATATATCATATTTAACCTTAAAACATGATATAAACTAACTTGGAAGATTAAGGATCAAAACAACATTTCTACTATAACTACCGAATCGAAAACTAAACTTAAGACTCCTGCATCAAAATACCCAGAGCTTTCACGCTTCTTCCTCGGGCTCTTCCTCTCTCTACCCTCTCTCTAAAACCAATTGCTCAAGTGAATTTGTGAGGAATGAAGAGCAAAGGGTGTCCTATTTATAGACTTTTTCAAAACACTATTCGCTCCGATTTCTAACCGTTGGATCGGGTGTTTTTGAGGGCTTCATCTTGGCCCTTGGAGCTTTTGGCCGACTTCCCTCCCCTTTTCAACAAAAATGTGTCATCCCATGTCATGCACATGAGGTCATCAACTTGCTCAAGAAGTTGTCCAACCGATAAAGTCTCTGCTTCGTGTGTTCTAATTGCGAATTGTAAAATCTTAGAAATTGCAACATACCAAGGTCTATTTTCGAAATATCTTGTTAACTAAATTTTTGATTCCATTCAGTATTCCGCTGTTCAGAAGATTTTCGGATAAACGTCATTTACGAAATCGCTTGTGCAAGTCAACTTGGACAAAATTCACCGATTCATAATATGTCCAGATGTTTACCAACTTATTCAAGGATTTTGAGTTAGGATTTATTTTCCATAGACTCTCCTTTCTAACCTCTCTCTATTTCCTTTTTGTCTTATTCCTTAAGTGTCTACTTGCGAAATGAACACTGGACACTTACTCCCGATAAAAATTCACTTGTCCATAATATGGCCTGACCTTAGAAACATAGTTCATGGTTTTCTAGATAAGATTTAATTTCTATCGGTGGTCATTTATCCTATTTGCTTTTTACACAAAATATCACAATTTTATATTAATATTCAATTGCAACTTGCATAGAAATATCATGATATTATTTTGTTGCACAAAATTTTCCTATTGGTCACATACATGGATTTAGACTTAAAATTACTTAATCTCATATATTTTCTTAATATTTTCCAATTAATTAGAAAATATATTTTATGCTAATTTTAGCCATAAACCACTAATTAAAGGGTTTTACATATTTACCCTTGGATTTTCTTTTAATCATGCTTAAACAATTAGCAATTAATTATTTAACTAATCACTTACTAATTGTTGACAATTTTCTTAATTAGGATTAATCATTTCCTCACAACTATTGGATTGACATTGATATTTTACGCTCCATGTAAAATATTAAAAAATCATAAGAGTCAATTATGGCCCCACAATACTTTTTGATTTTTCTCCTTTAATTTTTCCAAGGTAATAATTTAATAAATTACCTAAATTAGGGACAATATTCTTCCCTATTTCAAATAAATATTTATTTGCCTCTTTATAATATTTTTAGTCCTCCAGACTCGACGCTATATTAAGAGCCGAGATCCGCACCGATCTCGGAGTATGATTAACCTCATGTATACATACATACATAATTCGCCCCAAACAACAACAAATAAACTACACCCAACCAATGCACATGTATCGCTCCTAAAGATACAGATGTATCGCTTCTCGGCATTATAAATGTATCGCTCCCACATTATAAATGTATCGCTCCTAGCCTTACGGTTATATCGCTCCCGACATTTATACGGTTATCTTCTAACATAATATGCATCCCAACAACACCCCACATATACACACCATACATCACATATCATCATACATACCATATACAAGATACTATATTCATCGAGTTAGTGTTACAGTGACGCGAACGTACATATTTTCGTAAACCAAACGAGAATGGCCAGTTAAGTGTCTATCATGGGGCCTCACAGAGTTCACGGCGACTTAATGGCTTACCCACATAGCCTGCCTTTCCTTCGGCACCAAAGCTTTGTTGTAACCTATTTGCATTCAATAAACATACCATAACAATACACATAGCACATATATGCATATCATAAACATAAGAGTTAATGTTACAGTACGCGGACGTACATACCTAAACATACAACAGACATAAAGTCATCATCTATCACATACAATACACATATCACATATATGCATACAATAAACATCAACGTTAGTGTTACATGATGCAATGACGTACATACCTAAAGCATTACAACAATGACATAAAGTCATTATCTATCACATACAATACACATATAGCATATATGGATACAATAAACATCGGCGTTAGTGTTACGGTACGAACGTACATACCTAAACATACAATGAGACATAAAGTCATCATCATGACATACAATACACATATCACATATATGCATATACAATAAACATCGGCGATTAGTGTTACAGTACGCGAACGTACCTTCGTTGACGATATATGGTATTTCGGCACGACGGTTGGTCAAAACGTAATCAGGGATATCCTATCAACATAACAATGTACTTGTTAAGGTTCTATCATTACGACAGACATTTTTAGTCAAAATGACCATTTTACCCCTGACCCCCTAATCGGCGGAGATTCGCCAGCACTTCGTTACTTTGACTCAGATTTTCCAAAATTTTACCAGAACTTTGACCCAATGATAATTTTCGAAATTCTAGACTAATATAGCCCTATCATATGATATCCAATCATGCTTGAAAAATTAAAGGCTATACTAGCGGTCTCTACCTAACTATTGAAAGAACTACAGCTTAAAGCTCTCGCTATTTTAACTTTCAACTTTCGGAGACTCAATCCCTACTATGTTTTTACCTCGTCGGGCATCTTTCAATGCAATGAGGCTTAAAAACAAGAATAGGAATCTCATCTCCTACTTCCTAGATCTAACTAACGGTTCTACTAAAACTACAGAAAGAACTAAAGACTAAAGGATGAAGGACTTGGCCAGTTGAAGACTTCGCACAATTTGCCCGAGCTTCCTCTCTTCTCTCTCTAGATTCGGCCAAGGAGGAGAAAATGGTGTGAACATTAGAAATGTCCAAGTTAACCTAAATTTTGATTCCATATAGGGCTCCAACTGTCAGTCTGAAGTTCCTCGAAAAACGTGTCCGAACGCGTCCGGTTTCAGAACGCATTTCTGAAATCATCAATTTCTTCAGAAAAATTCACTGATTCCAATATGTCCATGAAAATTCCCAATTCTTTTCCAAAATGTCACAACATAACCTTTTCGTCCTCTTGGCTGTTTTTTTTTATTTTTTCTGCCTATTTTTTTTCGTTTTTTTTTTTTTTGATTAATTATTTAATTAATTAAATAATTATTTTTACATAATTTTTTTACAAAATTTTCCTATTGGTCCATTCTTGCATTTAGGCTTAAAAATACCTAAACTCAACTATTTTTCTCCAAAATTTCCAATTAATTAGTAAACATGTTTTTACTAATTTTTACTTAATTATCATAAGTTGATAATTTTCTTAATTAGAATGACTTATTACCACAAAACTTTTGCCCTGACATCTTTGTTTTCATGTCTCCTGCATTATCTTAGCATTTACGGGGGTATTACGGTCATTTCCTTACTTTTTGAGTATTCTTCTACAATTTATCCAAGTTTGTAATTTAATAAATTACCTAAATTAGGGACAATATCCTTACCTATTTCAAATAGATTTTTACTTGCTTCTTTTATGGCTTTCACGGGGTATTTATAACTCATAATGTGTTTAGGGACCTATTTACAAATCTTCAAACGTTTTAGGGACCTAATTGCAAATTATCTAATTTCAGGGAAATTACCTAACAACAAGGTGTTTGAGACCTCATATTCAGCCTATTTTCAATAGGTATATTTTCCCAATTTTTGATATTTACCTAAGTGTGATTTTTTTAGGGTATTACATCTTATCTCAGAGAAATTGTCCTAATAATAAGATAAATTTAATGAGGTGTTTGAGACCTCATATTCACCTATTTTCAATAGGTATTTTCTACTAATTTATGATATTGACCCTAAGTCAAATTTTAGGGTATTACATTTACCACCTCATCCCTAGATTTCAAGTTATGGCTTAGTTTCTATATATAGATTTTCATTTATCGATTTTCTTTTGAATATCATATAAACTTCTTAGCTTAGTCTAGTATAACCCTTTTCGGTTACGGAAATAACCGGAGGTAACCTACTCCGAGCTAAAAATTCACTTGTTTATAATAAGTTGATGTTAGCTACCTAGTTCATGGTTTTCTAGATAGGATTTAATTTCTATCGGTGGTCATTTATCCTATTTGATTTTTCACAAATATTCTTTTCCTTAATATATTCTTCAAACCACAACCTTGTTCACACTACACATTCTTTTTCTTCCTTCCTTCTATCTATTTTTTCAAAATTGAAGGCTACTTCTTGGCTAAGTTTTTGACTTTTCAACTCTTTTTAATCACGCTTAGATTATGCCTTAATTATCTTAATTAGTAATCATCTTATTGCTTAATCTAATTGTTGACAATTTTCTTAATTGAGATCAATTATTATCTCACAACTATTGGGCTGACATTGACATTTTATGTCCCATGCAAAATATTTAAAATCATGGGGTCATTTTGGTCCTCAAAATACTTTTTGATTTTTTCCCTTTAATTTTTCCAAGGTTGTAATTTAATAAATTACCAAAATTAGAGACAATATACTCTCTAATTTTTAATAATTATTTTACTTCCTCTTACGATTTATCACAATATTTTTAGGCCATTAATTTATGCCCCACAAATGCATTTTTGGCTCTTTAGTACCTTAATTCTTCTAATTTTAATAGAATTTACCTTAGAAAATAAGATAAATACTACACTAGTTTGAGACCACATATTCACCTATTTCCATAGGTATTATTCAATAAATTATGACACCTTATCATAAACTGGGATTTTTAAGTATTACATATTACAAGGTTACACTTAAGTTCACCTAAAGCCCTCTTTGGAAAAATCCATATTTGCGGATTGGAATTTCATGAGAAAATTTTCCTCAAATTTGGTATTATTTGCGAGGAAAAATTTTTCCTCGCAAATTAACTTCCATTTGCGAGGAAAATTTTTCCCCTCGCAAAATGACCTAAATTTTCGAGGACCAAGGTTCCTCTCAAAATATATGATTTTTAACAATGGAACTTTTACTTCCTCGCAAAAGTTAGTGAATTTTGCGAGGAAACAACGTTCCTCGCAAAAATGAGTAATTTTGCGAGGAAATATACTTTGCCTTCGCAAAATCCAAAATTTTTGCCGGGCATGGATGATCCCTCTTAAAAATAATTTTGCGTACTTGAAAGATGATTTTCAATTCTTGCAAAAAATGGTTTGCGAGGAGAATTTTTGCGATCGACACTTTTCCGTTGCAAATTCCATAGCAAACCATTTTTGAGACGGAAAATGCATGTTTTGCGGGAATTTTTCCGCCGCAAAAATGACATTTCTTGTAGTAAGCAAGAATAAAAATAAGTTTCAGCTTGAAAACAGAAAGGAAAAAATATATTAAAAAATTCCCCAAATTAGATTCCATTAATGGGCATTGCGACATAAAAATATAAAACATAATTCAAACGCTTGCTGCAGTAGCCATAAGGTTCTGATGAGTCTCAAAGGACAAAATTACTTTAATGGGCATTTGTGCAACTTGGCATTTCTCTATTGAAAAAACGTTATGGATGGTTCCATTAGCTATCTTCCAAAATTGGACCATGTAAAATGCAAGGAAAAACGTGCGAGAATATTGAATAAATACTTTATATATATATATATATATATATATATATATATATATATATATATATATATATATATATATATATATATCTCCTCTGGTCCTTATTATAAAGCACTCAACTAACTTTTCTCACAAACCAATAAAAGTAGTTAAAGTTAGAAATTTACCGACTCCCCACGGACGGCGCCAATGTTCATTGTAGAATATAAGTGTCAGCCCTAGAAGGACTGATATATTGATGTAGGATCAAATTTCTCTCTCCCAAGGTATCCATGGATGAGATACACGAGAAGATCGGTGATCTCCGCGCACACATGAAGGCTTTCACCAAAGGGAGTGGGGTGTGTGCTTTGTGTGACTAAATTGTAAAAAGGAGAGAACTTAAGAGATCTGTACCTTTTAAACAGGTTAACCTACTATATATAGAGGCTACATTAGGGTTAGGGTTTGGACTTGTTTGGGCCCTTGTGCCTCCAAGCCCTAAATGTATTGGATGCCTCTGTCAGGCCACACTTATGACGAGCGTAATATTTGATTCCATAACAAGAGTTCCATTAGCTATCTTCCAAAATTGGACCATGTAAAATGCAAGGAAAAACGTGCGAGAATATTGATATATATATATATATATATATATATATATAAGAAAAATATATACAACGTTAGTTGATTCTAATAGTTATATTTAGATTGCCCCTCGCTATATTATTTTCTTCTCTTTTTTTTTGGTGATAAACCTAGCTCCTATATTATTTTTAATCTATTAGTACTGCAAGGCTATAACATGTTTTGTATTTTATATTAATGATATTGGTATTAATATTCATTGCGCCCTTAATATGTCATATCCCTCTGTTAATTTGCACCTTCTAATAAAAATAGTTTAAAACATTAAAGTAAATATCAACAAATATCAACCTTAGGAAGAATAAGGATAGTTAAAGAAGTTTATTTATGAAATAAAAATTTATGTTAAAAACAAAAACAATTTAGTGAGTACGAACTGTTGAACATTATAGAACGTGTGTTTGGATAAATAACAAAAATGAATCTTTATTAGAAAATACAAACAGTTGAATTTACTCTGAATCATTAAGCATTTTGTCGGTCGAATGAGAAACGAGTAGTCTTTTGTCCGACTCTCCATAAGACGGACTACATAAGACTCCCAAAAGTTTGGCTCTTTCAAAAAACTTGAGTAATGGTCGAATGGACCGCCAAGAGAATTTATAGAACAAAGAAAATAATCTGCATTGATTTATGATCGCATAAACCCATTTTGATTTCATATTTGTGGGGACGACTTTACGTGCATGCAAATAAAGAGCATATAAAATTACAACAACTAGTTTTTAGGGTGTGATTCTTCCAAAGACTTTTACTTTGTACAATATGATACGTGCATTGAATTAATAATATATATGCATTGGATTACATATTCTCTGATTCCGTGAACCAATTGCTTGATGCAGTAGCAATAAGGTTCTAAAGAGTCTCAAAAGACAAAACTTCAATGGGCATTTGTGCAACTTGGCATTTCTATATCGACAAAACTTTAATGGACCGCATTATTTATGATGGATGGTTCCATTAGCTTTCTTCCGAACATGGACCATTATAAATGAAAGTATAATGTACTGGATATTATATACACTTGAGCAAAGGAAAATTGGTCAAATGTCTAAAATACTCCCAAAATCTAGGGTTCATATATGATATATATGCACACCTTGTTTTGGCCCAACAACTCAAAAACCCGACCAAAATCCATTGTGTAAAATAATTTAGAGGACCAAAAAGATCTTAATTTCAACCTTCCACATGTAAATGCCATATTGATTTCAATCTATAAATTAAATCACCGTTACTTTTACACCTCTTGTCTTATTTACAAAACCAAGAGATAAGAATTTTTTTATTTTTTACTACTTATAAGTCATATAATCAAATTTTCATATGAATACACAGTTTTACTCCACATTTATTATTATGTTGACTTTCTACTATTGAGGTGGTGTGTTTACTATAATAAAAATATGCATATCAAGTTTTTAACTACTGAACCAGGGAGTCTCATAAACAAAGAATGATTGGAAAAAACCAAAACTTTCAAGAAGAAATATATATTGATCAATAATTTCAGTAAATAATGTTTGTATTTATCTCAATATTATTGCTGAGCAGAGAAAGACAAATGAGTGTAGCAAGTTGTAAGCTTGTTTTGGCCCACTCCATAAGACGGACCACATGTCAATTAAATGTGAAACTCATGCACCTTCACATCGTATTTGAACAAAAGAAAGCATATCTTTTAGCATCTAATAATATCTCAAACAGGATTGTTTTCATTAGAAGTTGATATTATTTTTTTCTATTAATACAAATTTACCAGTCAAACTAAAATATTGCTCGCACAAGGAACGTACCTCATTTTTTAACATATAAATAGAGTAATTTTTTAAAAATTTTTTACAAGTTGATATATATATATATATATATATATATAAGTGCAGACTCCAAAATATATCTCTGACTCAAATCCAAAGGGACATTCATGTATTGGATTTTTAAAATCATTTAAAAGATTAAATACTGGTTTCACTTGTTTTAAGTCACTTAGCGTTACACAAAGTAAATATGTAAGAGGAGTTATTTTCTCTTGAAAAATACTTTTTAAATGGAAGGAAAACGAGCTCATAAGGGATGTTTATTTACCAAGCTTAATAGCAAAGTAGGCTTGGTTTGCCTCAAGAACCTTTTGGTAAGACGTACATAAAAACATGACTCACTTTAAACTGAAAAAACGTGTCAAATATATTACTTGGTGAATTGGTGACCATATGTTATTCATCAAATCAGATGATTTCTACATAATTATTATGAAAAAAAATAAACTAAAAAAGGCGTCTTGTGATTGGTACGTGTGTATAAGATATATCGACCCCGACATTCTTTTGTCCCTTAAGAGATTAAGGGCTGATTGGTACGGGAAGGGAAGGGAAGAAAATGAATAAGTTCTTTTATTTGGTACATTTTTAACGTCCAATCTTTTTGAGAACTCAAGTTTTTGGGCTCACCAATCTTCTTTTAAAGATGGCAAGATATGATCTAACTAAAATTAAAGGAAACTCAAGTTCTCTCTATAAACAATGAAGCTTTTGGACATATTTACTCTCCTATAATACATTTATTTTCTATAAGGCAAGAAAATAGGATTACATTTGAATTTATGCCAAAATTCGAATTTGATTAAAGAAGATTTTAGATAAATTTGAATTTGTTTTACAAAATAAATGTTTCATCATAAAATTTGAATTTAACCCATAAAGTCAAATTTTTTGTGTGAAATAAATACTTCGTTATAAAATTTGAAATTGACCCATAAATTCAAATTTGATGCAAGCAAATTCATATCAAATTTGAATTATGAGAAAAAAAAATACATTTTTCATTTTCATTTTGAGTTAATTACTTTTGAGGGTAAAATAGGTATTTCCTTATTCTTTTCCAACTACCACCCATTTATTTTCTTCCTACTAAACAACTCATCTTCCCTCATCCCTCAAACTTTTCCCTTCCCTTCCTTTCCCTTATCTAAATTTCTTTCCCTTCTTAAATCTTCCCCATAGCAAATAGGCCCTAAGAGTGGACCATAGTAATTGCCTTTACCCTAATTTCTTTACCTTAAATTATATATGTGTGTGTGTATATACACTAATATTATCTTGAGTTGAAATGTCGGAAAAAAAATTAAAGGATTTGTTTTTAAAAATAATAATTTTCCTAGAATCAAAATTGTTCTTAAATATCTGTTAGAAATGGTTTGTCCGGTTCTTTTTATATTACATCTCTATCGAAAATCTTCAAAACCAAATAGAGATAGTTAAGTCAATAACTTTATCTATAAATGAAAAAACTTAAGATTTACCCATTTTTAAGTAAACATATTCACTCATGTAAACTTTTTTACCATTTTTAGGAATTCACATTAGGTGCTTCTCTCTTAGTTGCTTCTTAGGTGCTTTTCTCTCTAATTTGAGGATTAGACATTTTTTTAAAATTTTTATATATTCTATTTATTTAGATTAGATTATATGCTGTATCCTGATTTTTTTTGCACCTAATATTTCAAATTAATTAAATTCTAGGATATTGGGGTTATGAGAAAAATATTTCTGAATGCAGGACTGAAAATTAATTAATTTGAGATATTGGGTGCAAAAAAAATTTCAGGATCCAGCATATAATCTAATCTAAATAAATAGAATATATAAAAAATTTTAAAAAAAATGTCTAATCCCTCTAATTAGAGAGAAAAGCACCTAAGAAGCACATAAGAGAAAAGCACCTAATGTGAACCCCTTTTTTAGAAGTTTTTCTTCTTAA
>JAMWYP010000466.1:0-212568 GCA_025563575.1 Acacia pycnantha
AAATGGCGAAAGGAAAATGAACGTACCTGAAGAGTTGAAGATCGTAGCGGACAAGCACAAGGAGATATGGAACGCTCTCTCGGGAAAACAGAATCCTCGCATACCTCAAAGAGTTTGGTTCACGGAAGTTTGGTGTCAAGAGAGCTTCGCGAAGAGGAAAATTTCCTAAAGGAAGTAAAAATGAGGAAATGAGAAGTCCTAACGTAAATAAAGAAGAGGGAAGTTTGAAACAAAGTAACCAAACCGTCAGGGGCAGCCACGACTTTCCACACTGAAAAGTTGAGGTGACGTACGACGTGCCTCTGGAACATTTAATGCGCACGAAACCCGGGGGCGGCAGGGCATGATGTCCAAAACGCCTCTCCAATCTACGGAGGCCAGGTGTCACGCGCAATCATGGCAGGATCAGATGAGGGGAATTCCCCAAGAGTCACCCCGTGATCATGCCAACCGCCTGGACCGAACCTTCGAACGCGGCCCAAATGCAAGCCTACTGAGTCGACCAAATTCACACCACGGAATTTGTAAGGCGGAAGGTTATAACCATGGACCCCCTCGGGCATGGTATTCACCACTGAAACTCCTTAAACCATAGAGCACCAACATGGCACTTCACGAGTCGCAAGATGCCGTGCGGCTCATTGGATCCTACGATGATACCACGTACACTGTGGAGGTAAGCCCCACAGAATTCCCGGAGCCAAGCGAGACGTCGGAAGCCGGCATGACTCGGACAACCGATCCGTAGCACCATGCACCCCTAAGAAATTCAAAACTTTGAACTACCGAAGCCAGGGGGCAATCTGTTACTGATCCGGTAAGCCCACGACGATCAGGCCCAACCACAAGCCGGGCAGGATAGATCGGGTCTTGCCCAATATCCAGGAGAATCTCAACCACCCCTAAGAAAGCAGGAAGATCTCCGCATGACGTTAGGCGGTTAAGATCATGGCCGGACATCGTGCTGATGCCCCTGTACGCCCTATAAATACTAAGGCAACCACCTAAGGTACACGTGCTCTAACCTAGACTATTTACCTACCGTCACACCGAGCACACACCCCACTCCTTGGCTAAGAGCCTAGTTGTGTTCGATGATCCCATCTCCGTCTCGTGTGCTTCCACGTGCGCACCTGTGCCGAGACCCTAGATCCTAAATCAAATCACCACCCATACACGCGGCTAGACATCCGAGTTCTACACCGCAACGCTGCCAACACCATTATATCAACTTATCTTTGGTTTTTATGTTTATTGTAGAAGTAATGACTATTTTTGTATTATATTCAGTTTCATTATTTAAATGCATTTTGTTATATCGTAATTTATTTGTTGATTTATGTTGTTGATTGATTATTATGGCCATATGACGTTGCTTCCGGATTAGGAGCTAAAGAGTGACAAAACAAGAACAAACCTTTATCACATTAATGATTAATCACAATTAGTTTTTTCCAACAAATTTCAAAATGATTTATTAACCATGTGAAATTGATTTTATATCAACTTATATATATGGTATTGTTAAAAATAAAAACATACGCTTGTGTACATATATGGTTTATACAAGGTTTTCTTTCATCTTCATTCATCAGTCAACATGACCTCGAGTCCAATGATGTCATGACGAAGAATTGATGGGCAATTTATTATTTTTAAATTTATATTTTAGCATTTGGTCTTTTTAAATAATTATAATTCTTAAGATCGTTTCTAATCAATATTATTTTTTACAGGTTTTTTATCGGGAAAATTATTATTTTTTAATCATTATAGTTTTACTGAGTTTGTAACTCAATGTTTATAGTTTGACTCATCTCGCAACTCACTTCTTATATGTTCACTATTTTATCACCCAATCCTTGTTACGCTTTGGTGAAATTTTTAACTTATTTGCACCCAATAAATCACTCAAGAGTAATGCAAAAATTTGGCCAAATGATTCGTTGTAGTTAAAATATAACAATATAATTTCGATTTACTAGTGAAATAAAGAGTAGATCTTCATATTCATATGTTCAATTTAGATTATCCAATTAAAAATTAGGGTTAAGGTGCAAAAATAGACATGTGCTTTTGTCGGAGGAGTGTCCAGGCGGAAACAGATGGAGGTCCAGAAAAATAAATTATATTTTGGGAAAAGAAAATGTTTGGGTCCTGATTTGGTTAGTAGGTATTATTTTGATTTATAGTGTTAAAGACGAGGCTCCTTACGATATCAGTTTTGGAGTTTGACCAAGTTGGAAATATAGTTGAATTGATACTAAAAATACGAAATCCCTAATTTAAGTGATCTATCCTTTTCTCTATATTTGAAAAAAGTTTGAAACTGATATGATGTGCCATCCTGATCCCCAATCCTTACTTGCCTTCTTGCTGCTACGGGTGGTTTAATCTTTGGTTATGATCACGGTGTTTCAGGTAAATGATCCAATCCCTTTTTTAACTATTTTTGACTTTGATTTTACTTACTACACTTGGATGCTCATTATTCGTGTTGATTGAGTTCAAGAATTTCGCATCTCGTTTTAAATGTATCCTCTGTTCGATGAAATATTATATGAACATCGTTTCTCTTAATGCCCTAATTACTTTTTGCTTCAAACGCTTGTGTTGAAGATGAGTAGTTTTATCTGAATCTTGGTGTTTTAAATGTATCATCTATTTGATGATATGTCTGAATGAGTAGTTATCTGAAATTTCTGATGTGGGGTCGTTTTTTTTTTCTTGTAGGTGGAGTTACGTCTATGGATTCATTCCTCGAGAAATTCTTTCCATCTGTTAGCTTCTGGGTCGTTTTGGTATTGGATGTGCCAATCAGGTAAATACTCTTGGCTTAGTTAGCTTCGGGTCTGAATCTTATGCAATATTATGCTTCACGAACACGGTGATTCTTAATTGATTCTTTTAAATTTTGTTTTATATTCGATCTGTTCCCATTTATGTCTCCGAGATGGCCCGTTAGTTGACCGGGGACCTTCTTCTTCCTCGGGTATACCTAGATTCCGGTGCAACAGAGGTGCACTTCTTGTTAGTATTATTTTGATTTACAGTGTTAAAGGACGAGGCTCCTTATGATATCGGTTTGGAGTTTGAGGGACTAAATTGAAATTTTTGAAATGTATCCGGGCTGAACTCATCATCCACGTCATCATTTTCGATTGAGAAAAAGTCAACTAACGGTCAATGTGACTTTTGCTCCACTTTTGTAACCACATAGTCACTTTTGCACCTAAAAAAGTATTTGCTACTTTGGACGCTCCTCCGACAAAAGCACATGTCTATTTTTGCATCTTAACCCTAAAAATTAATTGATCTAAAATTTATTCTCTTTTCTGTCTAATTTATGTAATTTTTATAATGTATATTTTATAAAAAAGTTCTACTACAAATTCCATCTTAATTAGAAATACTTTCTCCCTGCAATGAGGAGAGGGAAGAACAATGGAAAGATTTTTCCTTAAAAAAATAAAAATAAAAAAGCTAATTCCCAAAGTGAGTCCGCAGTCCAGCGAAAATTTTGAGTTTCTTAAAAAAATTGAGCAAAAGAAAAGATATGATAACTAAAGACTTTTTTCCATCTCAAACTTAAAATTATTTGATTGGTTTTAAATTAGCAATATGTGAACATTGTATTTGAAAAATCTCGAGGTTGAGCAGCTGATACGTGTGTACATGAGTTTTTTTATGTTGCCATATACTACCTCCGGTCTTAATTATAAGATCTAGTTGATTTTTTTTAGAGATTATAGAAGTTAAATAAGTTACTTATCATATCATATATGTTATGTATCCTTAGATTATATATTAGTTTATTAGTCAAACTAATTTGTTTGAAGAAAAAAAAATACTCTCAAGTAATTTAACCAGCTTCCTTAATTTCTTAAAAAAATCAACTAATACAGAAAAAAAAATCATTTATTGAAAAATTTTAAAAAATTATTTAGTTAAAAGTACCAAATGTTAACATATAAATTTAAAAATACTAAATTATCCTCAACCCTTTCAATTGCGCCGTCAATGTAATCATAGTTCTTTGATTTTCATTAGAGCACAAATAAAAGAAGAAGCATGCTATGCGTTAAATTCATTTATCGAGGAGGGAAATAAATTTCAATGTCGAGGTGTGTGACTCCGAATCGAGAAGGGATTTCAGATTCTCTGGTCTAGTGTGAACAAAGTTGAAGAAGAAACTTCAAATTATTCAAGCTTAGGGATTTATCGAGGAGGTGTAATACCATAAAAATCGTATTTATGATAAGTATAATAATTTAGTAAATAAGACCTATTGGAAATAGGTGAATATGTGGTCTCAAATATTGTGTCACATTTACCTTATTTTCTAGGGTAATTTCTCTTGAAATCGGAAGGAATAAAGTGCCCAAAAGCCCTAAATACACTTGTGGGTCATAAAATACCCCGAAAATATTATGATAAATCCTAAGAGACAATAAAATATTTATTAAAAATTAGAAAGTATGTTGTCTCTAATTTAGGTAATTTTTGGGATTATTTTCCTTGGAAAATAATGAGGCAAAATTTATTATTATTTTGGGAACCCTAAATGACTCTATGATTTTTAATATTATACATGGTGCATAAATTATCAAAGTTAGTGCAATAGTTGTGAGAAAATAATTAATCTTAATTAAAAATTATCAACAATTAATAAGTGATTAAATAAGTAATTAATTGCTAATTGTTTAAGCATGAATAAAGTTGATATTCAAAGTTAATTATGTATAAACCCTAATTAAATATTATTAACCAATGAAAGGCCAAGATTGAATCTAATAAAGTGAATCTAATGGTTCTAATTAATTGAACCTTAATCCATGTGAAAATGAATCAACCAATGGGAGAATTCTTGCAAAATAAATATGAGATAATTAGAGGATAATATGAATTAATTGAAAAACAAAAAGAATAGGGAAAAGGGGATGGGAAAACCGAAATTTAAGTGAATATAGGAGTGGAGTTGAAGTTGTAAACTTAGTTAAGAAGTTGTTGAAAAGTCAAGGTTTTGCAATTAGCCAATGAAAAACACATAAGACCTAGGATATTTGTGCAAATGGATGAGCATATTCTTTGGCCAAAAATAAGCATGAATTTCAAAATAAATAGAAGAAAAAGAAGAGAAATGTTTACATCCGTGAAAAGGGTTGTGGATTGAAGAAAAATGAAAAGTAGAAAGATATTTTGGTAAAAAGCAAATAGGATAAATGAGAACCGATAGAAATTAAATCCTATCTTGAAATCCTTGAACTAGGTAGTAAACATCTGGACATATTGTGAATCGGTGGATTTTTGTCCCGAAGTTGGTGTTACCGTCGTCATTTCCGTAACCGACGGTGTTTATCCTAAAATGGTTAATGAAGCTAGGAAATACCCTTAATGGGATCATAATTTTTGTTAAACCAGATATTTCTAAAGAGGAAGCTTAGACCTTCAAGGATATGCTAAGGAATATTTGAGATTATGTAAGATTACGCGATTAGAACACTGAGCAGGGGAGTTAATCGGGTAAATTCATAAAGTAGAGGAGATGACATCATGGGGATGATGTTATTTTGTTGAAAAAGGGGAGGGAGGTCGGCATTGAGCAAGGAAGGGTGAGGATTTGGCCATCTCAAAACCCTAGATCCTAAGGCTAGAATTCAAGAAGAAAGTTTGGGAAAGTGCAATTTTGCCCCAACCTTTGCCTATAAATAGGCCTTCACATTCACTTCATTCCTCACCAATTCACAAAGCAATTCTAGAGAGAAGCTAGAGAGAAGTGGGAGCAAGAAGGTTGAAGGAGGTTCTTCAAGGGTAAGTTCTTCGGTTCTTAGTCTTTAGTTCGGTAGTTCTTAAAGTTCTAGGTTAGTTCATAGCTTAGATGTTGTTTTGATCTTTAATCTTCCAATATATTGTAGATATCATGTTTTAGGGTTAAATATGGTATTTATTTTGAAAATATGTTGGAGAAAGAGATATGGCAAAATTTTGGAAGATTAGAGTCAAAGTAACGAAGTTCTGGCGAAATTTCGCCGATTAGTAAGGTCAGGGGTAAAATGGTAATTTGGGACTAAAATGTCCGTTATGATGATTGATCATTAATGAATACGCTGTTACCCTTATAGGATATACGTGATTGCGTTCGACCAACGATACTGTAATTCGTCAACGAAGGTACGTTCGCGTACTAGTAACCCTAACTCTGATATTTATGGTATGCGTGTATGTGCTATATGTATTGTGTGTTTATGTACTGTTGTTATGGTTGCTGGGTATTGGGATACGCTTGTCAGAGGCCTAGGTGCCGCCGTGGTTCGGGGCCTAGGTGCCGCGGTGGTTACGCTGCAGGGGCCTATGTGCCACCGTGGTACACATGTTTGGGAGATGCTTGTACTATGTGTTCTTATACTATTGATGCTGTGTTTTGTCGTAGTCCATATACCGTATATGTAAATATGAGGTTAACCGTTACACGGGGTCCGATTTCAATGGACCTCACCTCTCCATATAACTTCGGGGTTGGGAGGACCAAGGACCGAGGATAAAGACAAGCGGAGTCGCGTAGAAGTTCCCGCCGAATACTTCTTTTGTTGTTCGGCGGAAGCCTTTTGTTGTTGTACTTCAATTTTGAACCACGCGGTTACTGTATCAGCTGTTGTAACCAAATGAGACTTACGGCGTTTTATATATACATATCGCTTACTCAATCGCTCAGTTGCTCGACTCTGATGATTTTGAAATGATGTTTGAAAAAAAAAGTTTATACTGCTTGTAAAAACGGGATGTTACACTTTATGCGGGTTATAGTCTTGATAATACCGTATGGTTGTTTTCCTAGCGCTAAGGACACAAGAAGGCGTCGTGGCACTGTTTAGTGCAAACGTTGCGAACATTACATTTGTTGTGTGCTATGTATTATTGTGCTGTTAACATTACATTTGATGTGTGCTATGTATTGTTGTAACCTTACATCTGCTGTGTGCTATGTATGGTTGATGCTGATATGTAATGAATAGCTGTCATATATTGTTATATCTACTATAGAGGTTAATCATTACGGGATTCAATGAGTATTGAATCTTAGACTTGACTAAAGGTTCGGGAAGGAAATCTAGACTTGAGAAAGTGACATGGACGAAGCCGTGAAGAGGCACCTGGCCGAGACGAGAGTCCGAAGAAGGTCAATAGGGATTAGTTTCGGCATGAATTGATAGAGTTGTTTCAAACCATTTGGTGCTTAAACTAAGAAAGGGTCGGTCTATATAGTTCGGTCATAAGTCACCGTGAAAGACGGGAGACTTCCACTAGACTTTGTCTGGCCTGGCCAATGGATTTGATTAACTATATTGGGTTCCAAGCCACAAGTCTAGTTAAGGCTTGATTTAAGATTGTATAATTACTATGTCAAAAGTTTTAATTATATAATTTTGGATAATTGTATCACATGAATATTCCTTCGGGATATTTAATTTACCAACTTATGCCCGGGCATTTTATGTCGATTACTCATTGTCCAAAGGTTAATGTATGCTCTCCGTTCCGCATTACTCTAAGTCAGTAGCACCTCAAACTCGTTATTTTTCCTAAAACTACGTGTCAACTAAACAATAAGTCGTATGGAATTTGGGATGTTACACCGTCGATGTGGGTGACTCGGAAGCCTAGCTTCGACATGGTGCGGAGGACGGAGGGAGGAGGAGCAGGCGGCGGTGTTGATGTGGACCCCGGGAGGCGAGAGGAAGGATTGTTTGGTCAGGTGGAACATTAACGATGGATCCAATTGATGATAAAGGCATCAAAAAGCATTAACAATGACGTGGAGCATTAACATTAATGGTGGAGCATTAGAATAGAATCTTACTACCTCCGGTTCTAATTATAGGAACACTTTTGTAGTGTAATTTGCACTACAAAAGTGTTCCTATAATTAGACCAGAAAGAGTATTTTTATATGTAATTATGACAAAAGTTAATGTCCTTTTTAGTTTTAGCATTTAAAAAGTTATTCTACTAACAATATCTAAATACTAACATTTTATCAAAATCATTTCTTTCACAAAATCTATTTAAAAACACACACACACACACTTTTACCACCTTTTCTTCGAAATTATTCTCTAAAAATTAATCCATGATAAGAGGATAGAGTTGGGGGCAAAACATTAAATTGGTGCTTGTGCATTTTTATAAGAAATTAGTAGTTAAGTTGGGGTTTAAAAAAGTAGCTAATAACCTCTTAATTAAGCAAAACCACATACCACGCATTATAATGAATAAATAGTCCTGTTATTTGATGTTATATCAACTTGTTTTCCCTAAAAATTATATTTCTCACAATCTATCTATTCCTTTTGTATTTTCATATTACACACGATCATTGCCCAATGGAGGTAATGATATTACCACTCTGGCTCGTTAATTTCGGCTTTCCTTGTATATCCATATGCGAATTCAAATCTGGATGCATGAGTTCAAATCTCAATGTTAATATAAATGTTGGTGATAGTGTTAGCATATTTGTACGTGTTTATAAGTTATGAAATTTACCTTCACCTTATATTGAATCTTTATAGAATCGATTTACTTAGAAGTTCTTAGTAGGAAAATGATTACTTTCTTAATGTTATGAAATTAAGAGATAGGAAAAATAATATAAAAATAAAATTAAAGAAGCCAAGAGAATTAGGGAAAAGGATTGAAACGCAAAGTTTGACACTTGGCGGTCATGCCGAACTTATCATTGCATATGTAGTGTTAATAATTGATAGTCATTAAGGTAGCGGCACCTATCGTGCAACCTCGCTCTGTTTGCTGGTCCCGGCCGCAGCCTCCAAGGGTTGTGCTTAATTGTGATGGAGCAAAGAAGGGTGACACGATGCGGCAGTGCCGGGTGTGTGATCCGTGACCATATAGGAATCTGCGGCTCCTCTTTGCGAACTATGGGCATTGTTGGATGGTCTTGAGCTTGTTGGAGAAAAGGTTACAAGGATATGGAGGTATAGATTGACTGTCTAGTAGCCTTGAAGCTAGTTACGGAGACCAGTGTTTCGGTGAATGCAAGTAGCGGTATTGTCGGGGCGGATCCGAGAGGTTGTTGACTCGGGATGGAGGTTACCGTCACCCATGTCTACCGTGAAGGGAATCAATGTGCGGATTTCTTAGCTACTTTCACCTTGAACTTGGAAGAAGGGTTTCATCCCCTTAAGGAACCACCAAGTGCTATGCAATGTTTTCTTCATGCGGATGCGGTAGGCGAAGGACGTGTTCGGATGTGTCATGTTTCCTCCGATTAGTTGTAATTGTAATACCCTGAAGATCTCATTTATGATAAGTATCATATTGAGTAAATAATACCTATTGGAAATAGGTGAATATGGGATCTCAAAGATCTTGTGAAGAATTTATCTTATTTTGGGGTAGTTTATCTTGAAAAAGAATAATTTGCAATTAGGTCCCTAAAACGTTTGGAAGTTTGCAAATAGGTCCCTAAACGCATTTACGGGTTATAAAATACCCTGTGAAAGTTATAAAAAAGGCAAGTAAATATTTATTTGAAATAGGGAATAATATTGTCCCTAATTTAGGTAATTTATTAAATTATTACCTTAAAGAAATAAAGGGGGAAAGTTAAAAAGTATTATAATGACCAAAATGCCCGTGAATTTTAATATAATGCATAAGGCATAAAACACCGATGTAAGTATAAAAGTTGTAAGGTAATGAGCTATTATAATTAAGAAAATTAGCAACAAGTAGTAAGGATTTGATTAAGTAATTATTGGCTAATTACTTAAGCATGAACAAAGGAAAATTCGAAGATAATTATGTAAAACCCTAAAATTAGTAGTAAAGGGCTAAGAATTAGCATAAATATATTTAATAATTAATTAGAAAATATGAAGAACGTAAAATATTACTGAGTGGATTTTTATCTTGAAGTAGACTGTTCCAGAGGTTAATTCCGAGATCGGTGGAGCATTTTGATAATAAGACGAAATAGGGTAATCTGTGAAAAAGGCAGATAGTCACAGATTTAGAATTCGAAGAAAATAAATCATAACTCAACATCTGGGAATGAGTTGAGAATTTCCTGGACATATTTGGAATCAGTGGATTTTTGTCCAGAGGTTGACGATTTCGGAAGTTCGTTCCGTAACCGAGCACGTTTTTCGAGAAACTTCGGCTGAACCGTTGGAACCCTGAATGGAATCAAAAATTAAGTTAACCTAGATACTTTTGAAGAGAAAGAGAAGATCTTCAAAGTTGTGAATCTGGAATTTTGAGATTTTTCGAGAATACGCGAATCAGACACCGATCGGGGAAATTCGGTCGGATCAAGTGCATAAAGCAACTTGTGACATCATCCAAGATGACATCACAAGCTGCCACCTAGGACCCTTTATGTCGGCCAAGGAGAAAGAAGGAAGAGGGAAAACTTGTTTATTAAGTTTCCAAATGGAAGGCTCAGATTGATTCCCATAAAGTTGATCCGACGGTTGAAATTCCATAGCTTCTTCTATAAATAGCCTTCAAAGCTCTTCACAATTCACACCATTTCAAGAGATAATTTCGAAAATAGAGAGAGGTTTTAGAGAGAGAAGCTCTGGGGGAAATCTGTAGCGAAGCTCTGGGTAAGCTTTTCGGTACTTAGTCTTAAGTTTCCGTAGTTCTTTCGGTAGTTAGAGTAGAAATGCTATATTAGTCTTTAATCTTCCAAGTATGATTAGATATCATATGATAGGGGTATTTTATTCATTATTTTGAGAATCATGATGGGGTCGGAGTTATGGCAAAATTTTGGAAGATTAGGGTTAAAATAGCGAAGCTCTGACGAAATTCCGCCGATTAGGGCGTCAGGGGTAAAATGGTCATTTTGACTAAAAATGTCCGTCGTAATGATAGATCCTTAACAAATACGTTGTTTTATTGTTCATATTCTTTTGTTTTAAATGCATTTAAAACTTTCCTTAAAAAAATTTCGGGGTAGCAATTGTGCACACATAAAGTTTAAAAGTCAAGGTCCGCCACCGACTCCTTCTATTATTTCTTCACAAACCAATCATTCAAAATCTACTTCTATTAGTTCCATTTTCACCTCTATTAGTTACCAGTTTGTTCTTAGTGAGTCATATATATCCCTTCTTGTTTAATCAGTCTAATGAGTAGTTGTAGCTTCATAGTGCAGATCATCAAGCTCCAATTCTTCATGGTAACAATTCTTCATAGTGTTTAATTAATTTTCTTTCAGCAACTTGAATTCTTTTTTATGTAAAATATTTCTGATGATATATTTGTAAACTATATTTTTTGGGTGCAGGATGGATTCAAATATCTGCTATGGAACTAGAAAAGCAGAGACATGTATCATCCACCAAAACTCAAACACACAAATCTAAGGATTTATTCAATATCATCCTGTTTACTCACATTCTAAATGTTGTAGACATCTTTACTCACATTCTAAACATTACGTCCATCGATTTTCATGATTTTTCAAAGGTAATATTTGCTTGAAAAGTAACATGGTATGTATTAGAAGATCTGATGATTCTGATATAATTAGTAGCAGATTAATATTTCAGACAAAATAATATCTGAGATTTTGTTTTTCCTCACATGAAGGGAGATATAATGCTTGGGATCGAGTAGTATGTCATACAGTACCTCTGTTAAAAATAAGGTATATGTGATTTTAATTATTAGTCTCAGCAACAGCTTATATGTGTATGTGTGGAGCATTTTTAATCTTATTTATTGATGTTTAATTTCTTGACGCAGCATAGAGAAATATTTACTTTGACCTGAACGGAGCAAGCCTCTGAGGTGCATGTCATTTTGGGTATACCTCAGAGAAATGAAGAAGGGTAACTAAAAAGGAATGTAAAATTATGTCAACAAAGTTCCATTCAATTATATTTAATCAATTTAGCACAATTTAGAGTCTAAATATATTGCTTGTATATTGTCGTTCATGTGTATAAAATAGACACGTGAATTCTCTTCCTAGGCTTGGGTGGCTTAGTTATTACATATATATACCTGATTCTCTTAAATATAAAAAATTAATTATGTGAAGAAGCTAAGCAAAGAGTATAGTGTTATGTTCTTGGTGTTTCTTGTTGCACATTAATTTGAGTAAAGAAATTATGGAAGACAGTTAGTAAGTGACCATAATTGCATACATTATTGAAGCGATGCTTTTAAGATACCCTACTTTCAAAAACATAAACAATACCCAAAATTTCCTAGATTTCGAGCCAACCTTTGAGGAACCATAACTTCTTCAATACTTATCGGAATTCGACAAATTACCTATCAAATTAAACCTCTATGTTTTACATTTTATAATTTTGTTTACTTGGTCTGAAATCCAACGTCATTTTCATACTTCCAAAGCATACCAGAAATTTTTAGATTTTTAGCTCAACTTCTACAAATTATATCTTGAGCTATATACCTTTATTTAAGGTGACCAAAGCTCGTTTTAAACCTTATTGAGTCTACTATTTGCTTTAAAAATTTCAAGGTCAAAGGAGGTCGTTTACCTTGATTTTACCTTGCTTAAAAATCACTGTTCCAGCACCAAGTTCAGTTTTTCAGAACCGAAACAGCAACATATTATTCACCAAAACAGCAAGCCATGGTTCAGCAGGGACCATCCAGAACTCATAGCACATGTATGTACACCATTTAAGCATCCTCTTTTATTCTTTAATGGTTTGTGTGGCTTTAAGACATAATCTGAAATTCCCAGATGTGAGAAACATGCTGAAACTTTCCTTGTTTCAGCTCTCATAAACAGAGAATACTTGCAGAGACTTAGAAGGAAGGAAGCTCAAAGAACTTACCTTAGTTTATGAGTTTTCAGTGTTTCCTTCTTCCTCACATTCGACTCCTTCTGCTTTCATTTCGTTTCTATGCAGAAACGAACCATAGCACTTGTTTGACACTAAAGCTTGCATGCACGTTCATACTCCTTTCCTTGCAACTAACGTGACTCTCGGTTTCAGCTCTTTCTTGTTCTTCTATGAATGCTGAACAGGTGGAGCTGGATGAATATGAAGGAGTATGTGAGAGGTATGACCTTCGGTTCCCTTCTCCGATGCTTCCTCCGACTCTCATTTATGTTCAGTCTCGGTCTCTGCTGCTATTTTCTGTGTAGAGGCGAATGAGAATGAAGACTGGTTCCTTCTCTCACGCTTTCAACATCATCCTCACGGTTTTCACTCTGTTTTTGAGATTTAAAAACAGAGCAAAACACAGCACCAACGCCTCCTCTCTCTCTTTCTCCTCTAGTTTTCTGTCTCTCACTCTCGGTCTCTCCCTTTCGCTGGTTGAAGCACGCACAGGATGAGAACAAAGTGAAGTGGTTATATAATGAACCAAAAGGGTCTAGTTCGATGCAATAACACGCTGGTCCAAGGGGCAGTTGACGTGAGAGAGGCTCGAGAAGTATGGGATTCTATTGCGTGTGGACAGTGGAGCCGAAAGCAAACTACGCTTGTGTATGTTAAATCCGAAATCTCTACTATGTTTTACGTTCTTTGGCAGAATGAATCAGAGAAAGCTGATTCATTGCAAGTCAAATGGAGGGTCTGGAAATCATAATTTGCTGTTGGGTTGAGATTGATGAATAAATGGACCAAATGGTTCTGCATGCATGGGCTGATGGAGGTTTAATGATCATGGGCTTAATGAATTTGGGTTGGGCTGGTGGAAATTGATTAACAATGGATATATATATTGTTACGGATCTAGATTCAGCCCAATCGCGATAAGACCCAACCACGGCAGGCATGGCGGACCCGGTCTCGCCCGTCATCCCGAAGAATCTCAACCGCCCGGTAATATAGGAGCACCTCCGCGCAGGGCAAAGCAGTTAGAATCGGGATCGGATACCGCGCTAGATCGTTCCTGTGTATGCTGTATAAATACTAAGGCAGCCACCTAAGGTACACACGTTCTACCCTTGAGCTATTATGTCACACTGTGCACACACCCCACTCTATAGGCGAAGAGCTTGGTTGTGTACAGTAATCCCACCTCGGATTGCGTGCTTCCCACATAAGCACCCAAGAAGAGACCATTGATCCTATATCAACAGGAGGCCGGCTTCCTCCAGCAAGGAGTCAAAAAGGGAGAAGTCAACCCGTGTTGACAAGCCACCCCGGCCTCCTCCAACCGGATATCAGCGGAGGAGGTATGTCGGGAAAATCGACAACAGTCCTTTCTCAGACGAAATCCTCAACGCTCGTTTCCTGGAGAAGCTCAATCTTACCGAATTTACAAAGTACGACGGTTCGCAAGACCCGACAACTCACCTGGAAGACTTTGAGATGGTCATGTTCGTGAGAGGCCTTGGGGAAACTATCATGACTCGGATTTCGGTCGAAGAAGTACCTTGAGTTGGAGCAAATGCGCCTTGCAAACGCTCCTCGAAGAGACACGGATAGGAGTACCCCGCCAAGAGATAAAATCCAATCCGAGGATCGCAAGCAAGACCGCCGAGGATCGCAAGCAAGACCGCCGTGATAATAAGCCCTTTAGTGCAAAGCCGGAGTTGAAGGGTAAGTATAACAACTACACCCCTTTAAATGTTTCCCGCTCCCAGTTATGGAGAGAAGTGGCATCGACCGAGATGCAAAAGATTGAGAGGCCTCGGCCACTCAGAAAATGAGCCAGTACGGACCAGACCCGCTTCTGCTCCTTTCACGATAGTCCGGGGCATACCACGGACCAATGCTATGAGCTCCAGGACGCCATCGAAAAATCGTCGAGAGGGAAAATTGCGCCAATACGTGATCAAAACGCAAGGGGCGGAAACGAGAAAGGTGAAAATAGGGTGGCCGTCGGACAACCCGGCTCTCGAGAGTAAAAGAGAGGATAAACGGCAGAAGTCGGGGTCCGAGGAGGATGGATTTCCCGAGGCCGAGTTCGATTGCAACGTGATCAGTGGAGCCTTTGGTGGAGGGGGTGACACGGCGAGTCAGCGAAGGAAATACTTAAAGGAGGTCCTCTCAGTCAGGGACCGGCCTAAATTCAAGGAAGATCCGGACGCGACGAATAAAGCGGAACGACCTCAACTCCTTTTCACCAAGGAAGATATGAAGGACGTGGTACCCGGCCATCAAGACGGCCCGGTAATCACGGAACCCTCGTCAACCGCCGGTCAAAAGAATATTCATAGACACCGGAGCTCGGCAGAAATTATTATCCGGGACGCCTTCAAAAGGATGAATCTCGATAAGGAAGATCTCAAGCCTGCAAGACAACCTCGTCGGTTTTAATGGATAGCTCTCCCTCCCAAGGGGTATATCGACCTACGACCGACTGGGAACGAAGGAAGGCTTCGGATCTGGACGGGTAAGATTTATTGTAGCCGAGTTCCCCTTACCCTACAATATAATATTGGGAAGGCCGACCATTCATAAATGGGATATGCCGGTGTCCACCAAGCATCGAAGATAAAAATGGTAAGTAACACCAACCGAGTCATCACCATCAAGGCCGACCAAAAGGAATCCCGCAATGCTACTTTGACACGATCAAGGAAGGTGAAAATGCAGTACCACCGCCGTCCAAGCCTCGGCTCGAACATCCGAGAGGGGCGCAGCAGCCATCCGGTTAATATAGTCGAGTTGGACTTGCGTGACGAACTCGAGATCCCCGCCGCAGCTCGAAGGAGAGTTGGAGGACCTCATAGTCGGGAACGGCCTGCACTAGACATAAAGATAGGCAGGGCTCTAAGCCAGGACTTGAGATTAAGAATGGAAGAATTCCTAGCAATGAACCGAGATTTTTTTCCGGAGTGCGGCGAAGTACCCGGATTGATCCCGAATTCGTTGTCACAGATTGGCCATTCGGCCGGGGTCAACTCCAGTGGCCCGAAGAAGAGAAAAAGGGCACCGAGATAGGCAAGTGGCACTCAACCAAAGACGTGGACGAGTTGCGGAGGCCGGCTTTATCGTAGAAATACGATACACCACATGGCTTTCCAACGTGGTAATGGTGTTAAAACCAAGTGGCAAGTGGAGGTATGCATAGATTACACAAATCAATAAGGCATCCCCAAAAGACGCCTATCCTATGCCAAACATTGACCAACTCGTAGATAACTCATCCGGATTTCAACTCGTCTTTCATGGATGCCTACTCCGGGTACAACCGTGATCGCTACGCACCCGGCGACCAAGAGGCCACCGCCTTAATCACGTAAAAGGAAACTACCGTTATAACGTTATGCCGTTCGGCCTAAAAAACGTCGGGCAACGTACTGCAGGATGATGAACAAGGTGTTCGAGGACCAGACGCCATAATATCGAGGTCTACATCGACGACATTATCGTCAAGTCGTGTGACTCGACAACCACATACGAGACCTTGAGCGGACCTTCAACAAATTAAGGAAATTTAGAATCCCGCTAAACTTAGGCCAAATGTGCCTTTGGAGTTCCGGAGAAGTTTCTAGGTTTCTGTTGACGGTCGTGGCATCGAGGCCAACCTGGACAAATATAAGGCCGTATTAGACATGAAAGCGCCCCGAAATAAGAAAGAAGTCCAACAGTTAACGGGAAGACTGGCCGCGCTAACCAGGTTCTTGCCGAGGTCGGCAGAGAACGCCCTCCCCTTCTTCAAACTGTTAAAGAAGAAAGCAACAGGGGATTGGAGCCCGGAGTGTGACGCCGCATTCGAAAAAATCAAACAATGCTTGGCAACTCCGCCGGTTCTATCAAAACCTAAGCCTGGAGAGACTCTGTTCCTCTATCTTTCGGTCGAGAAGAGGTAGTGAGCTCGAGACTAGTCCGAGAATCGAGAACGGTCGGGAACCCATATACTTTGTAAGCAAAGCCATGCAGAGCTCGAGTTGAGGTACCGTAAATTAGAAAATTGGCTTTCGCCATACCGACAACGGCGTGAAGGCTTCGCCGTATTTCCAAGCTCACAAAATTATGGTTCTGACAGTCACCGATTCGGCAGGTGCTACATAAACCCGACCTGGCTGGCAGGATGATCAGTTGGGCCATAGAACTATCTCGAGTTCGACATCACCTACGAAGCCCGACACGCCATCAAGTCACAAGCGCTGGCCGACTTCCTTCGGGAGCTAACCCCACTAATAAGGATGTCGCAACTTGGACATCCGGAAAGTATATGTCGACGGTTCGTCGAACTCCAAAGGAAGTGGGGCTGGGATAATCATAGAAAGCCCAGAAGGAATTGCAATCGAACATTCCCTACAGCTAAATTTCCCGACGTCAAACAATCAGGCCGAGTACGAGGCGCTCCCGGCCGGACTCCAACAGCCAAGGACCTCGGGGCCCAAAGAGTTTCGGGCCACCGACTCCCAGCTCGTCGCCGCCCAGGTAGACGGGGCATACCAAGCTAAGGGCCCCCTCATGGCGAAATACCTCAGCAAAGTTAAGGAAATGCAAGCCGAGTTTGAGGAAGTAACGGTTACCCACATCCCGAGAGGAGAAAACGTCAGGGCCGACATCCTCTCCAAGCTCGCCAGCACTAAAGGCACGGCCAACCACAGGACCGTAGTACAACAAAAACTAGAGGAACCAACCCGCATCATGGTCATATCCACCTCCACCGATCTGGAGGAAACCACTTGAAGATTACCTCGAGCGAGGAATTATCCCACTTGAGATGACCAACGCCTAAAAACTTATTCGGGAGGCCGCAGTTTACACGATGCCGGACTATCAACTCTACCGAAAAGGCTTGCATACCCCAATGCTAAGGTGCTTGGGCACCAATGAAAGCATATATGTTCTTGCCGAGATCCATGGAGGAATCAATGGACAACACATGGGCGCCAAAGCATTAGCAAGAAAGGCGCTGCGGGCCGGGTACTACTGGCCAACTATGGAGGCTGACTCCAAGGAGTTTGTCAAGGCATGCGACAGCTGCCAAAAACACGCCAAAATCATTTGGTCCCCACCATCTGACATGGAGTACATCTCGGCCCCATGGCCATTCTACAAGTGGGGCATGGACCTACTCGGACCATTTAAACCTGCCCACGGACAACTACGATGGCTAATTGTGGCGGTCGACTATTTTACCAAGTGGATTGAAGCCGAGCCCCTCGCCACCATTACGTCGGCCAGGGTCCGAAGGTTTATCCAACGAATCATTTTTTCCCGCTTTGGAGTCCCTGGCGAGGTGGTGACAGACAATGGAACCCGCTTTACCGACGGGAACTTCGGAGGATATGATGGTCGACCTCGAGTCACACACCACTTCGCCTCTATCGAACACCCTCAATCAAACGGTCAAGTCGTTGCGCAAATAAGGTAATCCTGGACAGCCTAAGGAAAAAGATGGAGGACGCCAACACTAGCTGGGTCGAACAGCTTTATAATGTGTTATGGGGTTATCGAACCACAATGCGATCAATACATCCAGTTCGAGTTAGTTTTGCTTTAATTATTTTCGAGGCTAATTTGGTTTCAGTCATTTCATTAGAGCAAGTTTTCATTTTATGTTGTTAGCTCGTTAGAGGGAATCATTTCTTAAATTAATAAACGGTTTTTTAACCGAAGTTCAATTTCAAGAATCCTTGACGTTTGCTAACTACCTAGACCGACACCGAGGCCCAGAAGCCCGGTTATTTTATAAAGAACTAAATGAGGCAAAACCGTCATCGCCCTTGTAAGTATCTCGATGCATCGAAATTGTCACTTGGATAAGAAGGCGAATAGTCATACCGGACTCGATCGGGTCAAAATGTTTAAGTGTGCGTCCATCCAACCCCGACTAAGCATATGACAGTTTTGCCTCACTACGGTTAAGATATTGGAATACGACTCCATAACCTCATAGCGCGGTAAGCTTTAAAACCCCTACTCATACACTTGGTCTCTTACACCGTAAGAGTACTAGCAGACTCTATTTATTTACGACCACAGCCGGTCAAGATCGTAACGACGTGCAGTTTATGCATAAAGTTAAAGTTGCGCAATGAAATACTTAATTGCTTTTTCATTCATTAAATAAAGTTATTACAAGCTATTACAAGGCCGGCGTCATACGCCGGAACAAAAGGAAAAAGCAAAGACAAAACAAAACAACTTTCAACTTGGAGGGGCCGCCTCATCGCGGGCGCCCCATTGCCTCTGCTCGACCCCTAAGTAGTCTCTTCCCCGACTGCGCTCCTTCGTCATCCTCGACAAGGAGACTGACTCTTCATCGAGAAGGAGGCGGCGAACGAGAGCGCCAACCTTAAAGAAGGAGCGAGCAGTCATAACCGACGAGGTTCGGCTCCACACCCGGATTGACATACTTGATCCGGCAAGGGCCATCTTGAAACGAGTCGGCCGCGGTCTTCCTCACCGTATCCACCGCCTTCGATGGGCGGCTTTCTCCTCTTCCAGGCACCCGGGTCCCCTCAAGCTAAGAGAACAACTCACGCGTTGCTCCATGAGGGCCTTTACGGCATCCATGCTGCCGCGGGAGTGGGGACGACCGCACCTCGCGTATCGCATTATTAGCTCGCGTCGGGCGGTACGGGTCGACAAGAGATCCTCATTGGCTTTCTCCGTGGCGGCATGAGAACTCGTCGCTCCACCTTCAAACGGTCGCGCGTTCCGCCTCGGCCGCGTCTTTCTCCACCTCGAGCCTCTTGCCTTTTCTTGACCGTCTCCGGACTCGGCTGTGTGTGTCGGGCTTCATCGGTAGCCCTTATATAATACCCGCGGAGGTAGAGATAGGCACGAGACAATCCGAGGCCTTGCAGAGGCGGCGTGCACATCCCGTACTTCACGTACATCCTCGTCGAGAAAGAGTTGGGGGCTCAAAACCGACGCGGCGAAGAAGGCCGTGCGAAGCTCTTCCGAGACGCTACCTTCCCGAGCACTGGCCACGTTTGAGGCGCGTCGGGCGAGGAGAAGAGTTGATGCAGGCGGACAAGGGAGGCGAGCCAAGTTTGAAGGAAGCACATCCTTCCCCTTGTCGGTGGAGGGATAGATGTCGCGGAAGGTGATGCCGGGCACGGTCGAGGAAGGAGCGGACGAAGGGGCATCTGTGTATCCCAACCTTTCGCCTTTTTGGCCGTGGAGGACTTTGGGACCTAGACGAGAAAGAGCTTTCTTCTTGGGGATCGGCCGTTGCCCTTTCTTCGCGCCTTCTCGTCGACGCCCTTTCACCGGCCTTGCATAGGCCAGGTAGTCCGGATTCAGCTCCATGGCTCCTGATCTGTCAAAAATTTGAAGAAAGTATCAGAAACCTAATTCACAGAAAAATAAAGTGGTATTTGATAAACGACAGAGCTAATATAAATAGAGTCATACTGGAGGCCGATCCCGACTCCACGCCGGCCTTCTTGATATAGAAGACCGCGCTCTTAACCCCGTGCACGACGACATACGAAGCGGCCGGCTGCATGCTCCTCTCCTCCTCGATGAGGTCTTTTGCATCAAATGGATAAGTGGAGGAAGTAGATTTGTGATGGTTACGAGGTCCAATAGAGCGGAAAATGCCACTATACGTCGGGGCCTTGGCGCCCTTCGGGAACCAAGATACCTCGCCGAGTAATGGCAACCGCATGAAAAAGCATTTTTGAAATGCTTGAAGGAATCGGAAAAAGAGGTGAAAATTTTCTCGTCACTTCACTCCGAAGAGAAGTCAGCCCTTTCAATGTGGACGGCTCTACCCAGAGAGCGGTGAAAGGAGAGAAGAAATAAAGGAAAAGGGTGGCGGTGCAAGGGATGACAAGCTCCACCGAATGGCGTAGAGATATTCGAATGGCGCCAGGTAACCCCACCCGTTTAGGTGAAGTGCGAGAAGGGCGAGGTGAAGGTAATGAAGAACAGACATTTGAAACTCGGTAAATGGGAAGCGAATACCGAGCGGGACATATACTCCGATCCCCCTAGCACTCCTACTACCTGACCCACTCCGGAGAACTGAGGCCAGTCTTTCCTCCTCGGTCAGTGGAGTTCCTAAGAGCAAGAAACTAAAGTGCGGAAAGCGGGCTCGCAGGGCCTCATCATCGTTCGGATCTAAGGGTCGATTTGAGGACATTGGACGCTTCCCCTAGCCATCAAAGGCTTAAACCTATACAGTCATAGAAGGGTTGAGAAAAAATAAAACCCAACGCTTGTGATAGCAAATATTCGCACACACAAACCACAAACTACCCCCAAACGCCAGTTCCCAACTCAGGAGAAACCCAGAAAACCCAGAAGTCAGAAGCGAGAAATTTGAAATGCGGGAACACAAAACTTCTTATGAGGTGGGAAATATACCGGTAAGCAAGAGAAGCGAAGAAAAGTAGAGCAAGCGGAGATTCTGGCGGCCTACGGGCGCAAGAAAACGCTGGAAGAAATGGAGCAAAAACACTTCACGGTCGAAGTTGGCGGATGGGGAAAGTTTGCGGGAGTAGAGATTCTTAGGTGCGAGAAAACTTTGCACGAAAGAGGTTTGTAGTGTTGAGAGTAAAGTGACAAAATGAAGAGTCCCAACAGTTTTTAACGTAAGGAAAAAGGAGGGGAGGTTCAAAAGCAACCAAACCGTCGGGCAGAGCGACTTTCACCCAAAGTTGAGGAGACGTACGACGTGCCTCGAAGCATTAAATGCGCACGAAACCCGGGCGGGCGGCGTGATGGACGAAGCAACTTTCCAATCTACGGAAGCCAAGTGTCACACGCAATCATGGCGAGAATCGGAGGGGGTATTCCCAGAGAGTCACGCGCAGTGGTCATGCCAACCACCTCGGACCTTCGAATGCCGGGTTACAACCCAGGCACCACGTTTTGACCGAAATCACGCCGGGCCCCACGTATTACTAGTTAAAATGTAAGTCTCACTTTTATTAGTTTAAAACTCTTTTTCCGCCAACGTCAAATTCCAAATTGTATAAAGTTAAGTGAAGAAAATGAGTGGATTCTAGGGTTCTTAAAATTGAAGTAAAAAATGTTAAAAAGCACGTGAAACATGCAGAAATCTAAATCAATACAATCGACTTGGAAAATTTCAAATTTCATATACTTTATATATTATTACAACATATATACGAGAATCACTTCAATTTACAATATTACTTGTTACAAAAAAACAAAAACAACAACATAAGGTTAAGAAAATGATAGCTAAAATTTGATTTAACAATTATTCAACTAGTGGTATTTGTAGCATGTTCCATAAACAAAGCCTTGATGTTTTTCAATGATACTACAACATTAGTCATAGTATATCGTGCCTCGGTAAGTCAATGCAACAATTTAATGCTAACTCAAAAATTGATGATATATGAGCTAATATATTATCGGTATTTTGAGTTTCACGATCACAACAAATTGATATCTACAATGTTATTGATGGAATGTGGTGTTGATTTGCTCACCCAATCTTTCAATGTTAGTCCTTGAAAAAACATCTCATCTGTTGGTTTCTTCCTCGTAAACATTTCCATAAGCAAAATCCCATAACTAAACACATCTCCTTTCGTAGAAACAACTCCATTCGATCCATACTCACGTATTTCATATATAATTATTTGTATAAAAGTCATTATCTCAAAATATAACATAATTTTTGTTATTAAACTTTCTTTTGTATCATCACTTATATTTCTTATACATGATGTAAAATATTTGCTAAAAATTGGATAATGTAAAACTTTATAAATCACAACAAACAAAAGAATATAGAAATAAATCCAAAATATCATTAACATATCATTAAGGGTGCCATATAGCCAATTGTAGCCAAAGTTTTGGTATAGATTTCCGTTGCCTTTCACTAAACAATTTTGAAATACCAAAATCACTAAGATGAGCCACCATATCTTTGTCCAACAAAACATTGCTCGGTTTGACATCACGGTGAACAACTAGTGTAGGAGAACCGTGATGAAGATATTCCAAAGCTAATGCCACATCAATCATTATATTCAACCTTTGCGGGATATCTAAATAATAGTTATGAGAGTACAACAATCTCTCAAGGCTCCCATTTTCCATGAATTCCATTATTAAAGATTTGAAATGATGATTTGAGCAACTACTAATGATCTTAATGAGATTGCGATGGCGTAAATTGCAAATGGTTGTACATTCAATATCAAAACTTCTTAATGCTTCTTCCATGTCCAAGTTAAATACTTTAACAGCAACTATCTCTTCATTTGAAAGAGTTGCTTTGTATCGATCCAAAATTTCGAGCCAAGAAGATTACTCACGATCAAATCCATTTGTTCCTTGTAGAAGCTCATAATAAGATATCTGGTTGGTGTATCGACTTGACTAGATTGGTCGTTGTTGAATAATTATCATCATCTCTCTTATGCTTTAGAAAGACAATGCCTAAGACAATCAAAATGACAACGTGATAGGCAATAAGAATTTTACAATGAGCATCGCTTTATTTGATATGTTCTTGTTTCCATTCCTACATGGTTGGACTTGTAGTTGGGATTTCCCACAGATCTTTATTCATCATAAAAGATTCCGCGATAAAATTTGAAAAAGGGCCACCATTTGGAATTTCTCCATACAATAAATTGTAGGAAAGATTAATGTATTTAAGATAGAGTAATGACTCAAGGACTTTGGAATCATGCCGGACAAATAATTATGGGAGAGATCCATGGACTCATGCTTATCATCTTTGCTAAGTGATTCGGGAATAGGCCCTTGTAATTTGTTTTGTGCTAAAGATAGAGTTAGCAAAGTTTGCGGGTCACCCGTGGTTGCGGGGATGCTTCACGAAATTTGATTTTTTGACAAGTTCAATAATGTAATTGCTCTCAAATTTGATACCTTTGGTGAAATCATTCCACTCGGTGCATTGGAGGATATGTCTAGATGCAAAATATCTTCAAGACTCCAAAGTGAATCGGGTATTTGAGAAATCAACTTGTTAGAGCTAAAATCCAACTTTCGTAGAGATGTATTCGCAAAGCATCCTGGTATTATTCTGAAAACATGTTGTTGGCAAGATACAACTCACTTAGACTTTTGAGTTGGCAAAGCTCATTTATAATGGACCCTTGCAATCATTGTTGGTGAGACTTAAACCTTGAAGGCGATGTAATTTGTTAATTGTATTTGGAATGAACCCAATCAAATCATTACCATCGAGCTAAATCCATCATGTTTGTCAAATTTCCAAGTACATTGGGTACAACTCCATCAAATTTATTCAATGACAAGTCTAAGGAAATGAGCTTAGATGCATTTGATAAGGTGTTCGGATTTGGTCCGGTTAGTTCAACTTGGTCTCCGGCCATAATGTCTTCAAGTTGGGAAGGTTAATTCCTAAATATGATGGGAGAAGGCCAAAGAGGAGATTACCACTAAGGTGCAAAAATGTCAATGTTGAAATGTTGAATATATTGGGAGGACTAGGTCACTCAAGTTGTTTTCTCCCAATGCTAAGATTTCAAGCTTAACGAGATTCCCATATCCTTCGGTATAAAACCTAGAGTAAATACCCTTTTGGTCCTGGAAAAACACGGATGCCCTTTTTGGTCCACTGAAAAAAATAAGTCACTTTTAGTCCTAAAATGGAAAAATAAGGTCCCTTTTAGTCCTTTTGATCAATTTTTTGCATATTTTAATCCCTCGAAATTCCCAAAAGGTCCTTTTAGTCACAAAAAGGACCAAAATGACATTGTTTTTACTCGGGGACGAAAAAGGGTCAAATGTGTTTTTCGAGGACCAAGGTATTTACTCAAAACCTAAAAACAACAAAAATTGAACGGACTTGTGAAAAGAAACCAAAAGAAGTGATTATGGTGCTTGAAGATGACACATGAAACTACATGTACCTTACTAGTGGGTGTTTGGAAAAATCACTCTTGCTTTTTACATGGCAACTCCTCTTACATATAAACTTTGTACTACTTGAAATAAGTTAACCTTTAATGATCAACTCTAACACATTTAGTTTATCGAGTTTTGTGTATGCCTTTTGGGTACAAAACCTTTACAAAGAAAAAAATGATGGAAATCATTACTTTTATACAACTCGAGATATGAATATATACAAATAAATCTATTTTATTATCTTCTAGAATCCCTAAAACTATTAAAATGAAAAATTAGGAAAATCATAAACGACCTTGAAATGCCATGGTTATAGAAGATTTATTTAAAGTTAAAATTTTACGTGTTGAAATTATTTAATAAGAAATTAATAAATTTGTGAAAAAAAAGAAACAATTTTAAAAAGAAAATAAAGCGAGGGAAAGGATGTATTCTTTAATAAAAGGGAGAAGAAAAATGGGTTAAATTAAACTTAATAAGAGAGTATAAAATCTATAAAAATATATGATGATGATGATGCATTTGGACACACTATTATATATGATTCAGAACTTTTTATTTATCAAAGTATAAATAATGTGGGACAGTGTCATCGAGACATTTCAAATATCGGTTAAACATGAAAAGTAAAAAGGTATTTATGGGCCAAATAAAATACTAGAGACTCAAAATAGTTGAGTTGAGATGTAGGAAGAGCCAAGTTTTCAGGCCAAAAGGGTACTTTTTTGTTGTTGTTGTGTGCATTGCCAGTTAATCATGTTTTCCATAAAGTTGAATTAAGAAACCGTTATGTATACTTTGCTTAATTACACACACATACATATATCACGTGACAGGTCCACATGTAATTACACGCACACATACATATTTTCTCTCTCCTTCATGTAATTTATTTCTTATACCTATTTTAATAAAAAAAAAATATTCCAGTATAATACAAATTTTGATTCTTATGCTGTAATTTCTTTTAATTTTAATTAAATGATAGAATTATTACAGAGTGTGTGTGTGTGTAAATAAATAAATAAAACAGAAGCCCATACTTATCTGTATTTTAATATTAAATTTATCCTATTATATAAAAATTATCAAATATTATTACCTATGGTATGTTTAAGAATAATTCTGAAACTTATGTTTCATATATCAAAAATAATTTCAAGTAATACTCAATTCACCCCATAGGAGTAAATATTTTTAAAAAATATTTTTATTTTTATTTTTAGTCTTTGTAAAACCTTTGAAATAATAAAAAATCAGAAAATCAGAATTTACACTTTTGTGAAATTACTAGTAAATTTCTAAGGGATAAATTTTTAATACTATAATTATTAAATAAATATTTAATCTGAAAATGAAATTAGATTTTTAGGAGACAACTAATATCTTAAGAAAACAATACTGTCGGGAAAACACGTGGGCTCTTCAATTATATTCGACAAATATTATGTGGTTGCATTTGTTCATAATCGAGAGCAATCTTTGTTATTTTAGGTTTGTAATCACACGCTATACATAATCTCCATTGTATGCGAATGAAAATATGAATAAAATGCTGAAAAATAAAATCTCAATTTTGAGAAAAAATATTAAAATGAAAAGAAAACACACAAATATGTGCATACACTGTAAATGAATTGGCACCCAAAACTAATTGTTTCAAAGAAGTGCAATTAGTTATTGATTGTGGAATGCTTCCCTCTAATTGATTATCAACAATTGACAATTCTTCAAGTAAAGGGAGTTGATGGCATATTTCATCGGCAAATTTTCCTTGAAATGATTGTTGTCAAAGTTGAGTATTCTCAAAGAAGGCATGTTCCAAATAAATGAAGGAATTTCACCTATGAATAAATATGAAATATTTTTTAATTAGTTAGTAATAAGACTATGAATTTCCTAAATTCACAAACAAACGTATAAAAATACATGGAATATTATTTTTAATTAGTGACCTTAAATCAATGGGAAAAAGTAATTTTTGTTGTAAAGTAAGTTAAAGGGACTCTTCGCTCTTACGATATCCATTGCCAAGCCTTGACATTAAAACTCACCTATTACAATGTACAACTAAATTATTTGTATTTTTGCATTAAATTTATGTAATGCTTACAAGAATCTAACTTTGAAATCGTGAGAAATTTATAATAGGCAAAAAGTTTGGGATTTTAGTTTCTATTTATGGAATTAAAATACTTTCGGTTTACACATTACGGAGATAAAGTAGTGTTACGGACTAGGCTAGGCCCATCTGAGACTTGGCCCCAGCCGAGCAGGCGCCTAAGACTCAGTCAAGCACGACATCATGCATATCCACCCAGCAGGGAACTCGGGAGCACTCCGGACATCGTGGGCGGCTTAGAGCACTCAGAGCAGCGTGGGGCGATCCCAGGAGTCGGGCGGTGGAGATCGTGGCCGGACTCCTCGCCAAATCTCCTCGGGTAGGCCGTCTATAAGTACTACCACGGCCGCATAAAGGTACGCACGCGTAAACCTACCTTATTTACCTATTGTCACGAGCAGCACACCTCGCCCCTGGCCAAGAGCCTAGTGTGTTCGGTGATCCTACCTCTCTTGTGTGTTTCCCTCATAAGCACCCGGGAGGAGTACCTTGATCCTATATCAAATTACCCGGCCCATACACGCGGTGGACACGTGTTCCACGCGCCAGAGCAGTGGCGCGGCAAGTGAGGGGCTGATAAACTTCAATTCCCGCAACCATGAGTTGTTACCACGTGCTACAAGCCATAAACGGCGGGAGTCGGACCGGCTGGTGACTACCATCGGGAGACTTCGGCAACAACCACAAGTTGAGCGGCCGGTCAACGTCGCGGCAACAACGGACGGGAGGAGGAAGGCCAGGTTATCCTGGCCAGGAAGAGCCCTTCATTCCAGCGATCAGCCGGGAGAGGCAACCCCTCGAGGCGGAGTCCTCGGCACAGCGTGCCGTCGTGCGTCAACCGGGATTCCGATCCGGTCATCCATCGAGAGGTTCAGCGCGGAACCAGATTTGTTCCCTCAAGCAGCATGCTCGCGATCATGAGGCGTATCGACAACATGGAGAAACGCCATTCTCTCCACCTCAACTATTGGAGGGCGACGGCGGGACAAAGGAATGTTGCTTACACCAACGAAGATTGGGAAGATAAGGCGTGGGAAGAAGGCAGAAAGCGAAAGTTCGCGTCGTCAAAGAGTACTCGGAAGAGCAGAGACGGCCCGAGTAAGCGGCGCTTCTTCAAAGAGGAGCAAAGGGAGAATGCAGAGGCCGACAAGACAACCCGGCCTCCCGTCGGAAGTTCAGCGGAGAAGATACCTTGGTAATCACGGCACAGCCCTTTCTTGAGGAGATCCTCAACGCTTGCGATTTCAGCCAGATACGCCAGGGGCGGCGAAAGTCTGACGGTTCTCGGGACAGACGACCCACTGGAGGATTTCGATGTGATCATGTCATGCAAGGGCCTCGGAGATCCTATCGTCGCTCGCATTTTAGCCACAACCTTGAGAGGGCCCGGTGTTAAAATGGTTCCACCTTGCTTGCACATGTGGGATCATTCACAAATTTGATGACTTGGCGAGAGGCCTTGAGCTCCGGTTGCAACTAGCGGCGTCAATTGAAGTCGGTATATCTGTCGAAAATCAAGCAATGGCCGGAGCGAATTACTCCAAAGTTATTTGGATCGCTTTAACCACGCCGCTCTACGAGTCGAGATTAAATGAGAAAGTGCATGCCCTACCTTCATGGCCAGTAAGCCTAGCAGTTCAACACGGCTAGCCCAGAGTCGTTCTTGAAGCCGCCCGGCCAAAAGTATTAGCGACTTCATGAATCGATCAAAGAAATACACGGAGGTGGAGCAAATGCGTCAAGCAAACGCCTGCGGAGGAGGATTCGAGACGAAATGCCCCTTGAGGACAAGAGCCGGCCAGAAGCCGCGGGCGGGATCCAAGGCAAGAGCTACGATAATAAGTCATCTCGGATAAAAACGAGTCGAAGGGGAAGTATAATAACTACACCCGTTAAATGTCTCTCGTTCCCGGCTATGGAGGAAGTTGCGTCGGCAGAGATGCGGGCCATTGATAGACCTCGTCCCCTTAGGAAGCGAGCAAATACGGACCCGATCCAAACACGCTCTTTCCACGGTAGTTGGAGGCACTCAACGGACCAATGCTATGAGCTCGGGACGCCATCGAGAGTTCATCGGGAAGGAAAGTTGCGCCAATATGTGATCCGGACACGGGCGAAAAGAAAAAAAGACGACATTGACGGACGTAACATCCAGGTTCAGAAAGGAGGAAAGATAACAAACGCCAAGCGGCGCCAGGAAAACAAATTTCCCAGGAGTCGAGTTTGGCTTGCTGCGTAATCAGTGGAGCCTTCGGGAGGCGGAGACACGGCCCGACCAACGAAAGTACCTAAAGGAAGTCCTTTCGATAAGGGGCCGACCTAGATTCAAGGAAGAGGCCGAGAAGACCCGGTGGCAAGGGGCGGCCTCAACTCCTATTCACGAGCGAAGACATGGCCAGATGTGCTACCCGATCACCGGGATGGTGCAGTGCATTCTAGGAACCACAGTTGCTTGCAGAGTTAAAGGATATTTATTGACGTCGGGAGTTCGGCGGACATCATCCTTTGGGACGCTTTCAGAGAATGAATCTCGACCGGGAGGATTTGAAGCCTTGTAAAACTACCTTGGTCGGTTTCAACGGAAAATTGTCCCATACAAGGGTACATAGACCTCAGAGCTTACCACAGGAACCAAGGAAGGCTTCATGACGAGCAGTGAGATTTATTGTGGCCGACTTCCTATCCCCTACAAGCGTTATACTGGGAAGACCGACCATCCACAAATGGGATATGTTGGTCTCAACCAAACATCAGAAAATAAAGATGGTTAGCAGCGCTAGCTATAGAGTCATCCTTGTGAAGGGCGATCAAAAGAATCCAGGAAATGTTATGTTGAGACTATCAACGTGGGCGAGAGAGCGAACGCCCTCGCGCAACATATGAAGAAGAAGGAAAAACCGCCACCTGTTAATGTGGTCGAGTTGGATCTGCGGGAAGAAAAGGGAACTCCAGGACCGGAACCGAAGGAGAGCTAGAAGACTTCATGGTCGGAAACAATCCGAGGAGCGAGAACACGAAGATAGGCATGGCGGCGAGCATGAATACGAGGTAAGGATAGAAGAGTTCTTAGCCCGAGAATCGAGACATTTCGCACAGGAGCGCGGCGAAGTACACAGGATCGATCCGGATTTTTCTTTGTCACGGAGTTAGCCATTCGGCCCGAGGACATCTCCGGTGGCCCCGAAAAGAAGAGAAAAAGGGCACCCGAGATAGGCAAGTGGCTTTGAACAGACACATGGATGAGTTCTTGGAGGCGGGTTCATCGAGAGAGATACAATACACGTGGCTTTCCAATGTAGTCATGGTCGCGAAGCAGAATGGAAGGTGGAGGGTTGTACACGAGCCTACGGACTTGAATAAAGCATGTCGAAAGGACGCCTATCCTTTGCCGAACATTGACCAGGTTGGTACACAACTCATACGGATCTCGTTCTTGTCATTCATGGATGCCTACTCGAGCTACAACCGGATCGCTATACCCCAGATGACCGAGAGGCCACGCATTCGTCAGCGCGAGAGAAGTGCTGCTATAATGTGATGCCATTCGGCTTAAAAACTGCAGGGCAACCTATCGAGAGGATGATGAATAAGGTGCTCGAGAATCGGATCGGCCATGGCAACGAGGGTATATATAGATGACATGATCGTCAAATCTCACGATCCCGAGATGAACACATGCAGGACTTAGCACAAACCTTCAATAAGGCGAGAGGCACTCGGATCCGGCTCAACCTGCGAAGTGCGCGTTTGGAGTGCGGCGGGGAAGTTTCTCGGCTTCTACTACTCTGAGCCGCGGGATTTAGGCCAACTGGATAAATGCAAAGGCGTCTCTTGGAGATGCAAGCCCCCTCGAAATAAGAAGGAAGTGCAACGATTAGCGGCCAGAGCTAGCCTCTTTAACTAGGTTCTTACCAAAGTCGACGAAATGCCTTACCCTTCTTTAAGTTATTGAAAGAAACGGAGCGACGGGCGAGTGGACCGGAGTGCGGCAGCGCGTTCGAGAAGATCAAGTTATGCTTGGCAACTCAGTCGGTCCTCTCAAAACCGCAACTTGATGAAACCCTTTTTCTATACACATCGGTTGGAGAAGAGGCGGTAAGCTCGGTAGTAGTTCGAGAAGGCGTCAACGGCCGGGACCCATATATTTTGTAAGCAAAGCATTACGAGCTCGGAGGCTCGGTATCGAAATTAGAGCGGTTTCGCCGTTCTAACTACGGCACGGAGACTCACGCCGTATGTCCCAGCTCGTAAGATCACGGTTCGAACCGGTCAACCCATACGGCAAGTGTTTACACAAGCCATGCACGGCAGAAGCGAGAATGATCAATTGGGCAATAGAGTTATCAGAGTTCGACACAACCTTCTCTGACGACACGCCATTAAGTCACAAGCTTTGGCGACTTGATGCATGAGCTAGCTTGATTGCGGTGACGTGGAGCGCGTCGAGTGCAGAAGGTATACGCAGATGGCTCTTGAACTCGAAGGGAAGTGGGCGGAATAATCATAGAGAGCCCCGAGAGGGTCACGGTTGAGCACTCCCCTACAGGTTGGATTTCCCGAATTCGAACAATCGAGTGAGTCACGAGGCAGCTCTGGCCGAACTACAACGAGGCCAAGGATCTCGGGCCCCAAGAGTGTCGGTCTTCACGGGCTCGCGGCTCGTTTCCGCCGAATAAGCGGTACTTATCAAGCTAAAGGCCCCTCATGGCAAAATACCTCAACAAAGTCAAGCAAGTACAATCTGAATTTGAAAAGAAGTAGCCCATCTTCTTCGTCCCAAGGGAGAAGCGTAGGGCGGCATCCTCTCAAAGCTTGCAAGCACTAAAGGCACGGCCAACTACGGGGCAGTGATACAAGGAGATTAGAGGAAGCCGACTTGCATCATGGCCATATCATCTGTGACCTGTGCGTTGGGAGGAAACCAATTGAAGATTATCTCGAGCGAGGAATCATCCCCTCGAAACTTAGAGAAGAGAAAAAGCTCATACTGGAGGCAAGCGGTTTATGCGATGGTAGATGACCAACTCACAGAAGAGGTTTACACCTCCCGATGTTAAGGTGTTTGGGCACGAAAACGAAAGTAGATACGTCTTTGGCGAGATCCATGGGGGAACTAAATGGGCAACATATGGGCGCAAAAGGCACTAGCGAAGGCTCTCGGGCCGGATACTGCGGCCAACCATGGCGCGCGGATGCCAAGGAGTTTGTAAGGATGTCTGCCGGCCTTGCAAAAACATGCCAAAATTATTTGGTCTCCGACCATACGATATAGAGTACATTTCGGTAGTGGCCCTTCTACAAATGGAGAATGGACCTTCTTGGACCATTTAAACTGACTCCGGACAGCTACGTTGGATGATTGTGGCGGTCGACTATTTTACCAAGTGGATTGAAGCCGAACCTTTGGCTTGTGATTACCTCGACGAGTCGTAGATTTATCAACGAAACATCTTTTCACTTTGGAATTTGGCGAGATCGTGGCAGACAACGGTACCGGTTTCCGAAAATACTTTTAAAAGATTTGATGGCGGACCTCGAGATCACACACACTTCGCCTCGGTCGAATATCCTCAATCGAGCGGACAAGCGAGGCTGACTGACAAGAGATTATCCTAAGAAGCCGGCCTTAAGAAGAATATGCGAGAAGTGGACACCAGTGGGTGAAACGACTCTGGCGTGTTATGGGAAATTCGAACAACGGCGCGGTCGGCCACCCATGAAACTCCATTCCTTACCTATGGATGCGAGGCCATGATTCCCGGTCGAGATGGGGCAGCCCATCTGGAGGAGGCTCAGAATCACGGAAGAGGAGAAGGGTCAAATTCGGGGCCACAGCAGCCTAGCTAGAACTTGTGGATGAGGTGAGGACCACGACCTTTTGCCCAGGAGCCGTCGCGACCAAGCAAGCCCGATGGCGGCCATATACAATAGAAGAGTCGGGACCGGGGCATTCGTAGGCGACACAGTCTCTAGAAATGAGGCCGATATAGGCAATAAAATCCAAGGATGGCAAGGCTGCGACAAATTGGGATGGGCCTCTGCAAGATCAAAAGAAAAGCTCGACAAAGGAGCTTTATGTTCTCGAACCACGGCAAGAAAGCCTATCAAAAAGGACGCCGACGCCCGACAAACTAAGGGTTTATTATAGTTAGACCGGTCATGGAAGGACTCCCGGCCGGATAATTAGTTTTGCTTTCATTTTCTGTTTGTTTTGATTTGATTATTTTGGTTTGACTCGTTTCCTTCTTGCAAAATTTGGTTGTCGGCTCCTTAGAAGCGAGTTATTTCTTAAATCAATAAATGGACATTAATTGAAGTTCAATGTTATGAATGCTTGGCAATATCGTTAAGTAGGCCCAGGCATGAACTAACAAGCCCGGTAAACACCACCTTGGTTGTTGTCATCGGCCGTGGTATGTATTTTTTTGATGCGCCGAAATTGACACCCCGTAAGAAAGGCGATAGCCAATAGCGGACCACGATCGGTCCAAATCGCGAAATCAATGTCATCCACATTGACATCGACTAAGCATGTGGTTGTCGCCCTTATATCGGTTAGAAATCGGAAAAGCGACTCCTATCATCGTGGCCCGGTATACGTAAAATGTAAGACACCCCTACTAGTGGGCTAGATCTACTACACCCCCAGTATTCGCGGACTCTAACTATCGAAAGACACAGGCCCGGTCTAGAACTTCCCTACGTGCAATCTAGGCATGAAGGTTAAAAGTACATAATGGATTAGCTACTTGAATTTCCATTCTAAGTTAAAAGCGTCCAAAGCTACAATAAAGTAGCTACTACAAACTATTACAAAGCGGCACCATACGCAGGAACCAAAGGAAAGAATGAAAAAGAAGCAGCAAAATAAGGTAACAAATTCAGCTTGGAGGCCGCCTCGTCTTGGGCGCCAAGCAACGTCCTGCTTAATCAGTATCTAATCCTCCGGCTTGCTCACGATGGAGCAACCTCCAAATCAAACTGCCCCGCCTCGGGAAAGGAGGCGGCCCGGGGTAGCGTACCTTGGCGAAAGAAGCAGCGGTCGTAGCCCTCGGTGTTCAGCCCGACCCGGGTTCGAAACCGGATAAGGCGTGGGCCGCCAGAAACATTGTTCGGCGGCCTTCTTCACCATTGCCACGGCCTTCTCATGGGCGACCCTCATCCCGTCCAGATCGCCTCGGGTATCCTCGAGCTGCAGGACCACGTCGGCATCTTAGCTTGTGTCGGGCTTTTAGTCAACTCCAACTCCGGCAAGTGAGCCGACTTCAAACAAGCCAGCCCTGAGTGACTCTGTTCAGGTCGGCCTTGTACGCCTGCGGTTCTTCCTCGGCCCGACGCCAAGCTCTCGAGGGGCTTGTTCTTTCCCTTCTTCCGATTGCCGCCCTCCTCGGCCAGCCCTCTTGGCTTTCTCCTGACCCAAGCCCAAATCGGCGGTCGAGATGGCTCATCGTTCGACGAACCTCGGCTTCTTCAAGTGCAATAGAAGCTCAGTTGTCGGGGCGGAAGGAAGGCGGGCTTGATTCTTCGATTATGCCCTTTTCCCGAGGCCGGAGCTACGAGGAGTTCTCGGACGTGGGGGAGCAGCCAATGTGGAAGAAGGCGCGCGAGAAAGAAGAGGACCACTTTACCCTTGTCAGCCGTGGAGGCGGCGCTGCGGCGGGTTGAACTGGGTGAGGGGAGTTCTACCTCCGACCCTAGCCTTCTTGGCCAGAGGCATCTTTGGAGGCCACTGCGGCGGCATCGGGGCGTTCTTCTTCACCCCGGCTTGATAGCGGCTCGCTTCTTGACCCGTTGGGTGGGCGCCTGGGCGTAGTGCAAGCTCCGATCTCACATCCGCGGAGTGAGTAGGTGTCGTCCTCCATCCGTCGTTCTGCCTGGATAAAGGAGCATTAGCGAGATGGCTGAATTAGAAAAATATGAAGACTTAGCAAAAGCGGCGTATATGGCGTAAAGCCCTCCTTAGATTCCTTAACATAGGGCACGTATTTCTTACCCTGATCTGGGCCACATATGAGAGCTATCTTGGCTTGCGCCTTGATTGTTCGTCATGCCAGATCCGTGGCGGAAGGCGCTAGGAGAAGAACCGCCGTCGTGATGATTGGCGGACCAATACATTTAAAATCGCCACTCAGCCTCGGGACCTTCGGACTAGAAAGGAACCAAATTTGGTCCAAATTTGGCGACGACCTTAAAGAACAGTTTTGAAGTGTTTGAGCGAATCCGAAAAGGGGTAAATATTCTCCTACGGATTCGCTCAGAAGGAAGTCAAACCCTTCGGCACAGGTGACTCCCGACCGGAGCGGGGTGTAGGGGGTCGAAGAAGTAGAAAAGAGGCTATTGAGTACGATTAAGGGGCGGGGTAAGCGGCCAGACGAAGGTCTTCAGGCCACCGGTAGCCCCGTTGGGATGAAGGCAGAGATGGGGCGATACGGAGATGGGAAAAGCGGACATTTGGAAGTCGGTGAGCGGAAGCGAACAGAGGCGGGTAAGATATTCACGGTAGAAAAAGAAGAAGTTAGTATACCGGGTTCTACAGTTAGCATAGATGGGCTCGCCATCTTCGGGAGGGTGCAATTGCACCGGGGGAGGTTCGGCACCTTCGCATGAGCCACATCGGCCTCCGTGACAAGAGAACGGGTGCTCGAACTTCATGAGTCACCCGGGGATACTTATTTCTAAGAGTAAGAGGAGGACTATTAGAATCTGCGTCGGACGTAGAGGCACCGGGGAGATGGCGACTCAACTCCATTTACCTATAACCAAGCAATAAAAAAGAGAAAAGGCTATGGTCGAACTAGAAATAATACGGTTCACTAACGCCGGAAGGAGAAGGAACAAGGAGAGCGGCCCCTGAAGGAGGGGGACCTGGACATCCATAACGAGCTCGGCTGGAGCCCCATGCCAGCATGACCCTAAAATACGTCGGCCAAGCGATCTTGCCCACTCGAGATAAGTGAGGAACATCGGCGACACATTCCCAACACGGACCGGCCGTATCCCTCCCGGAAGGACCCAGACCCGGACGATGGGACTTGACGGCAAAGTAATTGATAGGCACGGCCGGGCGGCCTCAACAGGAGAGAGTTACAGAGACAAGCTCGGCGGAGGGAAGACTGCAGCCGACCGAGGACGGGCGGGCTGCGACCGTCTACCACTCCCACTCCCAAAGCTACCCAGGAGGAGCACAGGCTAGTTTCTCCTTCTCGGTCGTGGCGTTCCCAACAACCGAAACAACTCAAGGGATAACGGTCGCGTAGGGCGCGTCGCCAAACGGATCTATGGGTTGTTTTGAAGACGAAGAACGTTTCTGTCTACCCATTAAAGGATCAAACCTAAACAGTTACCACAATGGCAATTAGAAAGGGGAAGGCTAGAACCGGGGGAATACGACGCTAACGACTCCCAAGTGAAACCTAAGGGATTGACGAGGCATCTCTTGAAAACGTTCACTCGGCTAGCTCGAAGAATTAAGACCCGAAGACGAGAAAGCACCCGAAAGTGAAAACGGAAGCCCAAAAACAAGTAAGAAATTATATAACAAAGAGGAAAATGAGTACCTATAGGAGATTATCGAAGACGAAATGAAGCAAGAGCGATGCATTCCCAAAGCAGACGAAGAACGGCGGCGAAAGTGCGAGCGTAGTGACTTGATTCGTTGGGAGTTCGATGGAAATGGAGCAAACCTTCTAGGGAGCGAAAGAGAGACTTGCAGAGAAGAATTTTGGTTTCGAGAAGTGAGGTGGCGAAATGGGGAGAATATGCACGTTTTAATGAAAGAAGAAAAGGAGGGAAATTCAAAGCAACTCAAGCGTCGGGGACAGGCATGTCTTTTCAACCCCAAAAGCGTGGCGACGCAGCGAGCCCCGAAGCATTAAATGCGCACGAACCCCGGGCGGCGGGGTATGTTGGATGAAACGTCTCTCCGCTCATCGAGCAACAGATGTCACGCGCAATCATGACAGAGCAGAGGGTATTCCCGAAAGTCGAGCCTTGGGTATACCAACCACCTCGGTATTTAAGTCGTCGGTTCATACCACGGGGTCCCGTGGGGCGAGAGAAGATCTCGTCGGTCCCGTTGACACCGGTATTCAGCTTGCAGATATACCTCGGTCATAAGACACCGGTAGGCATCGCTTGGATGCGTGACATCAGCCAGGACACGGCGCGTGAAAGAAGGTATAAAGCACTTCATGAGGAACACGCTCGAGTAGTCACTGTCGACGTAGACGCGGATCGACGGTAATACCCCGAGCAAATACAGCACATCACACACCCCGGCAGTCAAGACCTTGAACTACCGGCTGGAGGCATCTTCTACGGACCTAAGCTAGGCCCATACGAGACTTGGCCCAAGCGAGAACAGCGCCTAAGACTCGGTCAAGCACGACATCCCATGCATCTCCACCAACCGAGGGAACTCGGGAGCACTTCGGACATCGTGGGGCAGCTTAGAGCACTCCCGACGACGTGGGCGATCCCCAGGAGTCGGGGCGAGTGGAGATCGTGGCCGGACTCCTCGCGAGATCTCCTCGGGTAGGCCGTCTATAAGTACTACCACAGCCGCATAAGGTACGCACGCGTAAACCTACCTTATTTACCTACTGTCACCCCGAGCACACACCTCATCCCCTTGGCCAAGAGCCTAGTGTGTTCGATGATCCTACCTCCTCTCTGTGTGTTTCCCTCATAAGCACCCGGGAGGAGTACCTTGATCCTATATCAAATTACCCCATACACGCAGTGGACACTGTGTTCCACACCGGAACAAGTAGTATAAGTAATAAATGAATTTTTGCAAAGCCCTGAGTGCCACAACGTAACTTTTCCTAGCGGAAAATTCAAAGTTATGGGTTATATAAAATTGATTGCGTTAACAAGTAATTTTAGTTAAAAATATCTCAAGAAATATGTGTGTGTGTGTGTGAAGCATAAATATTAAATGCAAAAGTTTATGAAGGCATAAAAATTAAGAGATGGGTAGACGGAGTATACCTATAAAGGAGTTGTATTCGGATATAATTCTTCCAACCTCGTTCCATTGTCGATTGATGTTGGAAGACTATCATTCAAATTGTTTTTTCTGAAATCTACGAGATCTTAAAGTAGAAATGCTGAACAGAGATGATGGAATTTCGCTGTTCAATTTAAAAGCGTACAAGATATAAGTTTTATTAAAGTTAGCTAATAATTAAAGGCTTTGGTATTAATCTTTAAGTAGTATTAAACTAATATAGGTACATCCATCCATTATGAAAAGAATAAAAAAAAAGATATAATAATAGAACGAAACAAGAAAGCTCTATTAAACCATATTGAGCACCGCCTTCTTCTTCTTCTTATTCATTTTTAAAATGACAATTTATATATATTAAAGGGAAATTATAGTTTGTTTTTAATAAAATGTCAATTTATAAGAACACAACGACTAAGCGATTAACTTATATATCCCAAATATCATTAGTTATTGGTTATATCTTTTGAAGTTCAGAAATATTCTTTGGTAGAAAAACCTATAAATACAAATATAACATGTAGAAGTTGAAAAAAATTGTTATACCATACATATGCTTGTATTATAGTACTAGTAAATATTAGTTTCTACTTTTTATGATATTTTTACTTTACATGTCATAAGTTAATGTATAGAACCATCAAGTTGATTCACACCAAGATACAATAGTTTTAGTTGTGAAAGATGGCCAATCTCATTTGGTATGCAGATTAGATCATTTATTATTATTTTTTTTAAAAAAACAGCTGCACATCTTTTAGAAATAACAACAACATAATCTAAATGAGAAAACACAACAAAAACTATTATTTTCAATAAGGTATAGCCCTTTTTAACTCGGGTGGACTAATTAATAACCATAGATTGAATCAATTAATTTTGTGTTTAGTTGAAAAATTTGAATTCATGATGATTAAATTAAAAGTAAGAGGCGCATTGAAATCCAATAGGCCATTGGTTTTCATCATTCGTTGCCGAAAGAAATAATAATTACTAATAAATAATAAAATTCTTTCTGTTTAAAAAGTTTTTAAAAATAATAGTTACTAATAAATAATAAAATTAAAATATGATTTAAAATATCTAAACAAAAATCAAGTATAATCATGAGATGTTTTATCTGCTCAGGGTATAAGGCGGGGACCCCTTTTGCCCTGTTTGTTTGTATTGGTCGTGGAGAAATTAATTTTGAAGAGGACTAATCTTGATTGAGAGATAATGAGGGATAAAAAGAGGAAGGAAGAAAAAGTAGAGGAGAAAATAGGGTGTGAGACCCACCTATTTTCTCTCAAAATTATCTCCAAACATGGAGGGATTTTAAGAGGACAACTTTTGTTCCACATGCTCCCCTCTTCCACCTTCACCATCTTAACATGAGATAAGGGTGTTATTGTCATTATATCATTTGCTTAATTATTTTATTTTCTCTATATTTTCTTCTATCCATCTAAAGCATAAAGAGTAAATTACATTATCTTTTCAGTTTTCTCTTCTCTTTATTTTGTTTCTTTATATTTTATTTCCTTCTATAATTTCTCTTCATCCAAGCAAAGAATTAATGTTGGCTGTTGATTATTTTATTATATAAAGACAACTTTACTAAATGAAGATAAAAAGTTGCATAAAAAAGGGCTCCACAAAGACCATGGACTTGGACAGAATAGGGAGGCCCAATTACATATTTCAAATAGTACACAAAGAAGAATCCCAAACAATTGGGTGACGACTATTTGATTTTGCATAAGCTTCTATTTAAGTGTGCAGTAGATTGTCTGGAAAATTTTGTTTGATGTCTGGGCAAAAAGTAATAGTGCGAAGTATGTTATTTTATATTCAAAAATGTTTCTTGGTTGATCGGGAGGGATGTGGTGAGAAGATATAGTTTCGTGGAAGTGGATGATTAAGGAAGGTATATAGGGATGCCCCTGTAGGAATGGTAAACCTAGAGGAGGAATGTTCTTCTTTTGACAATCAAATATTGAGGGTATACACTACCAGATAATTGATTCCCTTCTAGTTGAATCTCTTGCAGCACTGAATTGTTAAATATTGATGATGGTATAGAACCAGCAAGTTGATTCGCACCAAGATACAACATCTTTAGTTGTGACAGATGGCCAATCTCATTTGGTATGCCTCCTTCAAAAATGAGGGAGTAAGGAAAAGGTAATGTAAATAACAACTCTTTACATATCAAAAGTTATTATATATATGAGATAACTTTATTTTTAAGAAAAACTCATGTAATTAACAATACTTGCACATTTTTAAGAAATAACACAAATATACTATTATTCTAGCTAAACGATAAAACTCAACAACTATTATTTTCAAAAAGGTATAACCCTTTTAATTGGGTTCGCGTAATAACCATAGATTAAATCAGTTGGTTATGTGTTTGGTTGAGAAAGTTGGATGGATTAATGATAATTAGAACTAAGAGGTGCCTTGAAATCCAATTTGCAATTCCTTTTAATCATTCCTATCAAAGCACCACTTGTTGTTGAGAGAACCCAGAAAAATTCTTTTTGTCAACTCTACAAACTTTTAAAAATAATAACTGTAGTAAATAATAAATTTTAAGTATATTTTAGAATATCAAAACCAAAATATAGTTTAGAATAAGTTTGTTGTAAGGTTTACTCAATTTGAAAAAACCCTTGAAAATTTTTAAATTGAAAAATAATAAAAATTCCTTCCAAAGACTGAAGATATGCCTTTTGATCCATCACTAGCACTAATATTATATCCCCAGGAAAAAAACAAAAAGGTGTTACAAGACAAGTAAAGAAATTTAAAAACAAGTGTTGAATCCAATTCAAAATTTCGATTACAAATGGCTTTTTCCCCTTTAAAGAGGAAGAGAACAAAGTTGGCAAAACTTAAGAATAAAATTCATAAAAACACCAAAAATGAATAAACAATTGAGACAAACCAAAATTCCTTGAGGATAGATCCAGTTAACCAAATACACAAGTTTAAAACAAAGACAAATATAAAGAGTGAAAATAATCTAAAACATACCCGACAAACTATTATAAGACAAACTCAATAACTCAAGGGAAGTTAAGTTGGAAATCGTGTGAGGAATGTTTCCACGATAGTTTGTTACCCGCAAGTCGTAAAATCTTTAATTGCTCAAGTCTGCCCACCTCTAGTGGAATTGCCCCTTCAATGAAGTTAAAATTACAATCTATGATCTCCAACGATGACAGATTGGATAGAGATATTGGAATAAATCCACTAAGACTATTATTTGAAGATTTAGTTGCACAAGTGAAGATAAATTTCCTATCCATGTTGGAAATTGCTCATCATGAAAGTCATTGTAGCTCAAGTTGAATAGTCTCAAATTACGCAATCGAACTAAATCTTCTCGGTATTTGGCCATAAAAATTGTTGTCACCGAGATCAAGTTCAACAAGGATCGAGAGATTTCCTAGCTGTGGAGATATTGAGCCCTTAAGTTCCATGCCACCAAGATTCAAGGAGTGGACCCTTCTATGACGAGTATCGCATCGACACCAGTCAATTGCATGGAGAAGAAGAGACAGACCAATTAGCTAAGAAATCATATGGATCTAAAGTGATACAATATTTAAGGGCAAGAAGTGCATATTTATCAGTACTCATGTTTGTATTATTCCAAGCTAAGGAGCCCATGAAGCAATGAAGTAAGAGTAGGAAAACAAGGAAAGAAGGTTTTCCCATTTCTACCATGGCAAACTCATCAAAATTTCTAGTGTAAATGCCTTGAGCAATTCACACACATCTCTATTTATACTTCTATTCCAAATCAAGTCAAACTAAACAAAGCGGAGGGTCAAAAGTGACACTTTTGTAAAAGATTAGAAGAAATTGAACCAACAAATTACTCAGCATGTTTAGCGCATTATATTTTCTTTTACCTATATTTGAAGATATTTTTAGTTGCATTATTCTATTTGTGGTCTAGTGTAGTGAGGAATAAAATATGGAAAATTTCACTTAGTCTCATGAATGCCATGTTATTTCAGTCAACTCCTAAAAGATTCTGAAATTTCACTACATACCCTTGGATCAAAATAAAATTAAGTTTTATCCGTTAAAAGATAATAATGCCCATGCTTTCTTTTTTCATAAGAACATTTGCAAGACATATAGCATTTACACGACAAATAAATATATTTATAAGATAAATAGAGGAATCAAAGAAAACCAAGTAGTAAACAAGAACATTGTGGCCATGCACAATAGAAATAACAGAATTTACAAAATAAATAAAATCCTTCACAAGATAAATAAATAAATTTAAAAGAACCTACGCTACCAAAAAAAAAACAACCTTTGGTATTTGTCAAAAAGTTATAATTGTAAATCAAAGCAACCTGGCTCAATTGGTTCGTAGTTTGGTACCCTTAAGCATCTAGTCGGGGTTCGATCCTGGCGGTGTGTATGGAGAAGGTTACTTGGCACCAATGCCTCTTCGGGACGACTACGGTGTGAAGGAGAATTAGTCTCTCGCGTCGGCGGAGGACACCCCCGATTTACATTAAAAAAAAAGTTATAATTTTACAATTGTTGCAAACTCCTTAATAGCAAGGTTCTCAAATTCGTGAATTTAAGCAAACTCTTGATAGTGAGGTAAACATCGTGAACTCGAATCGTAAACTCGTAAGAGTGTACTTTTACCATTAAATATATATTAATAGTGTATGATTAAATAATTTAAATATAAAAATAACAATAATTTGATTTATACATTTTTAAATTTAAATAATTGAAATTAAATCTATCAATATTTATAATTTATCATATTTAACAAAGAAATTTCTATAAAATTTATATTTAAAGCCAATGAACATGATCAAATTGAAGAAGTTAACATGAGTTTATGGGTGAATTAACACGGTTACGTGAGCTCGTAACGTAAAAATTGTAACCTCGATATATAAACTCATGAGTTTAACCAAGTTTACAATGATTATGAGTTTACGAGTAACTCGTCTCAATTTTGTAAGCTAAAAACATAAAAACGCTAAACTCGAGAGCCAACTTGTGATTTTGACAACAATGCTTAATACAAAAGAAAAATAACAATTTTTCTTTTGGAAATTACCAAAACAAACTCGATCAGGAAATTTATTTATTATTATTATTGTTATTATTATTATTATTATTATTAATGGTGGGAAGCACTTGCTTTAATATACCGACAAAAAGCAGATCCTTTAACCCTCATTATCATCACTACTTTAATAAAGTTTAGCATTTATCATAGCTTTGAGGAAAAAATCTTTATCATCCCCTGTTACGGATCTGGATAAGGCCCAATCACATGAAGGCCCAACCAAGGGTAGGCATGTCAGATCCGTCATATCCGCAATCCTGGAATATCTCAACTACCCCGGAGATCTAGGAGCACCTCCGCATAAGGATAGGCAGTTCGGATTATAGGCCTGGAATCACGCCAAAACCGCTCCGGAGTAGGTCCTATAAATACCCAAGCAATGCCTAAGGTACACGACTCTAGACCTAGACTATTTTACATACTGCCACACTGAGCACACACCCCACTCCTTCGGCCAAGCGCCAGGTTGTGTTCAAGTGATCCTCTCCGTCTGTGTGCTATCATATTGGTACCAGACCGAGACCCTAGATCCAATATCAAATCACCAGGCCCATACACGCGGCTGTACATCCGTGTTCTACACTAGAACAATGGGCGCCGACCGTGGGGAACCATAAATTTCGATTCCGTAACCAATGAGGGTTAACACCCGCAGCACAAGCGGTAAGCGCATGAGATGGTTCGAACAACCGAGAGCAACGTCAACCACCCCCGCAACCACAAGACACCGAGCGATCGACCAACCCTATCGGTGGCAATGAAAGTGTGACAATGAAGACCGAAGCTATCACAGCCAAGAGCGCTGAGGAACCTCTTGTCCCGAATCACGATCAACCCGAAAATGAAAACGAGTCCGAGACGGGTTCATCGGCTACATGGGACATTGCCGTGAGCCACGAAATCCAATCCAGTTGTAAATCGAGAGACCTCGGTCCGTAATCCCGACTTCCTTACACTCCATAACGGACAAACTCGCCATGATGAAACGCATCGAGAATATGGACAAACGTTATACTCTTCAATTTCATCGCATCGACGAGCGGAACCGGAGAAGGGAACCTGAAAGCACCAGCTATGATCAGGATGACAAAACATGGGAACCCGACCAGGAAGGTCATAGTTCCCGTCGGTAGAAGACCATAGACAATACTAAAAGGGCGGCCTCCTCCACCAAAGAATCAAGAAGGGGGAAGTCCTCCCGGATCGAAGGGTCGACCCGACATCCCCCACACGATTCTCGTCAAGGAAGATATGCCGAGGCTAAAGCCGCAGCCCCCTTTTCACCCGAGATCCTCGTGGCACGGCTCCCGTGAAAGCCGAACCTCACCGAGTTTAGCAAGTACGACGGTTCGCAGACCCAACAACTCATTTGGACGACTTTCGGATGATCATGATGTGTGAGGCCTTGGAGAACCCATCATAAGTAGGGTTTTCGCCACAACCCTAAAGGGACCAGCCCTAAAGTGGTTACTAACCCGCCTCCTGTGGTCGATAACTAAATTTTATGACTTGGCAAAGGTTTTCGAGTTGCAATTCGCAACTAGTAAGAAACAAACCAAGTCTCAATATACCTTGTCCAAAATCGAGCAAATGCCTGAAAAACCTCATCCCCTCAGGAAACGGTCCAATACGGACCAGTCTCGTTATTGTTCTTTTCACGATTGTAAAGGGCATACCACGGATCAATGCTATGAACTTCGCGAAGCCATCGAGAAATTCGTCCGAGAAGGAAAGTTGCGTCAATACGTAATAAGAACGCAGGGACGCACAAAAGAAAAGTGAAAGCAGGATGACCGATCAAACATCCCAGACCCTGAGAAAAGAAGAGAGGGCAAGAGGAAGAAGCCGCATACGAGGACAAAGCGATTTCCGACGCCGAGTTCGATTGCAACGTTATTAGCGGAGCCTTCGGAGGAGGAGGAGATACGCCGCCACCAACGGAGGAAATATCTAAAGGAAGTTCTTTCAATAAGGGACCGACCAAAGTTTAAAGAAGAATCACACATGGCCGACAAAATTGAACGACCTCGGCTCATGTTCACAAAAGAAGACTTGGCCGACGTACTTCCCGGCCATCAAGACGGCTTCGTAATCACTGGAACCACGGTCAAGCCGAGTCAAGAGGATATTTATAGACTCGGGGAGCTCGGCGATATCATCATTTGGGATACCTTCAAGAGAATGAATCTCGATCAGGAGGACTTGAAGCCATGCCAAACCACTCTCGTAGGGTTTAATGGCGAATTATCCCCTCCAAAGGGATATATAGATCTCCGACTCACCCTTGGAACGAAAGAAGGTTTCAAATCTGAGCGAGTAAGATTTATTGTGGCTGATTTCCCATCCCCTTACAACATCATCCTGGGAAGACCAACGATCCACAATTGGGACATGCCGGTGTCTACTAAGCATCAGAAGATAAAAATGATAGGCAATAACAACCAAGTCGTTACCATCAAGGGCGATCAGAAAGAGTCCAGGCAGTGTTACAACGAGACAATCAACGTAAAAGCAAGATCCGGAACAACGGATCCAGAGCACAAAAAGATCCAAGAACCGATCAATATGATCGAATTGGACCTACGAGAAGAAAAGGGACGCCTCGGCGAACCGAGAAGGAGAGGTAGAAGACTTCGTACTCGGAAACAATCCGGACCATAGTACGAAAGTAGGCGGGTATGGACGCGTATTCCGGTTACAACCAGATCGCCATGCACCCCGATGACTAAGAAGCCACTTCCTTCATAACGGAGAAGTGAAATTACTGCTACAATGTCATGCCGTTCGGCCTAAAAAATGCCGGGGCAACTTCATGATGAATAAGGTTTTAGAGAACCAGATCGGCCATAACATCGAGGTCTATATCGACGACATGATCGTCAAATCTTATGATCCCAATGATCACATCCGAGATCTAGAGCAAACATTTAGCAAGTTAAGGGCGCATCGATTCTAGTGAACCCGGCAAAATGTGCGTTCGAGTACAGCGGGAAAATTCCTCGGTTTCTTGCTTACCAGCCGAGGAATCGAGGCGAACCCGGATAAGTGTAAGGCCGTGTTAGACATGCAGGCCCCGGGAACAAGAAGGAGGTCCGGCGGTTGACAGGCCGTTGGCGCGTTAACTAGGATTACGCCCAATCGGCGAAAAGCGCCTTGCCGTTCTTCAAGTTGCTTAAAAGGACACGTCAGAAAGTGGACCGGAGTGTGACGCCGCATTTTCAAAGATTAAGCAATGCTTGGCCACTCCATGGATCCTATCGAAACCACGGCCGTGAAACCCTCTTCCTCTACTTATCGGTTGGGAAGGAAACGGTGAGCTTGGTTACAGTCAGGAAGGAAAGAATGGCCAAGAACCAATATACTTCGTGAGCAAAGCTTTGCAAAGCTCGGAGCTAAGATATCAGAAGTTGGAGAAATTGGCTTTCGCCATAATAATGACGGCACGCAGATCGCGCCGTACTTCCAAGCTCACAAAGTAACGGTTCGAACCGGCCAACCCATTCGACATGTGTACTCCATAAGCCGGACACAGCGAGGCCGAATGATCGATTGGGCCATTGAGTTATCCGAGTTCGACATTACATATGAAGCACGACATGCTATTAAGTCACAAGCTCGCGGATTTCCTCCGAGAACTAACTCCAATTAATAACGACCCCGGCAACATCGACCTCTGGAAAGTATATGTCGACGGTTCGTCCAACTCGAAGGGAGCCCCGAAGGAGTGACGATCGAACACTCCTACAACTAAATTTCCCAACGTCAAAAAATCAGGCCGAGTATGAGGCGCTCCTGGCCGGACTCCAACAGGTCAAGGAGCTCGGCGCCCAAAGAGTCTCGGTCTTCACCAACTCACAACTCGCCGCCGCCCAGATAGATGGGACATATCAGGCTAAAGGGCCTCTAATGGCTAAGTACCTTAGCAAAGTCAAGAACATCCAGGCTGAGTTCGAAGAAGTGAAGGTTACCCATATACCAAGAGGGGAAAATGTCAGAGCCGACATACTCTCCAAACTGGCCAGCACTAAAGGGACGACCAACCACGAAGCGTCATACAACAAAGTTGGAAGAGCCGACTGCATAATGGTCATATCCGACGCCACCGATTGGAGGAAGCCGCTCGAGGACTACATTGAGAGAGAATTATCCCCCTCGGAACACGAATGCTCAAAAACGCGATACGGAGGCCGCGGTATACACAATGATAGACGATCGGCTTTGAAGAAAGGCTTGCATACACCGACGTTAAGGTGCACGGGCACTCACGAAAGTAGATATGTCCTCGCCGAGAACCATGGAGGAATTAACGGCAACACATGGGTGCGAAAGCATTAGCAAGAAAGGCACTTAGGGCGGGTACTCTTGGCCGACCATGCGGGCGGACGCAAGCGAATTTGTGAAGGCATGTGATAGTTGCCAAAAACACGCCAAAATCATTTGGTCCCCTCCATCAGACATGGAATATATCTCGGCCCCATGGCCCTTCTTTAAATGGGGTATGGATCTACTCGGACCGTTTAAGCCAGCCCCCAGACAACTTCGATGGCTAATCGTGGCGGTGGACTACTTTACCAAGTGGATTGAGGCCGAACCGCTCGCCACCATCACATCGGCTAGGGTCCGGCGCTTCATCCAACAGAGTATTTTCTCCCGCTTCGGAATCCCTACGAGGTAGTGACAGACAACGGCACTCGGTTCACGCAGGGAACTTCGGGATATGATGGTGGACCTCGGCATCACACATCATTTGCATCGGTCGAACACCCCAATCAAACGGACGAGCGAAAGCGGCAAACAAGGTAATCCGGACGGACTTCGAAAAAAGATGCAAGAGGCGTAGGCTTTGTTGGGTCGAACAACTTTATAATGTCTTATGGGGAATTCGCACAACTATCAATCAGCTACCCAAGAGACGCCTTTCCGCATGACGTATGGATGCGAAGCCATGATCCGGTCGAAGTTGGTCAGCCATCTTGGAGAAGGCTTAGAACCCTGGAGGAAGGAGAACCATCGAATTCGAGGGCGTTGGCAACCTAGATGGAGCTGGTAGATGAAGTCAGGACCACGGCCCATTGCCGAGACATAGCAGCCAAGCAAGCCGATGGCGGCGAAACACAATAGAAAGGTCAAACCTGGGCATTTGGCCAGGGCGACCTGTCCAGAAGAAGGCCGACATCGGTAACAAGAACGCCCGGGACGGCAAGTCGGCGCAAATTGGGAAGGACCGTACCGAGTCAAGGAGAACTTGGAGAAAGGAGCATATGTTCTCGAAACACTGTCAAGAAAACCCGTCAAGAGGACATGGAATGGCGACAAATAGTTAGGGCCCAATAATGCCCAGGATGCCACAACGGACACCCCGTGTCCGAGTTAAGTTTTGATTTATTATTTCAAGCTTATTTTGGTTTCGGTCATTTCCCTTCGCAAATTTTCCTTTCATTGTCAGCTTTGTAAAGCTAATCATCTCTTGAATAAATAAATGGTTTATTGACCAAATGTTCAATTTTAAGAGGGTCAAAATGATTCGTTAAATAAGCAGACAGACACCACCGGCCCGGTCTAAAACTATCCCATGTGCCTTTGTACGCATGAAGGTAAAAGTATGTAACGAACTACTTAATTGAATCTTCATTCATAAAGTTAAAAGTTCAGAGGTACAATACACAATCGGCATCATAGGCCGAAAACAAAGTAAGCAAAAAGAAAAAGACAACAAAAAGTTAAGGGGCCCCCTCGTCCGCATGGTGGCCTCGTCGCCATTAGGTCCGGCCCGGATGCGGCCTCTTCGCGGCTTGCTCACCGCCGCTTCACTTCGGCATCGAAGTCGACCTATCTTCAAGAGATAGAGGCGGAGGAATAAGAACACCATCTTGAAAGCGGGAGCGACATCCATACCCAACCACGTTCGGCTTTACCCCGGGTTTAAGTACTCAATGCAGGCAAGGGCCATCTCGAAGCAATCCGACGCGGTTTTCCTTACCGCCACCACCGCCTTCTCATGGGCGGTCTTCTCCTCCGCGGGTCGCCTCGGACTTGCGCAAGCTGCGTACATAACTCGCTACGTTGCTGCGTAAGCCGTTTGACCGCATCCATAGAAACAGAGAATGCGAGGACTTCGCACCGTCGGATTAGCGTTGGCCTCGACTGAGACGAGAGTTGGCATCGGCGGATTATGATTAACCTCCGCCAGGTATCTGGTCACGCCTCGAGTCGGTATGGGCTCGCGTCAGCGCCTGGTGGGTCGACAGAAGATCCTCGCCGGCTTTGTCCGCGGCAATTTGGGAACTTTTAAGTTCCGTCTTCAGTTCATCCCTTTCAGCCTCAGCTTTCTCTTTCTCTTCCGCTAGCTGTTTAACTTTCTCCTCAGCGGACTCCAAATTCAGCTTCAGAGCTCGGGATTCTGCAGAAGCTCGAGCATAATAACCATGGAGATGCGGGTAGGCTGAGATAATCCAAGAGCCTTGCAAAGATGATAGGACACATCCCGGATTTCATGAAGGTCCTCGTCCGAAGAGGTTGAGGAGACAAAAGCCGACGTGGCGGAAAGAAGGCCATGCCAATCTCCTCAGAAACGTCCCCACTCCAGGCCTGGCTCCGCTTGAAGCCACTTGGTCGAACGGTAGCCGATGGGCGCAAGGGAGAAAGCGGGAATCGAGACGAGAACTTGTTTCGCCTTTTCCAAGGATGGAGGAGATAGGTCGGAATGTGGAGATGTTCGGCAGACGACGAGGTGGGGTAGACGAAGGCACTACCTCCGCCGTAGCTACCAATGACGGAGAAGAAGAAGGTACCACTTCGGGAGCGATCGAAGCGGTAGCGGTGGAATCCCGACCTTGGCCCTCTTCGCCAAGGAAGGCTTTGGGACCATAGGCGGCGGAGCTTGCTTCTTAGAAGGCTCGGCAGCTGGACGTTTCCTGGGAGCTTTCTCTTTCGGCTTTCCAACAGCCGGCAAGGTATACTCAAGATAATCTGGATTCAGATTCATAGCAACTTGACCTGTTACAAAAGCATAAATCTACAGTCAGAAGCTAGTTAGATAACAAAAGGCAAGTAGAAAAACAGAATTCGCATCAATAAAGCCATACTGGAGGCCGAGCCAGACGGCGCACCCGCCTTCTTAATATAGAAGGCCGCTCTTTGGACACCATGTTCGGCAACGTAAGACGCCAGCCGAGCGGCATACTCCCTCTCTTCCTCAGAGAGGTCTTTGGCCGAGAATTGATATGTGGAAGAGGAGAAGTCATGGTGCTCGGAGGTCCAGTAAAGGGGGAAGCGTCATTCAACGCCCGACCTTGGCGCTTTCTGAAACAGAGGCACTTCCAGGGATAGCAACAACTTTAAAGAAAGCATTTTTGAAATGCTTGAAGGAATCTGAGAAAGAATTCATGAGTTTCCGGTCCGCCTCGGCACGAAGAGAAGTTAGCCCTTTCAGAGAGGGTGATGACGACAAATCGGAGAAAGGAAGACCCTTGAAGTCTGGCACAGGCTCAGCTAACGAGTTATGCCGACATGAGCCCAAGACGACTTCGGCCATACGGTCTTGCCCACTCGCAATAAGGGGAGGAGTTTCTCGGCAACACAATCCCAACAGGGACCGTGATAACCAGCTGGTAATGACCCCGACTCGGACGGACGATGCGTTTGGTAGGCGCTTATCGGCTGGGCTAAAAATGGCTCAGATACTGACGAACTATGAAAATCTGGCCTAATAAGGCCGGGTTCGGCCTGCCCGGGTCCGGGAACCCACAGCCGGGGCCTCCTGGGCCGCCGTGCACCCGACCAGACCACGGAGGGCTAAAGATAGTTTCTCCTCCTGGTTAAGGAGGTCCCTAGCGACCAATAACTAAAAAGGGGATAACGCTCACGAAGCACCTCATCATCGTTAGGATCTAAAAGGATGACGTGAAGACGAAGAATGTTTTCCCTATCCATCAAGAGCTCAAACCTATACAACCAACACAAGGGTAAGAAGGAGGAGGAAAAACTAAGAACAGACACTCAAGAAGACAAGACCTATGGGTTCGATAGCTCAACTCACAAACACTCCACCCGGAAAATCCGAATACGGAGGCACACCAAAGAAAGAAAAGAGGAAGAGGGAGAACTAAAATATTAGAATGATATAAAAAGTTCAGAAGGGAAGATAAAATACCTGAAAAATTGAAGATTGCAGAAGATGAACACAGCGAAAGTCGATGAAAAAGTCCGGATAAGTAAGAAGCCCTAATTCTTCAGAGAATTCTGAGACACAGGAAGGAAAGAACAGATCCTCTCCGGCACCTAAATGACTTTGCGCGAGTAAGAATTTTCGTGTGTAGGGGAGGAGAGTGAGCAAATTGAAAAGATGGCAAAAGGAGAAATGCCAGCAGTTTATATCGAGAGGAAAGAAGGAGGCAAATTCAAAACAAAAGAAACCCAACCGACGAGGGTAACCACGACTTTTCACCCCAAAAGGCTGAGAGGACGTGCAACGTACCACCAGAGCATTAAATGCGCACGAAATTCGGGGGCGGCGGACACGAGGATCAAAGCACTTCCCCAATCTCAGGAAGACAGGTGTCGTAGGCAATCATGGCAGCATCAGAGGAGGTTTCCCAAGAGTCACACCGTGGAAATAACAACGGCCCCGGGCCTTCAAATGACGAGCCTTGGTTCTGGTATCTTGCCTCGGTCAAAATCGTACCAGGTTTGATTCACACCATCTCACGTTTGTAACTCGGCGGTCCAAACCACGGCTTTCTCTTCGGATGTCGGCCGCGGCCCAAGCCCACAAGCCACAAGGCGCCAGCACGAGAGGTTGAGGGACACCCCGGCTCATCGAACCTTGGGACGTTACCACGTACTGAGGGAAATGAGTTCAACAAATCCTAGCCCGACGCGAGACGTCGGGAGATGGGTAACACCTTGGATGACATTTCTAAAAAAGGCATACACCCTGCAAAGCCCAAAACCTTGAACTACCGGCCGGGGGCAAATCTTGTTACGGATCTGGATAAGGCCCAATCACATGAAGGCCCAACCAAGGGTAGACATGTAGATCCGTCATATCCGCAATCCTGGAATATCTCAACTACCCCGGAGATCTAGGAGCACCTCCGCATAAGGATAGGCAGTTCGGATTATAGGCCTGGAATCACGCCAAAGCCGCTCCAGGTAGGTCCTATAAATACCCAAGCAATGCTAAGGTACACGACACTCTAGACCTAGACTATTTTACATCTGCCACACCGAGCACACACCCCACTCCTTCGGCCAAGCGCCAAGTTGTGTTCAGTGATCCTCTCTCCGTCTCGTGTGCTATCATATTGGTACCCCTGACCGAGACCCTAGATCCAATATCAAATCACACCCCCATACACGCGGGCAGGACATACGTGTTCTACACTAGAACACCATATATGCAATATTGTTAATTAAAAATATAGATAAAATCATATTTAATTTACTCCCAAAAAATAAAAAAGGCATATATTTAAACTATGATAAGAACATGGTCTCGACCTATAAAAAAAATGAACAATTAATAATGAAACAAATACGTAACTATAAAAGTTGTCCCTCTAAAAAGTTGATATGACAAAAGAGCAAAAAATTGTGTGGACCTTAATTTCTTTAGTTATATCTGCATTATTTCATTTTTGGTCAAGTGTATGTTGGCCTAACTCTATCATCAAGTCACAATCAAATTGACTTATATTAATGTCATGGAAGTGGAATTGATGATGGAACTCTAAATGTCATGTTTGCTATCATTAAATCCACCTCCAACCTATACCACACTTCCACTGAAGTCAAGCTTTGGACTTTCTTGCCCCTGGTAACTAGTGGCAGAAAGGATGGCAGAGGGATTAGGATGATATGCGCCGCTGCACGATGATGTGGGTTACAAAAATTCATTTAATGTTAAAAAAAATTAAAAATATCTAAAAAATATGTTACATCCTAAAAAATATGAAATGAGTTTAGTTTTTATTTATTTATAATAAAAACAACTTAATTTATATTAATATTGATAATATAAATTGGGCAATATATATTGATTAATTAAATGATATAATGATTACATTGATATGAAATTTGGTGGAAAAAATTAAAGATATGAGTTTGGCCGTTGTTAATTAATGAAATAATATATTGATTGCCTAAATATGGGACTTGGTGAAAAAAAAATTTAAGAAAAATTTATCCTCTCATGTAAATATTTTAGTTTCAACTTTAGTCATTTTTTAAATTATGAATATAAAAGATAGTGTAGGTGGTTTGATAGGAACAATTTAATAATTTAAAATTTGTATTATAATGTTTGGTCATTCTAAGTAATTATAATTTTTATAATTCTTTACAATAAATATTATTTTCTCTAGGACTTTTATTTTAATTTTTCCTTCTACGGTAATCAGCTTATAACTACTGTAACACTAATTACGCTCGTCCTCCCATTGCCTAATGATAACTACCTGACAAAATAGATTTTAGTTTTAGATATACCTATTTTCAAAGTATTTTATTGACTAAAATATATTTTTAGTCTTTAAGTTTATATGAGGTATATTTTCTATCCCGAACTTTATAAAATATACTTTTAGTCCTATGATTTTCATATCGTTAATGTTACTAACGGAAAACATTAGCACAACAAACTCAAGTATTAACTATATAATTAAGTTCTATTAATCTTCAATTTAAATATGTGGAAATTAAAAAATGTCTACAAACCTATTGAATTAGTCAATACTATAACCTCAATTGTATCAAAAAAATTATTTTAATAATAATATAATTATATTAGTTTAATAATCTAAGGGAAAAACACTTCTCATATTGTAGGAGAAGTGTATTCTCATGCCACACACACATGAATGGTGGGACACTACATATATATATAATTAGCATTATATATATATATGTGGGTCCCACCATTTTATGTGTGTTAGTAATCTTCTTCTTCTCATGCAACATAAGAAATTTAAACCCCACAATCTAAATAGTAAAACCTTGATTTCATTTGAAATAATTTGTCAAGTTTATTTTATTTTAATAATCTAAATATATTATATTAAGAAAACAAAAATATCCTTTTGTCAATTGCACCATCATCATTTGAGTTTGTTGCGTCAACATTTTCATTAGCCACATTAACTGTGTTAAGAATATACAACTAAAAGTATACTTCATAAAGTTAAGAGACCAAAAGTATACCTCATATAAAACTTAAAGGACTAAAAGTATACTTTAACCTATTTTATTTTATAAATTTGTTAGTCACAATCTTCCATCAATTTTCTATTTTTCAGAGCAATTACCGTTAAGGGGATAGGAAATCCATAAAATCTTTTACTACTTTAAAAAAAACAAAATTCTTTCAAATTTAATTAATTATTATCCCTATATATTTGGCAACTACTACCTCCTTAAATACCTATTTATGAATTATTTTACTTTCTTTTTCTTATTCCGTACCCTTCAAGACTGAAGATTCTCAAATATTGTGTCACGTCTAGGTTTTGATATACTTATTTCAAGAATATTTTTATGTACATTTGTTTTATTTTTCCGTTTTAAATTTTATTTATGTCCCTATATATTTGGCCCATTCTGAATTGTTTGTTTAACCTCTTCATATATCTATTTTTTTTTAAAAAAAAAACTTTATACATCTGTTTTATTCTTTTCATTTTAAACTTCATATCCCTATATATTTAGCAACAACCTCCCCATTATCCATGTTAGTTCCTGAAATGCTTATTCCATAAAAATTATTTAACATTGCTTTTCTTAAACACATTCAGAATTTAAAATTGTGACGTTAACCACATTTTTAGCATTATTCTATTCTATTTTTTTAAAATAAAATAAAACAAAAGTAACCTACTGGGCAAAGTTTCGACACGACAATCAGGCTTTGGTTATCAAGAGTCAAGACCCATAATTCAGTTATGATTCATTAAATTTTGAAATAATAAAGAAAATTAATTCATGTTATGATTAATACATTAATATTTTTTTAATAAAAAATATATTCATATGTTTTTCAGGGGACGTACTAAAAAAATATTTCATAATATTTAAAAATTATTTTAGGATCTTAAAAAAATATTTCAAGCTATTGGCCTATACTAAAGGATACTAAAAAAATGCCATCGTCATCTGAGAAAAAGTCAAACTTAACAGTTAAAGTCAAACTTAACGGTCAAAGCTATTTTTGCACCTAATTTGTAACCACATAGTTACTTTTTGCACTGACAAAAAGCATTGCTACTATCGCAATCTCCTAGGAGAAAAGTTCTCATGTCTTATTTTTGCACCTTAACCCTTAATATTTTAAATTAATTCTATTATTCTCCCTATTTTCCTATATTATATAATTACATTTATTATAAGTTATAGATTTATGCCTATATAGAAGGCATATGTTATATATTATACACATCTAAATAGTAGTGAAGAAAAATGTTGTCACGTCCTGAAAATTAAGGGTGACTGACATGTAATATCAATAGACGTACATTCCATAAGTCTTAAATTTACATATGGATATTAAATAATATTCATAATACCATTAAAAATCTCATAACTAGAACATTAATTTTAAACATGCTTACACTATTTTAAATTCATATATAAAAACTTACCTCATATAACTAAGATATTAAGTCTCTAAATTTTGGCAAAATCACTACTATAATCTCGCTACTAGAACAGTTCACATATGGGCAAAGATGTGGAGCTTAACAAAGCGATGAAATGTTCAAAGTCGTGGTTGATAATCATGTCTAGCTCCATCATCTCGTTGATCGGGTGTACCCATGTAGGAGTTCTAGGGAGGAAGTACAGAATAGCTCTCTTCCATTGGACAAGGGGATAGTTCAACCCATTCGCATCCCTTTCATTGTAATTAATTTGCATCCTCCTCTAAAAGGAAAACGAGTCAGTTCACTCATCAGTGGGAGACACCGATCAGCCCTGGGTGTACTGAAGAGGAAAACGGGCCAGTTCACTCATTAGTGGGAGACACCGATCAGCCCTAGGTGTTTCCTCAGGACCTTGCTCATCTATCTCACAGTGAGGCTAAGTCGACAACGTATACATTCCGCCTTTTTCCTTTGCTATGATAGTTGATGAGGGTTTGTTGGATGTCGTGCAAGAAGAGTACCACATGTCTTGCTTTGAGAAGCATACACCAAGGAAGCAGTATCGCCGCTACATGAGGAGGATGCAGATTAATTACAATGAAAGGGATGCGAATGGGTTGACTATCCCCTTGTCTAATGGAAGAGAGCTATTATGTACTTCCTCCCTATAACTCCTATATGGGTATACCCGATCAATAGGATGATGGAGCTAGACATGATTATCAACCACGACTTTGAACATTTACGGATTTTGGGCGAATTTCTGAAATTAAGAGAAAAGTTTGCATCGGTGAATAAAATGGAATGCATTTGCTTTGTTTAGGGCAAGGGCGTATACGGGATAATTTTCGGACATCGAGAAATTTTTGCGATTTCGAACAGTCGCTGAGTAGTGCTTGTTTACTCGCATACTCTATGTTACTTTGTATGTTTGTTGTGCCATGATTGAGGAACATGTCTCGTGAGTAGGACATGCGTTTGGGCTATAGGGCCTAGTGGACTGTGTGTCCTTAGGTCGCTACCGAGTCGGTGATGCATTTAGTGTAGTTAGGGTTTGAGGCCACGGCTACTTTGTTTTCCTAGTGCTATGGGCTGGGTCTATGTCTATAGGCTAGCCACCGTTGTTGTGTGTTCGAATGCAAGTGCTATGTTTACCATTGTTGTTATGTTTTTCCTAATTATGGATTGAATACATGCACTTTGCATACATATTGTATATAAGTTTAACAATTACTTTGGGGTTCAATCTTGAACTCCAGATCGTGCTAAAGATATAGGTGTTTTCGGTTGAGTTGATCCGGGTTCAATCTTGCACTCCCAAATAAATAACATTATCCTACCTAGTTGCTTTTGCAAAGATTATCACTCTTTCATCCCCTAATACCCAAAGTAATGTCACCGACATTTACTTTTACTTAAACTCGAAACTTACAAAATCCATTTAATACAAATCATTTACTACTTGTAGCTATCTTATAACTATTATAGTTTACATCCAAGCATCACTCTTAGACATTCTAACATATATATATACATTCCAAATACTACCATAAGAGCAGGCAACTTAATTTTCAAATCAAATCCTAACATTTATATGTACATAAAAGATAGTTAATATGGGTATCGTTCATATCATAAGTCAACTACTTCTAATAATTTAAACTACTTGTCTAATATTCCAAATGTTAAGCAGTGGGTTTTCATCCCTCTAAATTCAATGATTTGAGCCCACCGCTTCCAAACTAATACAACAGTTGTACCATACACCTAATAAGCTTTTAAACAATTCCTAACCTTGAAAAAATTCCAAACAGCCATACTTTTAAGCTGGAAAATTTTCCCGATTTCTTAAATTGTTCCAAACATCACTTTTAAACTTTAAAACGTAATCTAACAGTTTGAAACAATCATTAAACATTTCAGTTTCTAAAAGAGGCCTAAAGCCACTATTTAAATGCCTTGAGTCATAATTTATATGACTAAGACCCAGTGATGGAGCTAGGATTTTTATTTATGTCCGCATAATTAGTGGAGGGATTCGATTTGCCTCGGATATTTTTAAGTAAAGTTTTAAATGCATTAAAAAACAAAAGAATAAACAACAAAAGAAAAGAAAACTTCAACTTAACATAGAAAAATAATAATCAAAAGTCAACTAAGCTATTACAACGAACGATTAGATTAAACGGCTCCATTGAAGTAAGTCATATTGTTGACTACAATGTTGTTAAAACGTAGAGTCTACGTAGAAACGGTAAGGGTGAGTAAAAACGTAAAATCGTAAAATCGTAAAACGTAAACGAAACGTAAGAGTTTACTTCGTACCACAAAGAAAATAAAACCCAACATATATAAAATCAAAACACACAAATGCATTAAAGTTATCACAAATTTAAGTCCAAAGTCCAAACATTCAAGGAGATCAACAAATTTAAGTCATCATAAGATCAAAACAAGTCAATAAAATGATAAAAGAGATTAACATCTATAATTTAAATCATCGAGTCAAAGTCAAGCTCATCTTCTTCATCCCCTCCCCACTAAGAAATTCGGGAATATCCAAATCATTTAATTCATTCAGATCATCATCATCCAAGCCATGGGGATCTTGATCTTCTCCAACTCCAACATCTTCCGAAACATATTCACATGTTGGTTCCACAATCCAATCGTCATCCGACCCAATGTCATCAAAGTTATAATCAATTTGAGGAGACACTCTATGATTTGTGTTGCCTAATCTTGAGTTAGCCATCACAAAAACAACATTATTCATTGTCTCTGCTTCAAACGATTTCTTTTCTTTGTGTGGACCTAAACAAATACAAGAAAATAATTTAATACTAAACTAATATCACATTTTTGAAATGAAATGCAATTCATATTAAAAATATACCATCTCAAAAGCACTCCAATTCCGCTCACACCCAGAGGAACTACATGTCAAGCTAAGCACACGGATAGCGAAATTTTGGAGCTCTGGAACACCATCACCATAAGATTCCCACCATTCTTTGGACTCTTGGTTTCAACTCCATCCATAGCAAAGGTAGTCCCAAAAAGGCCTCTACGATGCTTGAATTCCTCCAGCTTGCTCATCAATTTTTCTTTCAAGAGTTGTATCCGCCACCATCCTTTTTATACAATCATATAATCCTACCTTTACTTCATAATCAACTTTAAAGGTAGGAGAATAATGTTGTTTTGGGTTCGAGATAATAGCACTGCAAGCATGCAAAGGCCGATGGAGTTGCTTCTCCCATCTTGCATCAATGACATCCCAAATAGGTTGATAACTAAAAAAGAAAAGATAACAATTGAATTAATTTTGAGTTAAAATGTCTATAACTCGAATTAAATAAATTAAATGATAACTTACAATGAAGGTTTTTTTGAAACCGTCTTCAATTTTCTCCTTCGCACGATCCATTGCCTCATAAATGGAACCCATTGCTGCATCATCCGAATCAACCAACCTAAGCACTTCAATCAAAGGAAGAGCCCTATCAAACAAATCTCAACTCTCTTCCAAAAGTGCTTGTCCATCACTACATTTTCAATGAGCTTTCCGTCGGTTGACTTTGCATATTTGCTATTCTTCCACTCTTTCGAAATGAACATCCTTTTCACAGATTTTTGTTGTTGTGGAGGCATTGCAAAGTCAAATAGGATGTGGCAAAGCGAGTCATGGCGGGTCTAATCAAATCTTTGCCATTGGTGAAGCTGTGCAATATTGGAATGAGAGAAGATCTTGAATAGATATAAGTTGTAATTTTTTTTTCCCTTGAAAATTGTGTCTTTATGAACGGGTATTTTCTTCTCTAAATCTTCCAACATCAAATCAATACAATGGGCAGCACAAGGTGTCCAATATATTTTCTTTCTTCTCTCCATCAACAAAGCCCCAGCAGACTTTATAATTTGCGGCATTGTCCGTCACAACTTGGACAACGTTTTCTTCACCAACCTCCATCACCACTTCATCAATCATCTTAAAAATCTTGCCATTGTTTTGGTTATGTGAGATGCATCAATGGACTTGAGAAATACAATTCCCATAGAGCTATGCACACAAAAATTGATGATTGTTCTTCTTCTTTTATCAGTCCACCCATCAGTCATTATTGTGCATCCTGTTTTCTTCCATAAAGCCTTATGTTTTTCCACAATGACCATTGTCATCTCATATTTTTGCTTCAAGTATTTTACTCTACACTCATGATAAGATGGTGGCTTGAAACTGGTCCATGCTTAGCAATTGATTCACACATCTTTTTGAAATCATCGCTATTCACAAAATTGAAAGGGATTCCATTGTTATAGATAGCAATGCAAATGTCAAGACATGCCTCCTCCTCAACATCTCTATTTTTACTTCCTCGTGCACCGATATACATGGTTCAACATCTCTAGATGTTCTGCCAAATGGTTCTTCACACGAAAAACTCCACGAGACATTACTTTGGGACAATACTTGCATTTAAGCTTTTTGTTCCTGGAACTTCAATTGCATGCTTCCATGCAGATCGACCTATTTCCAGGAGCATTTTTTGCCAATCTCTTCCCCCCAACCCCAACAGCAACAGCAATGTTACTTACACTTGCAGTTGCAGAAGCCGGAGTGCTACTACTATCATTTCCACTTGATGAGACCATGTGATTTCAAACTATTTTAAATCAAAATTCAAAGAAATTATCTCAATTTAAGGCTTTCAAATTTCATCCAAAAACATTTGGACGAAGTCGAGGCAGAGAAGTAGAACCCGCCGGCCGGCTACGGTGGATGAAGAGAGAAGATTGAAGAAGGTCGATGGCCGATGCTCGATGCGAAGAAGAAGCGAGTGAAGACTCCGATCCGATAGGGTTTTCTTCAATCGATGTGAATATGGGTCGAATAGGTTTCGATTGGTTTTAATTGGGGGCTGCAAAATTTTTTATTTTTATAGTAACTCGGTTGAAACGCCGTTTCAACCGAGTTAACGAGTTGAAACGGCGTTTCAACCGTTTCCACCGCAAACGCGTTCGACCACCGTTTTGAGATGTTTTTCGCGAAAAACGTAGAAATGTCCATTTCTACGTTTTTGAACGACGTTTTCACAACAATGGTTGACTAAAAATTGAAATGGAAAACCTCGAAAGTTATAATAAACAGTTTGATTTTAAGTTTCAACTAGGCAAAATAAGTAACTTGAAAAACTTATACTTGGCTCCATTGGCAAAGTTAGAAGTTCACTAATAGAACTAATTGGAATGATTTTGAATTAGGAATCAAACTGAAAACAAAAATCCATTAAGAATCAACTTGACAATTGATCCAAGGTTGAAGAAGACTAAAGTAAGGTTTCAACCCATACTATCCCCAACAGTGTCTTCTTCCGTGATATAATTGGTTACTAGAAAATCAAATCCATTGCCTACCAATGGGAATTTTACAGATCATTATTCCGTTAAAAACAAGGGACTTAAAAAGCATTCGGATAAAACTTTCGGTCATGCACAAGCAACAATGATTAGATCATTATTAATTCAAGCAGGAGGAAATGGCATCATCCCGTATTGAGCCCAGCATTTTACCCCCAAACAATAAATAGCATAGATAGGACAAAACAAATATAATTTGGTGAGAGAAGGATGTGATTAAGTAAAACGGCACCTTTGTTTTTGAAACCAACTTTCTGGAAGCGGCCTTGTTCAGGATGCTCTTATAATAATGTGTAAAGGAGCGATGCCACTTCGTTTTCCGATCTGCATAATAAGCCATAGAACTAGACCAAGTTACATCCCTGGCAAAAACATAACTTCAGCCGGGAAAAAGAAGAGGGCCAAAGAGCGAGAGAGAGAACCTGAAGAAATGATTCAACAGACTGCTGATCCTTTGGTTCAGCCTAGGTTCGAACCAAGGACCTCTAGTGTGTGAGGCTAGCCTGACAACCAACCTCACCACCAAGACAAGTTATTACAAAATTCCTTCAAAAATATATATATTCTTAAAATTTTGTGTCTACACATGCATCCATATGCACAAGTGTGGCTCCGCCACTGTAAGACCCTTTTTATCTTGAGGAACCATCAGACAGTACCTTCATATAGATTCTAAATCTAAGAATTTATTCCCACACTTAAGGCATAAATCAGCAAGTCGAAATCAATTTCCAGCAACTAAATCTTCTTTGAAACTTTCACTAATTAAAACAGGGAAAATAAATTCACAGCAAGCATGTTTTTCCGTTAAAACATGTTCCCATATTTTGATATAACCAATTCTTTCACTGCACCCTTCAATCATGAGGTTATGTTATCATCAAGGTTTCAAGAGTTCCAGCATAAGAACACGGCCATTATTCATATCTAAAATCATCTAAGATTCTCATTTAGCATCAATTAACACTGTTTAAAGCATATATGGTACTGATACAATATATAAAAATATGACTCAGCAAACTGAAACTAATTTTAGCATCAGCTCCTTGTTAAGAGTCATCTTCCACCCTTACCGCATGCATCTAACCATTTAATTAGTTGCTAATTATTCAAAAGTAACAACAGCAATTCCTTTGTGCGTTTTTCAACTTATCAAATTCCCAACGTAAAGCAACTAGCTAGCAGTTATATTCCTTATTCTCTTTAGCATATGTGCACTCCAATACTTTTCTCAAAAGAATACAGAGAGTGAGTCTTATTTTTTCCACCAACGACCCACACGGAACAGAGGCAAGACGGACAACAGGGGAAAACACATCAGTTGCGAAGCCGAATAAGGGAAGGAAATAAATAAATCAAGGTTCAGCAATTTAAGGTTCCCACTGCAACGCTTTACCCATATACAACAGCCTCACAAGATCGAGAAAGAAGAAGAGATTGACCAAGGAAAAGTGCGGGTGAGCAAGAGAAAACGAAGTACCTCACACCAGCCATGATCGGTCTCCCTTCACTCGGTGTCGCTGGAAGAGAAGCATAATGATGGTGAAGGTTCTCTAGTCTGCAACTCCAATCGGACTCAAGGAATCTCTGGTTCAAGCTTGTCCTGCTGGTGGCCGAGGAAGGTTCGGGAGATTCCAGGTGAAAGGGTCTGGTCTCTCGTTCCTTTCTGGTTCCAATATGCTCCGCTGAGCTCCACTCTCAGATCTGGTTTTCTGTCGAGGAAGAAGGGGCTCGCGGCCTTCACAACTCTGATGTGTTCTCGGCTCTCAAACCCGTCAAAGGGAGAAGAAGGAGGTCAATGGTGCTCTCCAAACTCTACTCCAATCGATTCTGAGCTCTGGTTTTCACTTCCCTTTCGATTTGGTCTCCCTGTCTCACAGCTCCAAGCTTTCTCCGGTCTTTTGTCAGGTCGCCGGTGGTCTGGAAGAATGGCGGACAATGGTGGAGAACGGACGACGGTGAATGGACCAACGGCGGCAAGGAAAGGCAGAAGGACCGAGATGGACGAAGGAGGCAGGGTTTCAAATCTCCGAGAAGCTTCCACACTCTCTGCTCTCTCTTCTCTCACTCTGTTTCAACATTCGTGCGATTAAAAAAAAAAAAAAACTGATGCCCTCTCGCCCTTTTTTACACACATTGTGGTCTTTCCTTATTATACCTAGTTGATTTTTTAGGTAAATTAAGTAAATTAGTTAATCATTTAGAGTATTTTTATTTTTATTTTTTTCTTCAAACTAATTAGTTTGACTAATAAACTAATATATAATCGAATGATACACAACATATGAAATAATTAAGTAATTTATTTAGATTACTTAATCTCTTTAAAAAAAGTCAACTGTGTCTTATAATTAGGACCGGAGGTAGTATTAGTTTACCGAGTAAGAATTCAAGCTTCTAACCTTAAACACGCTCTAAGCCTCCAATACAACATACCCAAGGTTTTCCTTGTTGCCATATTACAATAAATACTAATTTAATTTTGCTACTATTTAAATTTACTCACCAACACTCAACAAACCACAAATTTTTTAATAAATAATAGGAAATTTTAAAATAACATAAGTAAAAAAAAAAATTCTAATAATCTATTATCTCGATAGTCTATACATATTTTTAAGGATATTACAATTGTTCCCTTTTGAACTTCTCGTCCTTCTTTTATTTTATAACATATAAGCATGACTCCGCTCTAGTCAGGGTATAATATTTTAATTGTTTGGATTTTTATTTTCTGCTTTTCCACGCTTTTTTTGCTTTCTCTTATGATGACGTGATGTCACAATCTTCGACAGAACTAGAAGTTCTAATCAATATTGTTATACATTTTATGGTGACCCGATGTCACCATCTTTGACCGAATTTGAAGTTCCAATTGATATTTTCAATCAGTCAAATCTATATACTTTATGTTTTCTCCTTATTTATGAAAATATCTATAACACTCATGCTTGAAGTTCCATAAACAATTTATGTTTCTACATCAATTTTTAAAAACAAAGTCTAAGTATAAAAACTTTGCTTGCTATGTCTTTTTAATTAGTATTAAGCGTTATTATTGAAACTGCAATGTTTGACAACTGACTATCATGCCAAGATTGTCATTGCATATATCTAGCATTTGACAGTGATATGGGTATCACACTTCATATATATTATATATTATGATAATGTGAAAAACTCCTTGAATATCTAAAAGCAAATTACATTATTTCTAGGGAGAATTACACTCAGGTCCCAAAGAAGGAAAAAAATTATAAAAAAGTCAATTGAAATAATAAAATTACAAAAAAGTCCCAAGAAAATTTTTGTTGTAAATACATACATTTCGTGTTGTAAATACATACAAATATTTACAACAGGAAAAGTATATATTTACAACAACACGAAAAAGTAATTTTCATTCCGTACAAATAATATAAAAAAGTCTCAAACCATTTACAACGGGAAAAATATATATTTACAACAACATTTAAACACTCCGACCATTTACAACGGAAAAAGTATGTATTTACAACGGAAAAAGTATGTATTTACAACAACATTTAAAAAATTCTGTACAAATAATATCAAAAAAGTCCCAAACCATTTACAACAGAAAATGTATGTATTTACAACAGGAAATGTATGTATTTACAACAAAAATTTCATTGGGACTTAATAGGTAATTTTGTGATTTCAAGGGACTTTTTGTAATTTTTTTCATTCCTTAGGACCTAAATGTAATTCTCCCTTATTTCTACGTCAATTTTTAAGAACTAAAAAAAGTACAAAAGCTTGGCTTCCTATTTTTATTAGTATTAAGCGTTATTAGAACTGCAATATTTGACACTGGCCGGGGACGGACCTTAAAAAAATATTTAGCGGGCCAAATGTATACTCATTAACTAATTATTTAAAAATATATATATTTGGGAGAGCCAAATGTATAAATTTTTAGCCAAATATATAAATTTTTGGGCTAAATGTATAAAAAAAAATCCAATTTACATAAAGTATTTGGGATAAATAAAAGGGTTAAGGTGCAAAAATAGACATGTGCTTTTTTCGGAGGAGCGCCCAGTGGCAAATACTTTTTTTTCGGTGTAAAAGTAATTATGTGGTTACAAATTAGATGCAAAAATAGCGTTTGACCGTTAAGTTTGACTTTTTTCTTGTGGGACGTTGACGTGGCATTTCAAAGGTGCAAAAATAATTTTAGGATCTTGAAAAATATTTCGTGTATTGATCGGTACTAAAGGATACTAAAAAAATATTTCAGTCTTACCGGTACTAAAAGTATTTTCGGGATCTTGATTGGTACAAAAAAATACTTCATAATCTTGAAAAGTTATTTTAGGATCTTGAAAAAATATTTCAGGTATTGACCGGTACTAAAAGTGTAACATCCCAATTTCCAAAAGCGGTATAAAATTTTTTCATGAGTAGAGCATCGGAGTAAGAGTGTAAGCGATATATTGATATAAAATGCCCACCGGCTATTTCTGAGCGGTTCAACAACCGAGAGTTTTCAAAAGTAACGGACAACAACGGAAAGTCTTGACTGTTCCCCGAGCTTCTTTGCTTCCCTCTCTCCTCGGTCCTCGGTCCTCCGGAGCTCGATGCTAAAGCCGAGATCCAATTTACCATATTGGATCTCGAGTAATCAGTTAACCTCATAATCGCATATACGATATATAGTCCACAATCATTCATATTAACAAGTATAACAAATGTGTCACACGGAGTGCATATAGATGTATCACAGAGTGCATAAAGATGTATCACACGTAGTGCAAGTAGATGTATCACACGTAGTGCATGTAGATGTGTCACACGTAGTGCATGTATCCAAAAGCACATAACAATACTCACAACATATCATCAGACCCTCAACCACAAATACGCATACAAGAAACATCGAGTTAGTATTACGACGCGAACGTTCATACTTCCATAAACCGAACAGAATGGCTGGGTAAGTGTCTATCATGAGGGTCTCACCGAGTTCACGACAACTTAATGGCTTACCCACATAGACTAGCCTTTCCCGGCACCAAACTGTTCTAACATATTTGCATTCAATAAACATACCATAACAATACACATAGCACATATATGCATACCATAAACATAAGAGTTAATGTTACAATACGCGGACGTACCTCCGTTGTGGCGTAGGTACTTGACAAAAATCGTACTTTTACGGAAAAGCTGCGAAACGTCCAACGGTGGCACGTCTGGCAACAGTATGCAAGCAAACAAATCGAGTTTCGATATCCTATAAGAGTAATATCACTTTGATTAGTGATTTGGCATTATAATCGCCATTTTAGGTAAAAATTACCATTTTGCCCCTATACCCCTAATTGGCGGAATTTCGCGGCACTTCATTACTTTAGCTCCGACTTTCCAAAATTTTGCCGTAACTCCGACCCCACCATGATTTTCGAATTTAATACTTAAAATAAAACTAAAGATCTATCTAGCATTACTACTAAAACTACTGAAAGCATTAACGACTAAAGACCGGAAAAATTACCCAGAGCTTCACTGCTAAATTCCCCGGACTCCTTCCTCCTCCAGAGCTCCTCTCTCTAACTTCTCTCTAGGAAAGTTCAACTAGAGAAGTGATTTTTGGTGTGAAGAATGCAAAGGGAGGGCTTCCTATTTATAGGGAAATTCCAGGGGCAAATTCGCACTTTTCCTCCTTTAATCTCCACCGTCGGATCGCACCTCTGCTAGGTGTCACGATCCTCACCAGGCCACTTGTCCAAACCATCCTCTCCCCCTTAGTTGGTGGTTAGTCACATAAATTAATGTGATGTGATGCTTTTGCTTTATGAACTTGTACCGATAAAGTTCCCGATCGGTGTCCGAATCGCGTAATCTCGGAAAAATCTCAAAAATCCGGAATCACAACTTTGAAGACATTTTCCTACTCATTAGAAATGTCTAAGTTAAACTAATTTTTGATTCCATCCAGGGCTCCAAAAGTCAATCTGAAGTTTACGGGAAAGCGTGTGATTCAGAATTGAATTCGGAATCATCAACCTCCGGACAAAAATTCACCGATTCCAAATATGTCCAGATAATTTCAAACTCATTCCTAGATGTTGAGTTATAATTTATTTTCTTGAGATCCAAAAATGTGCCTATCTCGCATCTTTCTTATTTCGTCTTATTAGGAAAATGCTCTACCTAAAAGCCGGAATCAACTTAGGAAAAGTCTAATCAAGATAAAAATCCACCGATCAATATTTTACCTCGACTTGAGAAAACCTATTCTGGTACTCTAGATAGGATCCGATTCCTATTTATTATGTTACTATTCACTATATAATAAAATATTCATATGTCTTAATCAAAAATCTCAAAAAAACCTTATCCCTTATCCTTTGAGATTTTTGGTCCTTTTATTATTATTTTTAATTAATTTTCGTTTTAATTAATTAATTAATTAATAATATATAAAATAATTTTTAATAATTTTTTTATATAATTTTTTTACAAAATTTTCCTATTGGTCCATTCTTGTATTTAGGCTTAAAATTACTTAATCTCATCAATTTTTCTTGAAAATTTCCAATTAACTAACAAATATATTTATGCTAATTCTTAGCCATTTACCACCAATTTTGGAGCTTTACATAATTATCCTTGAATTTCCTTTAGAAAATAAGATAATATAACATACTCTTTGAGACCACATATTCACCTTTTTAAAAATAGCTATTTAATTTATCGGGTATTACAAAAGGATACTGAAAAAATATTTGAAATGCCACGTCATCGTCCAGATTAACAAAAAAGTCAAACTTAACGGCCAAAAGTCAAACTTAACGGTCAAACGCTATTTTTGCATCTAATTTGTAACCACATAGTTACTTTTGCACCGAAAAGCATTTGCTACTGGCGTTCTGAGAAAAACACATGTCTATTTTTGCACCTTAACCCTAAATAAAAAATAAAAAATTTGGGGGCCATGTATCAACCAAGGTCCGTCCTTGCACCTAGCAGTCATGCCGTGCCATATCTGTTATATTGCATGTATGACAATTAACAATCATACCGAGCTTGTCACTCCATAATCAAATAATTAATTAAGTACGATCCATTCCTTCTCATACATCATATATACTTACTCATAACCCACATACTTGAGTATAAGATATGATAATTTGAGAATAACAATTAATAACTTGGGTATACACAATTACAACTTATGGAGCTCAAGTTATTGATTTCTATACCCAAGTTACTACTTCATATAGTCTTAAGTTGACAACATCCAGATTTTAATATCTCTAATTTCTACCATATTACCTATTTGTCATTTTACTAATTTAGCAGACATTTAGAATTTTGTAATTTAAATTGTATTTTCTGTCATTTTTCAAGGTATTATAGGAAGAAAATTTTCAAAAAATACTAACAACAAAAATTCTATTTTTGACAGTTCCTATTTTTCTGTAAATCCAAATATAGGATAATAAATCTCAAACTTTCTTCTATCTCTTGGGTTAATTTTCTTTGGTTTTCTCCCACTAAACTTGGTCTAATACTAAACCAAATTTTTTTACCTTCAACATTAAACCAAATTGACAGGTGCAAGTGAAGTGAATTTAATATATATATATATATATATATATATAGTTTGAGCCTTGTAAGTAAAAGAAATTACATTAGTAAAAATACCGTTATTTGGGCAACCGAAATACCAAAGCTGGTGCAAAATAAATATTACTACCAGTCTGTATGTGAAAATCCACGACCATGACTGATGAGCAGTTGATAAGACAACCGTATGTTTTAATTTTTAACGTTACCATATATAAGTTTTCAAAAATCAATTCCAAATTATTAATAAATATGTTTGAGATTAATATGATAAATTCTTGTTCTTGTTCTGTCACTTTATTGACTACCCTCAAAATACGGAAGCATCATCGTTATAGTCATAATAATAGTCAATCAACAACATAAATCAATAAATAAAATCTTCCAAATACATATAAATAATGCAACTCAAGATAATACTGAAATTGTCATTACTTCTACAATTTTTTTTTTGCTCAGAATCATTACTTCTACAATAAACATATAAAACAAAAAGATATACTCCGCTTGTGTATATCTATTCTCTTTAATAATATTTTGATACATTAGATAATTTGTGAAACTTAAGATAAAATTGTAAATAATATAATTACTGTCTCATACAAACATATATATGAAGTCTTGAGTCTTTTCTTCATAGGAATTTTGAAGAGGAAAATTTTCACTAACATATCGTCTTTCTCTAGTTGAAGCCCCTCTTCACAGTTCATGGCCTTATCGACTTCACTAAGCATACGTAATATTGATATGCTTCTCCACCTTGATATTATATTACAAAATAACTTTTTATATATAATTATATAATTAATCCTAATTCCTTTAAGTACATAATTAATCCAAATAAATATATTATTGTCCATTGCCGAAGAAAATTGAAGTGATTAGATACACTTTATTTGATCCAAAACAGGTTGATTTAACTTATATCGGGAAAAAACAAACCAGGGTGATTTAACTTCCTTGAAATGACTTCCCAACTAATTAGACGTGGACACATAGCTAAAGATCGTCCCAGTGACAGACTGTCATCCACAAATTTTAACTGGTACTGATGTGCATCTCTAATTTTTTATTTCCAATTTCATTTTTATTCCCAGTTTCAGTTTACTTACAAGGGTTAAGGTGCGATTTGGCCAATAAACAATTGATTCAAGAGTGTCAACACAATTAACTATTAAATGACCTAAAAATACCAACAAACTTTTAAAAAGGTGCGGTAAAGATAACGCCGTTAGAAAAAGTTAACGTTAGATTATCTAAGAGTGCAGATTGGCCAACGAACTTTTACTCAGGAAGTTTCAACACAAAAAAAGGTTTTACTTAAGAGTGCCCAGCACAAAATTTTAAATTTTACTAAATTAAATAATTTTTTCTCAATTGTCATTATTCAAAACTACTTGTATAGATACCTATGGACAAAAATTATTCATTCTTCAATTTTGTCAAAATTATAATTTTGTAAAATAAACAAAAATAATATTTAAAAATATAATTATATGATTTAAATAAAACTTAAGGTGTTTTATAGTTTAGTATATATGTTAATTAAAAAAATATTTTTTATTTTTATTTTAGAAGAAATTTATGTGAGTTAAAAAATTCATTTAATGTTAATAAAATTAAAAAATCTATTATATCCTAAAAGAAATCAAACGAGTTTAATTTTTATTTTTATAAAAAGAGTTTAATGGATATCAACCTAACGTTGATAATTAATAATATAAATCTGGCAACTTGATGATATATTTGTTAACTAAATGATCTATTGATTATATGAATATGAGACTTGTTGAAAAGAAAAGAAAATTTAAGAGGCTTGATGAAGGACAATTTAATAATAGGTTAAAGAGAAATTATAATGGGTTAAGAAGCAATCTGGCCTACGAAAATTTTATTAACATTAAATGAATTTTCTAACTTACATAAATTTCTTCTAAAATAAAAATAAATAATATAATTTTTTTAACATATATAATAAACTATAAAACACCTTGAGTTTTATTTAAATCATATAATTATATTTTAATTAAAATTTTTGTTTATTTTAGAAAATTATAATTTTGACAAAATTGAAGAATGAGTAATTTTTGTCCATAGATATCTATACAAGTAGTTTTGAATAATGACAATTGAGAAAAAAATTATTTAATTTAGTAAAATTTAGAATTTTGTGTTGGCGCTCTGAGTAAATTTTTTTTTGTCTTTGGCGCTCTTGGAGTAAAAGTTCATTGGCCAATCTGCACCTTAGATAACGGATGTTAAATTTTTGTCTAATGGCGTTGTCTTGGGCGCTCCTAAGTAAAACTTTTTTTGTCTTTGATTGCAAGTGTAATACCCGGATTTTATTATCTGGAATATTATGAATAAAATAGATATTTCTGATAAGTGAAATTAATGTCTCCAAACTTGTGTAAATTTAGCCTATTATTCTAAGTTAAATTCTGTAGGAAATCAGGGAATTTAAGGGCCAAAGTGCCAAAATGACGAAAATGCCCTAAGGGACATGAATAACTTCGAAAAATTATGAAAAATCCTAAAAGCGATAAAATGACCAAGTGAATTAGAGAATATATTATCTCTAATTATGGTAATTTAATAAATTATGAACTTGGAGAAATTGTATAAGAATGTCCAAAAAGTCGTAAAAGACCATAATACCCTTGTAAATTATCGAATAAAGTAAGAGGCATGGAAATGCTAATGTTAATACAAGAGTATGAAGGTAATGAGGCATTGTAATTAAGAAAATTATCAAAAAGTGATAATAAGGTAATTAAGTAATATTGGGCTAATTACTTAAGTATAAGCAAAGGAAATTCACAAGTAATTATGTAAAACCCTAAAATTAGTGGTTTTGTTTTAAAATTAGTAAAAACATGTTTACTAATTAATTGGAAATTTTGGAGAAAAATAGTTGAGTTTAGGTATTTTTAGGCCTAAATACAAGAATGGACCAATGAGATAATTTTGTGGAATTTTTGGAAAAAAATTAAATAAGTAAATGATTAAATAATTAATTAAATAAAAAATAAATATTTATTAAAAATAAAGAAGGGCCAGCCGAAATATTGGACCCAAAGAAGGAAAAATGAAAAAAATGAAAAAAAGAACAAAAATAAATATGTGCAAGTTGATATTATTATAATAATATAATTAATTAAAGTAAAAAAAATGTGAATAGTAATTTAGAAATTAGGAAACGGATCCTATCTAGAGATCTAGGAATGGGATTTCCAAAGTCAAGGCGGAAGTAAATTCTGAAGCCGTTTGTGCATTTCCTAATAAAACAAAATAGGGAAAAATGCATATAGGCATATTTTTGGATATAAAGAAAATAAATTCTAACTCAACATCTAGGAATGAGTTTGAATTTATCTTGACATATTTGGAATCAGTGAATTTTTCTGAAGAAGTTGATAATTGAAATGCGTTAAACAGGACGCGTTCGGACACGTTTTCGAGAAAACTTCAACCTGATTTGTTGGAGCCCTATATGGGATCAAAATTTAGGTTAACTTGGACATTTCTAGTAAGTGAGAACATGTCTTCAAAGTTGTAAATCCAGAATTTTGAGATTTCTCCGAAATCACGCGAATCAGGTGATCGGGAAATTGATTAGGCCGGGTTTAAAGCAACCCAAGTCACCATTTTGGACCAATCTTGGGCTGCCACATCACTCAAGGATGTCGACCAAGAGGCTCCCATGGACAAGGATTTTACACCATTTTTGGTTTGATTTTCCAAGGTTGAAAACAATTTGGAAAATTCCATATCCCTTGAAATTTCTATAAATAGGTAGCATGCCTTCATGAAATTTTACACCATTTCACTCTTCCTTTGGCCAAAATTCTAGAGGGAGAAAGAGAGAGAGAAGCTCGGAAAAATATTGAAGAAGTCTTCAACGGGTAAGTCCTTCGGTCTTTAGTTTTTAGTTCGGTAGTTAGTAGAATTGTTAGATAGTTTTAGTAAGTAGGGAATGAGATTCCTACTATATTTTTTTGGCCTCATTGCATTGAAAAATGCCTGACGAGGTAAAAACTTGGTAGGGATCGAGTACGAAAAGTTGAAGCTTTTGTAGTTCTTTCAAAAGTAGGGGTTGTAATGCTAGAATAGCCTTTAAATTTTCAAGTATGATTGGATATCATATGGGAGGGCTATTTTAGTCTTTATTTTCGAAAATCAAAATGGCGTTGAAGTTCGGCAAAATTTTGGGAAGAAAATTTGTCAAAGTAACGAAGTCTTTGGCGAAATTCGCCAATTAGGGGTATAGGGGCAAAATGGTAATTTTTACCTAAAATGCCGTTATTGTGTCAAATCACTAATGGAAGTGATATTACTCTTATAGGACGTCGAAATCCTAGTTTGTCTGCCGAATTACGGACCGTCCAACGTGCATTTGTCGGACAAACCATTGTTCCGTCGAAAGTACAAGTTTCCGCCGAGAAACATCTACGTACGTCAACGAAGGTACGGACGCGCGTCTTGTAACACTAATCTTGTGCTGCTTAAATGCATATATGTCTAAGATATGTTCGTAGACCGTTATACGACATTTTATACTGGTTATGTCTTGTAATGCCGTTATGTTTTCCTAGCGGCGGGACACGAGTGAGTATCGTGGCACTGGTGAATAGTGCAGGCTGTTGTGTTGTTTTTACATTGTGGGGCTTTCATATTGCTTATTGCTTATGTTTTTCGGCATAATGATCATGCATCTGCTGTATGCTTATGTAGTGATATACTGTTGTATTAGCTCTAGAATATACGTTGTTGTATCTTGTGTTGTTTGGGTATGAGGTTAGCCGTTACCCGAGATTCAATCGTTGAATTGAATCTCGTTTGTAGCTTCAATGCGTTGTCGGGGCAAGCGTGAGGAGTAGACTTGCGGATGAGATTATCTTATCACTTTACGTTTCTTTACGTAGTTTACTTTTCAACGTTAGGATTCCGTAATCAATACAATGTTACACTATGGTAAATGTTATGCTATGATCGAGTTACTCTTACGCTCCATTGCTCGACTCTGACAAAAAAAAAAAAAAATTCCGCGTTTCAAATTGGGAAGTTACATTTTATGGTATCGAGCAAATCTTTACAGCAAGTATTTAACTATGTTACCACGAACAGTTTGGTGCCGAAGGCAAGGCTAGTCTACGTGGGTGTGCCAATCAAGCGCCGTATAAGTCGGTGAGGGCCCCATGGTAGACACTTACCTGGCCATTCTGTTCGGATAACGGAGTTAGGTTCTTAAGCCTATAACTTTGAGCATTTTTGAAAATGAGTACTGATAAGACCACTGGTGTAATGTGTAGAGATGGACAGAGATGAACTCCCACACGCACTTTGTTTTCGTTTTGGAAGATGGAGGCGTACTGCACGCAGAACCGTAGTTTCGCCATCTCCACCGGAACCTGAACCTCCGACAGGTTCACAAGACCCCGTACTTGCGTACTACCATGATCTCTTAGTTGATCCAAATTTCTCTGTGGAACAACTGGATGAACCAGAGCCGGAAGATCACTCTGAATAGTTTCCTTGGGATCCAAACCATGAGTACACAGATCCCACCATCCCCAGTCACTATTTCAGTACACCTGAACCATCCTATCATCCTGCCTCGAGAAATTCTAACCCCGAATCTCTTAGTCCCGACCCGGAACGACCTGAGAGTGAAGACCAAGTTGTACCAGGGAAGCCACTATTTGGTCAACCCACTCCTCGATTGATGACAACTTTGACTACCCCGACATCCAACTTCTTGATGATGAGGAAGCCGAACACGAAGACTACCATTACGTCCTAGACGATAATACCCCGTTAATTATTCGTTTAGAGCACTATCTTGTTGAAGCCGAGAACTACACGAAACTATTCAAGGCAAATACCTGGTGTTCCTAAGCCTGATCAAAAGTTACCAAGCTGTCTGTAACCAACATTCACCTGCAGATTGGATTCGGTCCACTCTGTATTTCTTTCCATGTACCCTCTTTTGGGCAAGGTTTATCAACGAACTGTTAGACGACGGACCCATTCTAGGTGTCAGTATTCACCTCCGTTACTTGAAGAGTATGGTTCGTCTGTACATGTAGAGGGAAAAGCGTCAGTGCAAGGAAGCTGTGGATTGTAGAAACTAGGAAGTTTAGTTTGTATCTCCAAGTACTTTGGAAGATTGTAAATACGTTTGAATAAGGAGATTGTACAGCTGTTATAAATAAAGGAAAGGAATTAAAACATGGCAATCTTAAGAGGTCTTGGTGCACCAAGAGGCCGAGGCCGAGGTCGAGGCCGAGGTAGAGGAAGAGGCGGGATGACCTCAGGATGAACGGAATCAAGTACCAAATCAACCCGGACATGACGAAATTGAAGAGATGCGTAGAACTCTACAAGAACAAAGAGTTTTGATTGATGCTCTCTTGGCAAGACAAAACCAACAAGACCAGGAGGCACAAAGACAATTGGACGCACATCAACATGAGGAAGAGCGAGAAAATGAAGAAGATAACAACAACAATGATGATGAAGAGTATGATGACAATGAAGATGATGAACGTGATGAAGAGCACGAGGGTGCGAGAGATCCCAATCACCACCCGGCATGAACAAAAAGAGAACCACCGAGAGCTGGGTCAACCGGTTACAGAATCGAAGCCACCCGGTTTCCGGGGAAAGAATGAACTAGCTGAGGATTGGCTGCTAAGCCTAGAAAGATTTTTGAAGTTATTGAGTGCCCGGGAAATCGGAAGGCACCTGCTGGCTATCTACAAGTTGGAGGGCGATGCCCACGATGGTGGAAGAGCGTTTCCACAACTCGCCAAGTCCCGTTACTTGGGAAATGTTCTTGGAGCAATTCAACGAACAATACTTTCCTCCTCCAGACGGTGATTAAGGAGGAAGAATTTCTGCAGATCCAGCAAGGAAACGAAGAATCGTTCGACGATTACTACGCATGTTTCACCAACCTGTCCCAATACTCTTCGTATCTGAAGAGCAATGTGAATGAAAGCTGGAAGGCGAACCGATTGGTGAACGGGCTGAGGTACGACATAAGATCGAGGAGGGTATCTCACCAATTCTCTAGGATGGCCCAAGCCGTAGGATCCTGCAGACTGACAGAGCGCAACTTGAAGGAACTGCGCAAATCCCGAGGCCAGGAAGGCAACAATGCTGGTCGCGGTGGATCAAACCGCGGAGGTTCCTCACAGAAGAGGAAAGCGCCTTGGAGCGACAACCGAGGCGGGAACAAGAGACCTTACCAACAGTATAGTCTCAGACAGCAGGGATCCCAGACGTGTTCAAAATGCAAGAAGTACCATCCAGGAGCCAACTGTGATGGGAAACAAGTCTGCTTCAGATGTCAGAAGCCTGGACACATTAGCCGGGATTGCCCCGAGAAGGCTGCAGAGGCGAGACCTCAGAGCGCTGGCCGGATCTTTGCGTTGACAAACGCGGAGGCCAGAAAATCTCCAGAGATGGTCCAAGGTACCATCTATCTCAATGGGAATCTATTGCAAGGATTGTATGATTCTGGGTGCTAGTCATTCGTTTATTTCCTATGATTGTGCAAGTCGTTTAGGATTGCATGCCCGTAGATTACCATTTGATCTTGTAGTATCTACACAGTTGGGTGTAAAGTCTTTAGCTTCGATGCATGTATGAATTGTACCGCTAACGTGGATGGACGAGTTTCTAAAGTGGATCTTATCCGTCTACCTCTTCACCGCATCGACGTTATACTCGGTCTAAATTCGGCCGACGGCCAACTGGTGCGATGATCGATCGTGGCAAGAAGGAGATATCATTTACTGGAGACAAGGTTGAAGTGAGCCTCGAACTTTCTCTCCGCTACGTAAGCCGATCGGTGCGTGAAGCAAGGATGCCATGCCTACATGGTATTCTTTTCGCCAAAGCAGAAAGTGACCTTTCACCTCAGACATTCCTGTGGTGAATGATTTTCCTGATGTATTTCTGGAGGATCTCACTGAGTTACCTCCTATCCGAGAAGTGGAGTTCAACATTGATCTGATGCCTGGTACCGGATCAATATCAAAGGCGCCGTATCGTATGGCTCCTAATGAGATGCAGGAGTTGAAGAAAGCAATGGAAGAGCTTTTGAAGAAGGGTTCATTCGACCCAACTGTATCACCATGGGAGCCCCCAGTGCTTTTTGTAAAGAAGAAAGATGGAAGCTTCCGACTCTGCATCGATTACCGCGAACTCAACAAAGTGACTGTCAAAAACAAGTACCCACTTCCCCGGATTGATGATCTTTTGGATCAGTTATCTGGTTCCACTGTTTTCTCTAAGATTGATTTGCGTTCGGGATACCATCAGTTGCGAGTCAAGGATGGCGATATTCCCAAGACAAATTTTCGAACCAGATATGGGCATTATGAATTCCTTGTGATGCCTTTCGGATTAACAAATGCACTTGCGGTATTCATGGATTACATGAACCGTATCTTCCGACAACACCTAGACCAATTTGTGGTGGTGTTCATTGATGACATTTTGATATACTCTAAGAGCAAAGAAGAGCACGAAGAACATCTCGCGAAAGGTGTTAGACATACTCGGGAGAAGCAACTATATGCTAAGCCGAGTAAATGTGAATTTTGGGCCGCCTAAGTTAAATTTCGGGCCATGTTATATCTAGCGGCGGAGTTGCAGTTGATCCAAGCAAGGTGGAAGCAGCTCTGACTCAGAAACGGCCGAGACTGTGACGGAGATCCGTAGTTTTCTTGGTCTAAGGGATACTACCGCAGATTCATACGGGATTTCTCGCGTCTTGCCCTACCATTGACAAAGCTTACGAGGAAGAGTCAACCCTTTGTATGGGGAGATGATTGTGAGGAGAGCTTTCGAACTCGAGGGAGAGGTTGACTAAGACCGGTATTGATTATCCCCGATCCCGATGAGACCTATGTTGTCTACAGTGATGCCGCCAAGGCAAGGATTGGGATGTGTCCTAATGCAGGCAGGCGAGTGGTGGCTTATGCCTCTCGTCACCGAAGCCTCACGAGTTAAACTATCCTACACACGATCTAGAGCTGGCGGCTATCGTGTTCGCTTTGAAGATATGGAGGCATTACCTGTACGGTGTAACCGTAGAAGTGTATTGTGACCACAAAAGTTTGAAATACTTGTTCGATCAACGAGAACTCAACATGAGACAACGTCGTTGGATGGAGCTGATTAAAGACTACACCCTGGAGATCAAGTATCATCCGGGTAAAGCAAACGTCGTTGTTGATGCTCTTAGTAGAAAGACGCAGCAGGTATCATACATGATGATACAAGAGCGGAAACTCTTGGAAGATTTCGAGAGACCGAATCTATCCAACCAAATCTGCATGGGTCTCGCACGCACCCTTGATGCCTATCTTGCTACTCTTCTTGCGAGTCAAGGAGTATGATCGAGAGACGAAGTTGTGAAGCTCAGAAGCAAGATGATTGGGCTATCGAGATTCGTAAGAAGATCTCTCGAGGTGAGACCCAAGACTATGACCTATCACTTAGTGGTTTGGTCAGGAATAAACAGCGATTTTACATACCGCCAGTTGATGAATTGAGGCGGACGATAATGGATGAGGCTCATAAGAGTAAGTACACTCTACATCCAGGCATGGTCAAGATGTACCAGAGTATGAAATCCGAACTTTGGTGGCCCGGAATGAAGAAAGACGTAGCAGAATACGTGGCCAAATGCTTGACCTGCCAGAAAGTAAAGATTGAACACCGTCGACCCCCTGGTCTTTTGCAAGGACTAGAGCTGCCGGAATGGAAATGGGAGAACATAACCATGGATTTTGTGGTAGGTCTGCCCAAAATCAGAAATCATGATACAATTTGGGTAGTTGTTGACAGATTAACCAAGTCGGACTGCTTCATTCCCATCGGTATCCACTATTCTCGGAACGATTGGCGGAGATTTATATCAAAGAGATAGTGAGAGTTACATGGTGTCCCTAAGAGCATTGTCTCGATCGGGATACGCGGTTCAAATCCGGTTCGGCAAGCGTTACATGAAGGTATGGGTACCAAGCTGAAGTTGATTCGGCTTATCACCCACAAACCGACAGGTCAATCCGAAAGAACTATACTGACACATTTGGAGGATATCTTTGCGAGCATGTGCCACAGATTTCAAAGGAAGTTGGGATCAACATCTTTCGCTAGGCGAGTTTGCATATAACAACGATTATCATGCTAGTATACAAATGGCCCGTTTGAGGCATTGTATGGGCGGAAGTGTCAATCACCATTATCTTTGGACAAATTCATCGAAGCGATTACTCGGGACGGATATGCTTGAGCGAGACCTCTGAACAGATCGCATTGATCAAGAAGAGACTCCTAGCCGCACATAGTAGACAGAAGAGCTATGCGGATAAAAGGAGGAGACCCTTGACGTTCTATGTCGGCGACCATGTATTCCTAAAGTTATCTCCAGTTACTGGTGTCGGCAGAACGCTTAAGAGGAAGAAACTGAGTCCACGGTACGTGGGACCCTTTGAAATTTTGGCTAAGAGAGGAGAGGTAGCTTATCAGATAGCTTTACCCCGAACTCGAGTAATCTCCACGACGTTTTCCCGTGTCGCAATTGAAGAAATACCAACCAGACCGTGATCATGTCATCAAATACGAGGACGTTGAAGTACGGCATGATAATACCTTCATAGTCGGCGGAGCGAGATCATCGATCACAAGAAGCGGCTTGAAACAAGACTATTTTGATTGTGAAGGTGAATGCGGAAGGGTTTGTCACCTAGAAGAAGCGACTTGGGAAACCGAGAAAGACATGGAAGAGAAGTACCCGAGTTCATGGCCCGAAGTTTAGTTAGGATAGATTAAATTTCAAGGGCGAAATTTTGTGTAAGGGGAGAAATGTAATACCGGATTTTATTATACGGAATATTATGAATAAAATAGATATTTCGATAAGTGAAATTAATGTCTCAAACTTGTGTAAATTTAGCCTATTATTCTAAGTTAAATTATGTAGGAAATCGGGAATTTAAGGGCCAAAGTGCCAAAATGACGAAAATGCCCCTAAGGGACATGAATAACTTAGAAAAATTACGAAAAATCCTAAAAGGCAGAAAAATGACCAAGTGAATTAGGAGAATATATTATCTCTAATTATGGTAATTTAATAAATTATGAACTTGGAGAAATTGTATAAGAATGCTGTAAATTATCGAATAAAGTAAGAGGCATGGAAATGCTAATGTTAATACAAGAGTATGAAGGTAATGAGGCATTGTAATTAAGAAAATTATCAACAAGTGATAATAAAGTAATTAAGTAATATTTGGCTAATTACTTAAGCATAAGCAAAGGAAATTCACAAGTAATTATGTAAAACCCTAAAATTAGTGGTTTTTGTTTTAAAATTAGTAAAAACATGTTTACTAATTAATTGGAAGTTTTTGAGAGAAATAGTTGAGTTTAGGTATTTTTAGGCCTAAATACAAGAATGGACCAATGAGATAATTTTGTGGAATTTTTGGAAAAAAATTAAATAAGTAAATGATTAAATAATTAATTAAATAAAAATAAATATTTATTGAAAATAAAAGAGGGCCAGCTAGGAATGGGATTTCCAAAGTCAAGAAAAAATATTGATCAGTGAGTTATTATCTTTCGTTAGACTCTTCCAGAAGAAAATTCTGAAGTCGTTTGTGCATTTCCTAATAAAACAAAATAGGGAAAAATGCATATAGGCATATTTTTGGATATAAAGAAAATAAATTCTAACTCAACATCTAGGAATGAGTTTGAATTTATCTTGACATATTTGGAATCAGTGAATTTTTCTGAAAAAGTTGATAATTCGAAATGCGTTACGAAACCGGACGCGTTCGGACACGTTTTCGAGAAAACTTCAACTGAATTTGTTGGAGCCCTATATGGGATCAAAATTTAGGTTAACTTGGACATTTCTAGTAAGTGAGAACATGTCTTCAAAGTTGTAAATCCAGAATTTTGAGATTTTTCAGAAATCACGCGAATCGGAGTCGATCGAGGAAATTCGATTAGGCCTAGGGTTTAAAGCAACCCAAGTCACCATTTTGGACCAATCTTGGCCTGCCACATCACTCAAGGATGTCGACCAAGAGGCTCCCATGGACAAGGATTTTACACCATTTTTGGTTTGATTTTCCAAGGTTGAAAACAATTTGGAAAACCGACGAGGTAAAAAAAACTTGGTAGGGATCGAGTACCTGAAAAGTTGAAGCTTTTGTAGTTCTTTCAAAAGTAGGGGTTGTAATGCTAGAATAGCCTTTAAATTTTCAAGTATGATTGGATATCATATGGCAGGCTATTTTAGTCTTTATTTTGAAAATCAAAATGCCGTTGAAGTTCGGCAAAATTTTGGGAAGAAAATTTGTCGGAGTAACGAAATCTTGGCGAAATTCCGCCAATTAGGGGTATAGGGCAAAATGGTAATTTTTACCTAAAATGCCGATTATTGTGTCAAATCACTAATGGAAGTGATATTACTCTTATAGGACGTCGAAATCTAGTTTGCTGCCGTTCTTACTGTCCAACGTGCATTTGTCGGACAAACCGCATTTTCCGTCAGAAAGTACAAGTTTCGCTTGAAACATCTACGTACGTCAACGAAGGTACGGACGTCTTCTTGTAACACTAATCTTGTCTTTGCTTAAATGCATATATGTCTAAGATATGTTCGTAGACCGTTATACAGACAGTTTTATACGGGTTATGTCTTGTAATGCCGTTATGTTTTCCTAGCGAGGACACGAGTGAGTATCTTGGCACTTTGGTGAATAGTGCAGTACGTTGTAATACCGGATTTTATTATACGGAATATTATGAATAAAACAGATATTTCGATAAGTGAAATTAATGTCTCAGACTTGTGTAAATTTAGCCTATTGTTCTAAGTTAAATTCAGTAGGAAATCCTAATGTTAATGTAAGAGTATGGAGGTAATAAGGTATTGTAATTAAGAAAATTATCAACAAGTGATAATAAAGTAATTAAATAATATTGGGCTAATTACTTAAGCATAAGCAAAGGAAATTCATGTATAGTTATATAAAACCCTAAAATTAGTGGTTTTTGTTTTAAAATTAGTAAAAACATGTTTACTAATTAATTGGAAATTTTGAAGAAAAATAGTTGAGTTTAGGTATTTTTAGGCCTAAATACAAGAATGGACAAATTAAGGATTTTTGTGGAAATTTTTGTAAAAAGTGAATAAATAAATAATTAATAATAAATAAGGGCCAGCCGAAATTGGGCCTAGAAAAGAGAAGAAAAATGAAAATAAGAACAAAAATAAATTATGCAAGTGGACATTATTATAATAATATAATTAATTAAAGTAAAGAAATGTGAATAGTAATTTAGAAATTAGGAAACGGATCCTATCTAGAGATCTAGGAATGGGATTTCCAAAGTCAGGGAAAAATATTGATCGGTGAGTTATTATCTTAGTTAGACTCTTGGAAGAAAATTCTGAAGTCGTTTGTGCATTTCCTAATAAAACAAAATAGGGAAAAATGCATATAGGCATATTTTTGGATATAAAGAAAATAAATTCTAACTCAACATCAAGGAATGAGTTTGAATTTATTTTGACATATTTGGAATCGGTGAATTTTAGAAGAAGTTGATAATTTGAAATGCGTTACGAAGCCGGACGCGTTCGGACACGTTTTCGAGAAAACTTCAAGCTGAATTGTTGGAGCCCTAGTTGGGATCAAAATTTAGGTTAACTTGGACATTTCTAGTAAGTGAGAACATGTATTCAAAGTTGTAAATCCGAATTTTGAATCACGCGAATCGGGTACCGATCGGGAAATTCGATTAGGCCAGGGTTTAAAGCAACCCAATTCACCATTTTTGGACCACTCCAAAGCAGCCACATCACCCATGCAATTCGGCCAAGAGGCTTCCATGGACATGAATTTTACACCATTATCATGTTGATTTTCCAAGGTTGTAAACAAAGTGAAAAATTCCAAATGTATCCCTTAGGTTTTCTATAAATAGGCATGACTTCCCTTCATATTTTCTTCACACCATTCTCCTTCATTTGGCCGAATTCCTAGAGGGAGAAAGAAGAGAGAAGCTCTGGAAAAATTTTGAAGAAGTCTTCAACGGGTAAGTCTTTCGGTCTTTAGTTTTAGTTCGGTAGTTAGTAGAATTGTTAGATAGTTTTAGTAAGTAGGGAATGAGATTCCTACTATTGTTTTTAGGCCTCATTGCATTGAAAAATGCTGACGAGGTAAAAACTTAGTGGGGATCGAGTACGAAAAGTTGAAGCTTGTATAGCTCTTTCAAAAGTAGGTGTTGTAATGCTAGAATAGCCTTTATTTTTTAGTATGATTGGATATCATATGGGAGGGCTATTTTAGTCTTTATTTTCGAAAATCAAAATGGCGTCGAATTTCTGGCAAAATTTCGGGAAGAAAATTTGTCAGAGTAACAATCTTTGTGCGAAATTCCGCCAATTAGGGGTATAGGGGCAAAATGGTAATTTTTACATAAAATGCCGAGTTATTGTACCAAATCACTAATGAATGTGATATTACTCTTATAGGGCGTCAAAAATCCTAGTTTCTTTGCAATTCTGTTTGTCCAACGTGCCGCTGTCGGACAAGCCGTGTTTTAGATCGAAAGTACAAGTTTCGGCGAAACATCTACGTACGTCAATGAAGGTACTGGGACGCGTCTTGTAACACTAATCTTGTGTCTGCTTAAATACATATATGTCTAAGATATGTTCGTGAACCATTATACGAGAGTTTTATACGGGTTATGTCTTGTAATACCATTATGTTTTCTAGCGGCGAGGACACGAGTGAGTATCGTGGCTTTGGTGAATAGTGCGGTGTTGTTGTGTTGTTTTACATTGTGGGGCTTTTATATTGCTTATTGCTTATGTTTGTCGGCATAATGATCATGCATCTGTTGTATGCTTATGTAGTGATATCTTGTTGTATTAGCTCTAGAATATCGTTGGTACAGTATCTTGTGTTGTTTGGGTATGAGGTTACTTAGTTACGAGATTCAATGCGTTGAATTGAATCTCGCTTGTAGCTCAGTCGGAGGACCGCGAATCGAAGTCCGGGGCAAGCGGCGGGAGTAGACTTGCGGATGAAGTTATCTTATCGCTTCTGTTTCTATCTCGTAGTTTACTTTTGAGCAGTAGGATTACGTAATCAATACTTTATTACACTATGGTCCAAGTTACGTTATGATCGATTACTCTTACGCTCCATTGCTCAAACTCGACTTTGAAAAAAATAAAATTTTCGCGTTTCAAATTGGGATGTTACATTTTATGGTATCGAGCAAATCTTTCGGCAAGTATTTAACTATGTTACCACGAGCAGGTTTGGTGCCGAAGGCAAGGCTGGTTACGTGGGTGTGCCAATCGATCGCCGTATAAGTCGGTGAGGCCCCATGGTAGACACTTACACGGCCATTCTGTTCGGATAACGGAGTTAGGTTCTTAAGCCTTTTAACTTTGAGCATTTTTTGAAAATGAGTGCTGACACGACCATTGGTGTAAATGTGTAAAGATGAAGCAGAGACAATGGCTAGTATGCCTTTAGAGCGGAGAAACCTGCCGGATCGGATCATTCATCCCGATGATGACAAGCTGTGAGTTTCAGTTTGTTAAGTGTCAAGACGATTGAGAGTGAATCTTTCTATAAACCCAACATCCTACGACAAGTTCTAGCTACGAAGCAAACGGCGATAAGCACTATACGATCAAAGCATTGGATGGCGGAACAACGCAGCAAGACTATTAGAAGAGCGTACTTAGATATGAAGTTATGAATTACGAACGCGAAGGATTTTAACCACTGGTCATAAACCAATTTGGATGATGTAATATACATTAGCATGTACATCTAACAAGAAAATATATAGGTTTTGATGCCACGTGTTGTGTTATTTTCGACACATATATACATTATTTAATTAAAGGAAATAGATAAAAATGGTGATACTAAGAGTCTTGGTGCACCAAGAGGCCGAGGTAGAGGAAGAGGCGGACTGACCTCGGGATGAACGGAATCAAGTACCGAATCAACCCGGACATGACGAAATTGAAGAGATCGTAGAACTCTACAAGAACAAGAGTTTTGATTGATGCTCTCTTGGCAAGACAAAACCAACAAGACCAGGAGGCACAAAGACAGTTGGACGCACATCAACATGAAGAGGAGCGAGAAAATGAAGAAGACAACAACAACAATGATGAAGAAGAGTATGATGACAATGAAGATGATGAACGTGATGAAGAGCACGAGGGGTGAGAGATCCCAATCACACCGAGGCATGAACAAAAGAGAGAACCACCGAGAGTGGGTCAGCCGATTCGCAAGCCAAGCCACCGGTTTAGGAAAGAATGAACTAGGCGAGGATTGGGTGCTAAGCCTAGAAAAGATTTTGAAGTTATTGAGTGCAGGGAATCGGAAGGCCTGCTGGCTATTACAAGTTAGAGCGATGCCCGCGGATGGTGGAAGAAGCGTTTCCACAACCCTGCCGGTGAAGTTAACCGTATGAGGTTAACCGTTACACGAATTCAATGCGTTGAATTGAATCTCATTGTAGCTTCAGAGTCGGAGGACCGCGAATCGAAGTCCGGGGCAAGCGGGGGAGTAGACTTGCGGATGAAGTTATCTTATCGCTTTCTTATCGCTTTCTGTTTCTATCGTAGTTTACTTTTGAGCAGTGAGGATTACGTAATCAATACTTTATTACACTATGGTCAAGTTACGTTATGATCGATTACTCTTACGCTCCATTGCTCGACTCGACTTTGAAAAAAATAAAAATTCCGCGTTTCAAATTGTGATGTTAATTTGTTGTGTTGTTTTTACATTGTGGGGCTTCCATATTGCTTATTGCTTATGTTTGTCGGCATAATGATCATGCATCTCTTTGTATGCTTATGTAGTGATATCTTGTTGTATTAGCTCTAGAATATCTATTGGTTGTATCTTGTGTTGTTTGGGTATGAGGTTAACCGTTACACGAGATTCAATGCGTTGAATTGAATCTCATTTGTAACTTCAGTCAGGAGGACCGCGAATTGAAGTCCGGGGCAAGCGGCGGGAGTAGACTTGCGGATGAAGTTATCTTATCGCTTTTGTTTCTTTTCGTAGTTTACTTTTGAGCAGTAGGATTATTGTAATCAATATAATGTTACACTATGGTCAATGTTATGCTATGATCGGTTACTCTTACGCTCTATTGCTCGACTCGACAAAAAAAAAAAAAAATTCGCGTTTCAAATTGGGATGTTACACACCGTTTTAAAAGTTTGTTGGTTTTTTTGATCCACTTAATAGTTAATTGTGTTGGACGCTCTTGACCAATAGTTTATTGACCAAATCACACCTTAACCCTTTAAATAACAAACCAACTAGTGGTTCATTTTCTTGGCCCCATAAAGCGAGATGGGATTGCCATCATTTTTGAACGCTATGAGAGGAGCATTAGGCTATAAAAGTTGGGTGGTAACTTTCCTTTTGCATAGTTTAGGTTATAAAATAAATAGGGGTTCGAGTAAAAATACACATGTATTTTTCCGTAGGAGAACCTAATATCAAGTGTTTTTAACTACAAAAGTAACTACGTGGTTATAAATTAGGTGTAAAAATAACATTTAACCGTTAAGTTTGACTTTTTCTTGATTGGACAATGACATGGCCTTTAAAATGTAAAAATACACATGTAGTTTGTCCAAAAGAGCGTCCAACATCAAATCCTTTTTTAGATGCAAAAATATCATTTGATTGTTAAGTTTGGCTTTGTTTATGTGGAAAAAATAGTACCGGTCAGTACCCTAAATATATGATCTTGAAAAAATTTCAAGATCTTGGTTGATACTAAAAATATTTTAAGATCTTGGTAGTCTTGAAAAAATATTTCATGATCTTGGAAAGATATTTAAGGTATTGACGGTACTAAAAAAATACTTCAAGATACTAACAGTACTAAAAGATACTTGGGATACTAAGCTGGTACTAAAAAATACTTGGGATCTTGAAAAATTATTTTATGATCTTAAAAAGATATTCCAAGGTACCAGTTGGTACTAAAAAATACTTCAAGATACTAACTGGTACTAAAAAATACTTTAGAGTACTAGGTAGTACTAAAAAAACTTCATGATCTTGTTGGTACTAAAAGATACTTGAGAATATTGGTAGTCTTTGAAAAATATTACGGGGTAAAGAATGGTACCCAAAAAAAAAAAAAAATTGATGGTACTAAAAATACTTCAAAATACTGGTTGATGCTAAAAAGATTTAAAAATAAAAAGTCAAACGGTATTTTGCACGAAAAAAGCACTTGGTGTTGGGTACTTTCTTTGTCAAACCACATGTGTATTTTTACACCTTAAAAGCCACGTCATCGTCTAGTCGGCATAAAAAGTCAAATTTAACGGTCAAACGATATTTTTACACTTAATTTATAACCATGTAGTGACTTTTACACCTTAAAAAATTTGGTGTTGGCGCTCTTCCAAAAAAAAGCACGTATATATTTTTATCCCTTAACCCAATAAATAATAAAGCGAGAGATCGAAGCCATATTGGCGTGATATACTCACACAAATAATTGACTATTAGCTTGATGCGTTCTAACTTCTAAGGTATTTCGATTCATGGTGACCATACCTGATTATAGGGAGGATGGAGTATTAGTGAATATTTATGAATATTAAAATACATTTCAGATCTTATCCACCTTTTGGATATCGAACATAAGCAATTGTGATTGATAATAGGTATATCTTCCAAGTATCTGTAATATCTTGATGAGATAAAATATCTTAGATTTGAATATAATCAGATTCAAATATGATTTTTTTTTGGGTACAATGATTTCTTTTATTTATTGAGCTAAAACTAATTTTAATTTAATTAAATTAAGAACTAATTAATTTAATATTATTTAATTCAGCGAAACAGCCTCAATAAATATTTTGGCTAAGTCCAGTATGACCTTTTGCACCATATTGGACAAAATAGCAGGTTTGTATTAGTCAAAGATTATATGAAGTAAAACAAATTGAGTTGTTAAAATGAAGACAGATAAATTTACCCTTTACTATTGATATCACCAGATGACAAGTGAGATATATAGAATCAAAAGGAAAGCGAGGTCCACTAATATAGCTATATACTTTATCTCTACCTAGGTAATTCATGTATAAATGTAGATACATTATGGGGAAAAAGAAAAGAGATATCAACATATCTAGATTTATTCCAAACTTGTAATGGGTACAATTGGAGAGAGATAGACTAAGCTGGAAATATTTCACCTCATCATGGTTCATGTCCTTTTGTATCATAGGAGACAAACTAGGGCTGTGTTTGTCAAAGATGATGAAATATGAAGCAAAACAAATTGAAGTTGTTCAGATCAGATAAATTTAACCATCAATTACACAATTATGTCACCAAAATATCAACTGGCGAAAAAGAAATAGTACATAGGAATAGGCGAGGCTCCTAACAAGGAGTCAACGACCTAGCCTACATAAAGTTTGTAGCCTAGTTTATTTAATAAACAGTCTAAGCTTAGACTCATGCCTATTGTCGGGCCTCTTTAGACAAACAAACCACATCTATTTTCATAGGGCCTAACCTATAAAACTACAAGTGCCTGACCTATTTAACTTTTTAATTTATGCTATTATATAAGAATATATAATATCATTTAAATAATTTTATAAATTGTTTATAAATTTACCAACTTAGCTTTGATCCTAAGTTTCACATTCCACCGTGATTCACACACACAAATTTTGCATTTACATCAATCATTCACCCCTACCTCTCTTCTCATAGATTACTCGAGATGATAATGCTAACTCACTCCATTTCCCTTAATTTGTGTCATCCACTAAAATATAATAATTGATATGATTTCCTTTTTATATATATACAATTATTTCTTTTATTCATGGAGCTAGAACTAATTAATTTAATATTATTTAATTCAGCCATCCTCATTAAATATTTTGGCTAGTCGAGTATGACCTTCCGCACCATATTGGACAAAATAGGAGGTTTGTATTAGTCAAAGATTATATGAAGTAAAACAAATTGAGTTGTTAAAATGAAGACAGATAAATTTACCCTTTACTATTGATATCACCAGATGACGAGTGAGATATATAGAATCAAAAGGAAAGCGAGGTCCACTAATATAGCTATATCCTTAATCTACCTGGTAATTCATGTATAAATGTAGATACATTATGGGGAAAAGAAAAGAAATTTCAACATATCGAGATTTATTCCAAACTTGTAATGGGTACAATTGAGAGAGATAGACTAAGCTGAAATAGGGAAAATTGCAGCTAAGTGCTAAGGATGAGAAAAAATAATAATAATTAGGTCTCTTGAAATCATCAAATTACACAAAAGTCCCTAGGATTTTTTATATTATTTGTATTAACAATAAAAAATGTCATATTTACAATAGAAAGTGTTATATTTACAACAAAATTTAAAAACCTGATCATTTACAACAGAAAAAACTATATTTACAACAGGAAGTGTCATATTTACAAAAAAATTTAAAAACCTGAATTTTGTTTCAAACTCAAGTCCCTAAATGTACAGAGATCATTTGCAACCAAAAAAACTATATTTACAACAGGAAGTGCTATATTTACAACAAAATTTAAAATCTGGCCATTTACAACAGAAAAAGTTATATTTACAACAAGTGTCATATTTACAACAAAATTGAAAATCTGGTCATTTACAACAGAAAAACTATGTTTACAACAGGAAATGACATATTTACAACAAAATTTAAAAACCTGGATTTTGTTTCCATACAAATAAATATCAAAAAAGTCCCTAGGGACTTCTGTGTAATTTGGTGATTTCAAGGAACCTAATGAAGCAAAACAAATAAGTTGTTCGATCAGATAAATTTAAGGGAAAATTACATTCGTGTTTCAAGGAAGGAAAAATTACAAAAGTCCCTTGAAATCACAAAATTACCTGAAGTCCCAAGGGAATTTTTGTTCTAAATACATACTTTTCTGTGTAAATACATACATTTTCGTTGTAAATGGTTTGAGACTTTTTGATATTATTTGTACGGAATTTTTAAATGTTGTTGTAAATACATACTTTTTCATTGTAAATAATCAGTGTTTAAATGTTGTTGTAAATATATACTTTTCTGTTGTAAATGGTTTGAGACTTTTTATATTATTTGTACGGAATGAAAAAGTCTCAAACCATTTACAACAGAAAAGTATATATTTACAACAACATTTAAACACCGATCTTTTACAACAGAAAAGTATGTATTTACAACAACATTTAAAAATTCCGTACAAATAATATTAAAAAGTCTCAAACCATTTACAAAAGAAAATATATGTATTTACAACACGAAATGTATGTATTAACAACAAAAAATCTCTTGGGACTTTTTTGTAATTTTATGATTTCAATGGACTTTTTTGTAATTTTTTTCATTCCTTGGGACCCGAGTGTAATTTTCCTAAATTTAATCATCAATTACACAATTATGTCACCAAAATTCCAGCTCGCGAAAAAGAAATAGTAGATTGTAAATTGGGATAGGAATTGGTCAAGCTCCTAATAGGGTTTACAACCTAGCCTACATTTAGTTTGTAGCCTAGTGTGTAACATCCCAAATTTTGGGATTTGAAAATTTGGATATTATATAGCAATTAATTATGAAATTTTGGTTCAAAATAATTATGAGAATAATTATTGGAAATTTAGGCTTATTTTTCCCTTAATTTATTTTGGGAAAAGAATAAATTCATAAAGGAATAATTTAGGCCTAAAAATTATAGATTTGATCTTTTATGGCCTAGAAGAATTAATTGAGAAAGAAAAATCCTTATATGGAATTAAGGATTAAATTTTAATAATTATCCTATAGTTACAAAATAAGTCTTGAAGAGGATCAAGAGGATAAACCAATTCATTTCATTTTCCTTCATTCTCATCTCATTGGGCTAGCAAAAACACTGAACCTGTAAGAGGGGATGAGATGCAGCAAACCAAGCCCACATCAACCCATTGTCTTCATTTTCTTAAACACCCTCAATTGGTTTATTAGCCCAACACATGAAAAGGGAGCAGAATATATATATACCCATATCATTTGTTTAATCCTTCTCCCTCCAGCCCAACATATGACAATTAATTAGGATAACAATATATATATATATATATATATATATATATATATATATATATAACCTTCCCAACGTTAAACACGAAACCACGGTGCAGGGAAAAATCAACAACTCGATCACGCCATAATACTCCTTGTCGGTGTATCTTCATTCTCACTGTTCACGCAAAAGCGAACACCATACCTCTCGCATCTTTCTCGAGACTCACCCTCATTAGATGCCCATCGGTCCGTTCCCCTTCTTCCACAGACCGGACCCTTTGGTTCATATTTATGTGTTGTTCCCTTAACTCTCATTTCATTCCTATCCGAGAACAAGAAGTGGAAGTGAGGAGCGTGAGAACGGGAAGGAGAAGGAAGGCCGAGAGAGAGAAAGTTTAGTCATTGTCTTACTCGCTTTGTAACTAGGAAACAGAGGTATGTTGTTGTCATAATAGTAAATGGCTTTCAAAACTCGCTTATATATGTATATATAGGAAGGAAGAAAAAAATGTTGTTGTGCGTTGCTGCCTCTGGAACAAAGTTTAAAGACTTGCTGAAGCTTATATCAAACCAACTTGAAACCTTGCGTTGTATACATATATAGTTAACGATGCAAAAGAAAAAAAAAAAAAAACAAACAAAAAAACAAAAAGAGTGAGCTTGCTGTCATGTGGAAGTGATCTGCAACCCATGCATTAGATATGCTAGAATAGCTTTTTAAAGAACCATAACAGGGACCATTTTCTAGCTTGTGTTTGCGTCTTCCAACTCGTTCTTTCACTGTTCAGTGTTATATATATATATATATAGGAATACGTTTTGCATGAGAAAAAAAAAAAAGGTTACTCTTACGTGTGTGTGTGTCTGTATATATATATATATATGACGCAGTGGCTGCACAAGAAGGGAAAACACTGCACTTATATTTATATAAATGTGGTGTTGGATGTGTGTGTGTATATATAGGACAAGTCCGCTGCACATGTAGAATAAAAACTTGATGTTTTGGTGTGTGTGTGTAAAACACCACACAAAATGAAACACACACAGGTCACTGTACAATGAAAAGATAGGAAAAAGGTGGTTTTATATATATAAATACACACACATGTTTAGGTCGCTGCACACAAGAAAGAAAAAAAAGAGAACTCATGATTATATATATAAACATACACACAAAGCTTTTGGGTTCATATATATATATATATATATATTGATTTGCTAAATATTTTATTATTAGAATTTGATTTTTTTTTAAAGTTATAGGATATTATAAGCTTTAATTGTGTAAATGTAGAGCCTTCTTGTAAGCGGTGATTGTGCGGGTTGTGTTCCTCGAGCTAAGGTTAAGCTTGGAATTGAGGTAACCGGGGTTAATTTATTTTATATGCTTGTTTTGGGCTGTAAGGTATTTTTCTAAGCCTTACTTTCATATATATTTGTATGTTTGAATATGGAATTATTTCAGAGAAGCGAGTTGTATTTTTCCAATCTGTATTTAAGTAAATACTATTGTTGGGGTTGTTTTTGTTGTGATGGTTGAAATGCTTGTTGTGAGTTGATATATTTAGAATAATAATTTAGTAAAATGTTGTTGAAAATTTTAGTGTTATATTATTTTTTCTGTTGTGGGTTATGTTGGGTTGAGGGGAGAGATTAAGGGTGAACTTGTGCACGGCTCTCTCAAATCCCGGCCCGGATCTTGAGTTGAGTGTTATAGGCGGACACCTCCCCTGTTACGGTATATTGTTGGTGGCATGGGAGGGGACAAGTATTCTTGAAGTGACTAGCTAACCTTGGCCAGTATACTAGCACCGATAGGTGTACCATGTCCAGAAGATATAAGGAGGAGCAGGATGGATGAGTGGGGATGGTTTTAATTATTGTTAATTATTATGTATTATTCTGTTCGTATTTGTACCCTGGACTCTGAGTTTGTGGGCGGAATTTGTACCTCGGACTCCGAGTTTGTGGGCGGAATTTGTACCTCGGACTCCGAGTTTGTGGGCGGAATTTGTACCTGGACTCTGAGTTTGTGGGCGGAATTTGTACCTGGACTCCGAGTTTGTGGGCGGAACCTGTGCCCTGGACTCTGAGTTTGTGGGCGGAATTTGTACCCTGGACTCCGAGTTTGTGGGCGGAACCTGTGCCCTGGACTCTGAGCTCAGGCGAGCGTTGTGCCCCGAACCCAACATGTATGTTCTCGAAAGAAAAGTTTTCTCTATTATCGTTCTTAAATATTATAATTATGTTAATAAACACGCTTCTCTCGACTTGCAATCCTTTCCCGCATATTTGATAAATTAATTTCGGTTATGGGGACTTTATGTCTCACCCCGTTATTATTAAATTTTCAAAGAGACCTTTAACCTTACTAGAGGACAAGGGAAGCACGGAGAGGCATAGATGTCGTGAAATTTACAGCCTCTTGTTGGTAATAGTGTTGTATTGATTTATATATTGCCATCATAGGGCCCTCATATTTCGAAATACCGCATTAACTATTTTCGGATGACTATTTATTTTCCGAAGGCTTTATTTTGTACACGATCATATTATGGTGGATCCACAATCATATCTTGTGTGAAATTTGTTTTTGTGTAGACCCTTTTGTTGTGGGGTTAGGATTATAAGACTCGTGGGCTATGTGTATTTCTGTTTGATGTTTGTGCCCAGTCGTGGATTTATTTGTGGAGGGTTTGTGGGAAAAATTTGTACCTGGACCCGAGATGTGTTGTCTTGAAAGAATAAGGGTTTCCATAATTACTCGTTAATCCGGTTTTATGAAAATATTATGATTAATTGTTGTTTAGTGAGGAAGAGTCTTTTCACCGTACATTCCTCCGGGTGTTTACATCTAATGTAAATACAACAAAACTAAAGCGTCTCTGTCTGGTCTTCATGCTAGCTCCTCATCCTTGTCCTCGCTCCTGAATCCCTTGGATCCTGTGGCTATGGTAAGAGCTGAGGTCCAATGCATCCGGACCCCAGGTAACGGTTAACCTCATGCTTATAAACGATATATGAACAACAGGTATCTCTAATTTTACAGCATTGATCAAACCAGTACGTCGTATGATCATTTAATAACAACTACACTAACATGTAACGTTAAGTTCGCTCGCACCATTCACCGTGCCACGATGTACGGTCGTGTCCTCGCCGCTAGGAAAACATATCGGCATTATTATGTCTATAACCCGAATAAAGTCAGTAATCAGTGATTTAAGTACTGTTCCATAGTCACTGTGCATCTAAGTACGGTTCCATAGATGCGGTGTATCTAAGTACGATTCCTTAGACACGATGCATCTATGTACGATTCCATAGACACGGTGCATCTATGTACGATTCCATAGACACGGTGCATATAGCACCGAATAGAATGGCAGTAAGTGTCTATCATGGGGCCTCACCGACTTTACGGCGACTAATTGGCACACCCACATAGACTAGCCTTGCCTTCGGCACCAAACTATTCACACGACATATCATCACATATTTGCATTCAATAATCATCGAGCTAGTGTAACAAGATGCGAACGTACCTTCATTGACGAACATCGGTAATTTCGCGTAAAACGCACGCTTTATGGAAATAAACGCCCGACAATGCACGTCGGACAATGCAGTTCGACAAACATTCGATGATCAAAGATATCCTATAAGGATAAATATCCCATTTGTCAATATTTGACATTATAATGTGCATTTTAGGTACAAATTACCATTTTGCCCCTATTTCCTTAATCGGCGGAATTTCGCCAGCACTTCGTTACTTTGACTAATTTCTTTCAGAATTTTGCCAGAACTTCGACCCATCATGATTTTTGAAATAATGACTAAAATACCCCTATCATATGATATCTAATCATACTTGGAAGATTAGAGACTAATATAACATTTCTACTCTAACTACCAAAAGAACTACGAAAGCTTAAGTACCGAAAAACTTACCCAGAGCTTCGCTGCGAATTTTCCCCGGACTCCTCCTTCTCTCTACCTTCTCTCTAAAACCAAAATCTACTCGGATTGTGAAGTATGAAGAGGACTTTTGAGGCTATTTATAGGAGAAGTCATGGAATTTCGACCGTCGGATCAACTTTATGAGAATCAATCGAGCCCTCCATTTGGAAACTTAGAAAACAAGTTTTCCCTTCTCTCTTCCCTCCTTGGCCGACCTGCCCTCGCCTTAGGTGGCACCCTTGGCCAATCACAAGGTGCCATGTGGTCATTTCTAGAAGGTTCTACCGATAAAATCTCCGATCGGTGTCCGAATCGTGTAATCTCGGAAAATCTCAAAATTCGGATTCACAACTTTGAAGATCTTCTCTTCTCATCAAAAGTATCTAGGTTAACTTAATTTTTGATCCTATACAGGTTTCAATGATCCACCAAGTTTCTCGAAATACGTGCTCTGCTACGGAATTAAATTCTAATCATCAACCTCTCGGACAAAAATTCACCGATTCCAAATATATCCAGATAATTATAAACTCATCTCCAGATGTTGAGTTACACTTCATTTTGTTCAAATCCTAATTTTATGACTATCTGCCTTTTACTCGCATTTTCCCTATTTCGTCTTATTACTAAAATCTTCATCGATCTCTAAACGACTGGGAACAACTCAATTCAAGATAAAAATCCACTCATTCTTATTATATTATAACTTTAGAAATCTTGTTCATGGTTTCCTAGATAGGATCCAATTCCTATCGGTGTTTATTTACTTTTTACTTTTTTACTTTAATTAATTTTAGGTATTTTAATTTTACACTCTTCCATCATTTTTTTTCTTTTTCCTTTCTTTTTCCCTCTTTGATGTCGGCACACACACATATATTATATATATATATTTTTATTTTATTTTTTAATTAATAATTATATAATTTAATAATTTTTTTACATAATTTTTTTATAAATTTTCCTATTGGTTCATACATGTATTTAGGCTCAAAATTACCTAATCTTATTTATTTTTCTCAATATTTTCCAATTAATTAGCAAATATATTTGTGCTAATTTTCTAGCCATAAATCACTAATTATAGGGTTTTACATATTTATCTTTGAATTTTCCTTTGTTTATATTATTTTACAATTTTTCCAAGCTTATAATTTATTAAATTACCAAAATTAGAGACAATATACTCTCTCAATTTTAATAATCATTTTATTGCCTTTTCGGATTTATCATAATTTTCTTAAACCATTTATGCACCACAGGGCATTTTGGTAATTTTCGGCATATTATCATTTTTCCTAATTTCCATAATATTTTCCTTAGAAAATAAGCTAATTTATCATAAAGAAATGTAATACCCCGATAAATTAAATAGCTAATTTTAAAAAGGTGAATATGTGGTCTCAAAGAGTATGTTATATTATCTTATTTTCTAAAGGAAATTCAAGGATAATTATGTAAAGAGTAAATACCCTTTTTGGTCCCTGGAAAAAACACAGATGCCTTTTTTGGTCCCCTAAAAAAATAAGTCACTTTTAGTCCCTAAAATGGAAAAATAAGGTCCCTTTTAGTCATTTTGATCATCTTTTTTACACATTTTAATTCCTCAGAAATTCCCAAAAATGTCCTTTTTAGTCCCTAAAAAGGACCAAATGACATTTCTTTTACTCGTGACGAAAAAGGGTCAAATGTGTTTTTCCAGGACCAAAAAGGGTATTTACTCTTATGTAAAGCTCCAAAATTGGTGGTAAATGGCTAAGAATTAGCATAAATATATTTGTTAGTTAATTGGAAATTTTCAAGAGAAATTGATGAGATTAAGTAATTTTAAGCCTAAATACAAGAATGGACCAATAGGAAAATTTTGTAAAAAAATTATATAAAAAATTATTAAATAATTATTTTATATATTATTAAATAATTAATTAATTAAAACGAAAATTTATTTAAAATAATAATAAAAGGACCAAAAATCTCAAAAGATAAGGGATAAGGTTCTTTTTGAGATTTTTGATTAAGACATATGAATATTTTATTATATAGTGAATAGTAACATAATAAATAGGAAACGGATCCTATCTAGAGTTCCGGGAATAGGTTTTCGAAGTCGAGGTAAAATATTGATCGGTGGATTTTTATCTTCGCTAGACTTTTCGGAAGTTGATTCCGAGAGGCAGGTAGAGCATTTTCCTAATAAGACGAAATAGGGAAAGATGCAGATAGGCACATTTTTGGATCTCGAAGAAAATAAATTCTAACTCAACATCTAGGAATGAGTTTGAAATTATCTGGACATATTTGGAATTAGTGAATTTTGTCCGAGGTTGATGATTCCTAATTCAATTTCAGTAATCTGTCACGCTTTCCCGTAAACTACGATCGACTTTTGGAGCCCTGGATGGAATCAAAATTAGTTTAACTTAGACATTTCTAATGAGTAGGAAAATGTCTTTCCTCCTTTGCTTCTTGAAAATTCACACCATTGCAAAGAGCAATCTTAGAGAGAATTTAGAGAGAGGAGCTCGGAGGAGGAAGGAGTCCAGGGAATTTGCGGTGAAACTCGGGTAATTTTTAGGTCTTTAGTCGTTAATGCTTTCGGTAGTTTTAGTAGTAATGCTAGATAGATCTTTAGTTTTATTTTAAGTATTAAATTCGAAAATCATGGTGGGGTCGGAGTTCTGGCAAAATTTTGGAAAGTCGGAGCCAAAGTAACGAAGTGTGGCAAAATTCCGCCGATTAGGGGTATAGGGGCAAAATGGTAATTTTTACCTAAAATGCCAGTTATAATCCCAAATCACTAATGAAAGTGATATTACTCTTATAGGATATCAGAAACTCGATCTCCTCATTGCTACGCCCGACGTGTCATTGTTTCACGTTTTTCCGTAAAAGTACGTTTTCCGCGAAGTACCTAACGTCGTCAACGAAGGTACGTCCGCGTATTGTAACATTAACTCTTATGTTTATGGTATGCATATATGTGCTATGTGTATTGTTATGGTATGTTTATTGAATGCAAATATGTTAGAACAGTTTGGTGCCGAAGGAAAGGCTAGTCTATGTGGGTAAGCCATTAAGTCGCCGTGAACTCGGTGAGGCCCCCATGATAGACACTTACCTGGCCATTCTGTTCGGTTTACGAAGGTATGTACGTTCGCGTACTGTAACACTAACTCTGATGTTTACTGTATGCGTATTTGTGGTTGAGGGTCTGATGATATGTTGTGAGTATTGTTATGTGCTTTTGGATACATGCACTACGTGTGACACATCTACATGCACTACGTGTGATACATCTACTTGCACTACGTGTGATACATCTTTATGCACTCCGTGTGATACATCTATATGCACTCCGTGTGACACATCTGTTATATTGTTAATATGAATGATTGTGGACTATATACGTATATGTGAATATGAGGTTAATCGTTACACGAGATCCAATATGGTAAATTGGATCTCGGCTTTAGCGTCGAGCTCCTGAGGACCGAGGACCGAGGAGAGAGGGAAGAAGCAAGCTCGGGGAACAGTCAAGACTTTCCGTTGTTGTCCGTTACTTTTGAAAACTCTCGGTTTTGAACCGTCAGTAAATAGCCGGTGGGCATTATATATCAATATATAAGTTACACTCTTACTCCGATGCTCTACTCGATGAAAAAATTTTATACCGCTTTGGAAAACGGGATGTTACACTTTGGTATCAGAACAGTAGTCCTGGCATGAATTTAACTATGTTATTACGGACGGTTTGGTTCGAAGGCAAGGCTAGTCTATGTGGGTAAGCCAATTAGTCGCCGTGAACTCGGTGAGGCCCCATGATAGACACTTACTTGGCCATTCTGTTCGATTAACGAAGTTAGGTTCTAAGCCTTTTCAAAAATTTTGGAGCATATTTTGAAAATGAGTACTGATATAGCCTAAGATCGGTGCACCACCTTAATTCGATATACCATTTCGAACCGGTATACCATCTTGAACCGGTGTACCACCCTTGGTCGGTGCATCACTCTGATAGCTCTGATATCAGTCTCTGATAATCGCCGGTTTGCACTGGATGTTAATTCTATCCTAGTACATGCGGTATTTGACCCATGTTGAGAAATTCTATCGGAGAAATTTCTTACGAATTTTCGTACTCTTGAAAACCGGATTTGATCCACTTTTCTCCGCACATTTTTGAGTAGAACGAACCAACGAGAATTTGACGAAGGAAATTTTGTGGGTGCCTGTTCGTCATGTGTGAATACTACGTACGATAGAGTTTATTTGTTGTGAGTGCGATAAAAGTGGGAGCAAAGTATGAATACTTGGAGTGATAAAAGTGGGAGCAGTGTAAATGCTAAGCGCGATAGAGTCTAGAGACTAGTGTGATAAAGTCTGCGTTATGCGAAATGTCTTCCCGTATCTAACGTTTCCCTTAATAGATGAAAAGAACGCGACATGGCGAATTTGAGAGGAGCCGAGCTCCTGAGGCCGAGGCAGAGGCCGAGGAAGAGGACGAGGTGAACGTATAGTCCGTATTACAATTAGATGTTAGACACGTGTCCCATGTTTCTTAGTTATATTTGACCATGATCATGTCATTGAGTAGGAGGTATCTTATGTTGCCATGGTGTGTGGGCGCCATGGAAACATTTGAAGTATCTTGTGTTGCCATGGTGTAGTCCAAGGAGACATTTTGGTATCTCGTGGTGTTGATGCGGTGTATGGGAGCCACGGGAGACACCATATATCAAAGTACGAAATGACAAGGTCATAATGGTCAAACCAAACCAAATTTTCAATCACCAGGAGGAGCAAGAGCGAGACAAAGCAAAGATCCGACGCGTATAGTCCGAAAACGAGGATAGTACCGCAGATTCATGAGGAATTCTTCATAACTTAAACGAAGTTCACAAGTAGGAGACCAAATCATTAATGTTGAACAAAGACTGTGAGACAAGATTTCATGGATTGAAAGAGAAGTTGGTCACAGCACCAAGAAATTGGTTATCCCAAATCCAAGTAGATTTTATAATGGTACCAATAGGAATGGATCGGGATATGTCTAGGCACAGACATGACAAATGTGATGACTTACCACTCTCAAGTCTCTTAAGTCGAACCAATCCACACATAACAAAGTAATAATCATTATCATAAAACAAATCACGATAGTATCATTAAGTATAAAGTCTCTTATGCTGCCACGGTGTATGGGAACCATGGGGACATAATATATTGAAGTACGACATGATATCCATGAGTATGAGATATATGGTGTTGCCGCGGTGTATGGGAACCACGGGGATACTGTATATCAAAATACAACATGATGAATGTGTAGTACGCGGTATTATGGGTGCCACGGAAACACTTATGTATGCGGTGTTATGGGCGCCACGGAAACGCTAAAACACTAAAGTACGCGGTGTTATGGGCGCCACTAAGCTATATATATAAAGTACGCGGTGTTTTGACGCCACGGAAAATACTATATATCAATTTAGAACATGATAAAAACTTTATAATCAAGTCTGAAACGAATTCTGGCCACCGAAAGAAATGGAGGGAATATGCACAAATTTCGAGGACGAAATTTTGTTTAAGGAGGGGAGAAATGTAATACCCTGATAAATTAAATAGCTATTTTTAAAAAGGTGAATATGTGGTCTCAAAGAGTATGTTATATTATCTTATTTTCTAAAGGAAATTCAAGGATAATTATGTAAAGCTCCAAAATTGGTGGTAAATGGCTAAGAATTAGCATAAATATATTTGTTAGTTAATTGGAAAATTTCAAGAGAAATTGATGAGATTAAGTAATTTTAAGCCTAAATACAAGAATTGACCAATAGGAAAATTTTGTAAAAAAATTATATAAAATAATTATTAAATAATTATTTTATATAATATTAAATAATTAAATAATTAGAAAACGAAAATTTATTTAAAATAATAATAAAAGGACCAAAAATCTCAAAAGATAAGGATAAGGTTCTTTTGAGATTTTTGATTAAGACATATGAATATTTTATTATATAGTGAATAGTAACATAATAAATAGGAAACGGATCCTATCTAGAGTTCCAGAATAGGTTTTACGAAGTCGAGGTAAAATATTGATCGGTGGATTTTTATCTTCGGCTAGACTTTTCCTAAGTTGATCCCGAGGTAGAGCATTTTCCTAATAAGACGAAATAGGGAAAGATGCAGATAGGCACATTTTTGGATCTCGAAGAAAATAAATTCTAACTCAACATCTAGGAATGAGTTTGAAATTATCTGGACATATTTGGAATCGGTGAATTTTTGTCCAGAGGTTGATGATTCCTAATTCACTCAGAATCGTCACGCTTTCAGTAAACTTGGATCGACTTTTGGAGCCCGGATGGAATCAAAATTAGTTTAACTTAGACATTTCTAATGAGTAGGAAAATGTCTTCAAAAGTTGTGATTCCGGATTTTTGAGATTGTTCCGAGATTACGCGATTCGGACACCGATCGGGGAACTTTATCGGCACAAGTTCATAAAGCAAAAGCATCACATCACATTAATTGATGTGACAAACAACCAACTAAGGGGGAGAGGATGGTTTGGACAAGTGGTCTGGTGAGGATCGTGACACCTAGCGAGGTGCGATCCGACGGTGGAGATTAAAGGAGTAAAAGTGCGAATTTGCCCCTGGAATTTCCCTATAAATAGCCTCCTTTGCTTCTTGAAAATTCACACCATTGCAAAGAGCAATCTTAGAGAGAAGTTAGAGAGAGGAGCTCGGAGGAGGAAGGAGTCCAGGGAATTTGCAACAAGCTCTAGGTAATTTTTCCGGTCTTTAGTCGTTAATGCTTTCGTAGTTTTAGTTGTAATGCTAGATAGATCTTTAGTTTTATTTTAAGTATTAAATTCGAAAATCATGGTGGGGTCGGAGTTCGGCAAAATTTTGGAAAGTCGAGCCAAAGTAACGAAGTCTTTGGCGAAATTCCGCCAATTAGGGGTATATGGGCAAAATGGTAATTTTTACCTAAAATGCCGATTATAATGCCAAATCACTAATGAAAGTGATATTACTCTTATAGGATATCGAAACTCGATCTATCGTCGTTACGCTGCCCGACGTGCCGTTTCACGTTTTCCGCAGTACGTTTCGCAGAAGTACCTAACGTCGCCAACGAAGGTACGTTCGCGTACTGTAACACTAACTCTGACGTTTATGGTATGCATATATGTGCTACGTGTATTGTTATGGTATGTTTATTAAATGCAAATATGTTAGAACAGTTTGGTGCCGAAGGAAAGGCTAGTCTATATGGGTAAGCCATTAAGTCGCCGTGAACTCAGTGAGGCCCCCATGATAGACGCTTACCTGGCCATTCTGCCTCGGTTTACGAAGGTATGTATATCCGCGCATCGTAACATTAACTCTTATGTTTATGGTATGCATATATGTGCTATGTGTATTGTTATGGTATGTTTATTGAATGCAAATATGTTAAAACAATTTGGTGCCGAAGGAAAGGCTAGTCTATGTGGGTAAGCCATTAAGTCGTCGTGAACTCGATGAGGCCCCATGATAGACACTTACTTGGCCATTCTGTTCGGTTTACGGAGGTATGTACATTCGCGACCGTAACACTAACTCGATGTTTACCGTATGCGTATTTGTGGTTGAGGGTCCGATGATATGTTGTGAGTATTGTTATGTGCTATTGGATACATGCACTACGTGTGACACATCTACATGCACTATGTGTGATACATCTACTTGAACTACGTGTGATACATCTTTATGCACTCCGTGTGATACATCTATATGCACTCCGTGTGACACATCTCATTATATTTGTTAATATGAATGATTGTGGACTATATACCGTATATGTGAATATGAGGTTAAGCTGTTACTCGAGATCCAATATGGTAAATTGGATCTCGCCTTAGCGTCGAGCTCCGGAGGACCGAGGACCGAGGAGAGAGGGAAGCGGCAAGCTCGGGAACAGTCAAGACTTTCCGTTGTTGTCCGTTACTTTTGAAAACTCTCGGGTTTTGAACCGCTTCGTAAATAGCAGTGGGCATTATATATCAATATATCGCTTACACTCTTACTCCGATGCTCTACTATGATGAAAAATTTTATAACGCTTTGGAAAACGGGATGTTACAATTTTTTATACGTTTATCCTTAAAATATTTTTCTTAACAACAATGATTGCCCTAAAGTTAAGATATTAAGTCTTATTAAAAAGACTTTAAATTGTTGGAGGCATAAAATATTACTACCTTAAATCCTTAATTTAAGACTCAACAAATTTTTTTAAAGATTAAAGGAAGTTAGATAAATTACTTTTTTTATACAAGGAAAGATAAAATAAACGAAAGAAACTAAAAGCGATTAAAGTCTCGGGTCCTCTCTGTCATGTTGTACTCTCGTCGATCGCAACAAGGAGGTGATAAAGACCCGAGGGGATTAGAGAAATGTCTTTCATCCGAGACTCCACGTGTGACAAAGCAAAATTAGCCAACAAATCCGCACACCGATTGCCTTCCCTTAGAACATGGTCAGTATCGAATAACCCATTGCTGCAGTGACCTGCCGTATCCGAGACACCAAATGAGACTCATGAGCTGCATTACCTTGTTTGGATAATAATGCAATGGCTGATTGACAATCACTTTCGACAATTACATGCCTCCAACCTCGCCTCCTATGTCATCTCTAGTCCTCTCAAACTCCTACAACTCGGCCTAACATTCTTGAGCACCTTCCAATCCGTGCAAGCAAATCCTCCCACCACTTACCGTGAGAAATCTCGCAACAAACCCCCACAAGCCGCCACCTGTTCTGCACCCTTTGATGCCCCATCTGAATTAAGTTTCATGAATGGATCTTCTGGGAAAGACCAACGAACACTAGATTGCTTCTGTGCTACGCGCTGACATCCCCCTTCGGCAGTTCTAGTTTTTAGATCTCCCAATATCTCAAGAATGGGCCTCAGGCAATACTTACAATTTACATCTCGCCTGTTATGAATAAATTCATTTCACCATTTCCAGATAAACCAGCAAGAGACAATAAATAGCTCATGCCAAAAAAAACGCATAGGGTAATTTCATCACTCTTCCAATTCTCGTTACCCATTCAATCCAATCATAGCTAAAAAAATAATTGGAATGATTAGAAGGTACCACCTCATACCGTAAAGCGCGAACCACATGACAATCTCTAAATGCATGTATACTGTCTCGCTTCTTGTTGACACAATGAGCAAAGACCATCGTTTCCGGACCAAGCACTCATCCATACCCTCAAAGGAGCCTCGGTGGAATAATTTCCACCCAAATATCTGTATTTTATGTGGTCCCACCTACTTCCATAGCTTTTTTCCATATGTCATAATTAATAACATGAATGTTGAAATTCAGATTCGCTAAATACTGAGATAGCAACTTTTAACACTAACACCATTTGATTCTCCACCAACCAAAAGGGTCGATCTGGCCCATCATTAGAAGAAGGAGGGAGCATACCTCTAATTAACCCAACCACATTCGGGGGAAGCAAGTTGTTTAGTAACGGTAGATCCCATCGGCCATGTTGATCAACAAACCCGATAACCACACAATCTCGCATATCTGCGCAGAAGGGGACTCACTACGTAATCTTGCGCATGACAGATGGAAGAGGACACCCATTTATCTTTCCAAAGAAATAGCCTAGCATATTGCATATGAAATAAAGGGATAGTAGATAATACTGATTTGACAGGAGTTATTCTACCTGCCTGAGACAGACATTGTTGCTGCCACCCACCTAACTTCCTCCGTAACTTATCCATAATATGTTGGTAACACTGTTTAGTTTCCGTCCATGTATCATTCAAGCCCCCAAATATCTTCCGACATTTTTAACTCTCTTGAAGCCACTTTTAGCTGCCAAGGAACCAACCAAATCATCGCCTATGTGTTTGGAGAAATAAATGACGCTTTTCTCAATACTTACCTTTAGACCTGAAATCTGTTCAAACAAAGAAAGACACTTCATAACAATCCTCAATCGATCGACTTTGCTTCGCGAATAACATAAGATCATCGGCAAACATCAAGTGTGAAACAAGAGGGCCTCCCGGCTCACCTTAATAGGAGTCCACGGACTCCATTAACGAGATGTGGAGATAATATGAGACAGTTTTTCCATAGCTAATGTAAATAAATATGGGGATATGGGATCACCTTGACGGATACCCCCCTAAGATCAAGCGATGAGGTTTTACCTCCATTCCATAAGATATTGAAGGACGAAGTGGAAACGACTGCATAATCAAGTCAACAGTAATACATGGAAAGCCAACTTCCTCAAGTATGTTATTTAAAAACTTCCAGTTCACACGATCATACGCCTTTTCTAAATCCACCTTAATTGCCATAAATTGCCTCCTCACATTTTGTTCATTGAATAAATCAATTCTTGAGCAATAACAATGTTGTCATGTATTTGTCTGCTTGGTACAAAGCTGGATTGAAAAGACGAAATAACAATCTCCATTACCGGTTGGCAGATAAACATACCCTACAATGTTGTCATGTATTTTTCTGTTTGGTACAAAACTTTAAATTTTATATATATATATATATATATATATATATTTCCAAATTAATTTATAATATTACACAACATATATTATAATTAAATAATTTATTTAGCTTTCTTAATCTCTTCAAAAAAAATTAATTAGGTTTTTATATTAAGAGTAAATACCCTTTTGGTCCTGGAAAAACACATTTGACCCTTTTTCGTCCCTCAAGTAAAATAAATGTCATTTTGGTCCTTTTTAGGGACTAAAAGGACATTTTTGGAATTTCGAGGGATTAAAATGTGCAAAAAATGATCAAAAGGACTAAAAGGGACCTTATTTTTCCATTTTAGGGACTAAAAGTGACTTATTTTTTTCAGGGGACCAAAAAGGGCATCCGTGTTTTTTCCGGGGACCAAAAAGGGTATTTACTCTTAAATCAAGCCTATTAAGAAGTATTAAAAATACTTTATATAGTGAATATACTGAAAAAATACTTTAGTTGGCGAGATAAACACACCCCACAAATTAATTTAATTTAGCATTTAATCGCTCGAGTGCTTGATCGAAACTTGAAAATACTTAGTTTCTCACGTGTCCACCGTAAATCGGGATTGAGGATCGCTTTTGACATTAAGATCGGGATATAATTTAGGGAAAATCCTGATTTAAACCTATCTTCGACTTCAACTAATATTTGGACGTTAGTCAAGTGAAGAAATTACCGAGCAAGTGTAGCGATGGGGATAGTCTTTGAGTCATGCAAGTCGGCGGGGAAGGTGTTCAAGTAGAATATAAGTGTCTAGCCCTAGGTAGACTGATATATTGATGTAGGATCAAATAGCTCTCTCCCAAGGTATCCATGAATGAGATACCTCGGAGGATTGGAGATCTCCGCACACACATGAAGGCTTTCACCAAATGGGGTGGGGTGTGTGCTCGTGTTGGTTTGCATTAACGCCGGTTATTGATAACACACTTTTCCACTTAACAAATCGTTGTCCACTTTGTTGCCCCCCATCCTAGTAGTTCAGGTCTTTGGGCTGCCGAGATGTGTTGATTTCCCAACTCGGACCAGGTGTTCGTGATTGTAGGGATTGCTTTCATGCGTGTTGACCCGAGATTGTTTCTCAAACCGAGATTTCGGGACTAGTTGTTCTAACCTCGGGATTGGGACTCTAACCCGGTGCGTGTTGACCCGAGATTCCGAGTTTATAAATCGAGATTTCGGTTTATAACCTCGAGATTCCGGGTTATATATTCTAATACGGAGATTTCAGTTTATATAATTTAACTCCGAGATTCCGGGTTAACATGCTCTATCACCGGGATTCCAGATTGATATACTTTAACACCGAGATTCCGGGTTATTTACTGTAACCTCGAGATTCCGGGTTATTTACTCTAACACCGAGATTCCGGTTATTTACTCTAACATCGATATTCCGGTTATTTATTTGCCGAGTTTGCATTAACCTCGGTTATTGTTACCATGATTTTCCACTAACAACTCGTAATCCACTCTGTTGCCCCAGCCTAGTTGTTCAAGCCTCTGAGCTTCCAGGATGTGTTATTTTCCACTAACACCGTCATTGCTGGGATTTCTTGCATGCTTACCCGAGATTCCGGGTACCCGTTTTCTGAAAACGGGTTTGTTTACCCGGAACTCAATCATTCAAATAAATCTGGCGACATTGTCATTGCGAATAATCCAATAAAGGACTTTCGATTTTAAAGATTCGGTTTGGATCTTCATACGAACTCGGATTTTAACCAAATTCAGTTAAACCAAGTCCTACCGAAACTTTATACGGATCCCGATTTTGGTTTATAACGGGGCAAAACTCTTCACACTTATCTCGCTTTACTTTGTCCTAAAGGTGCACGTTCTAACCATTAGATCGGCTTTACCATGTCCCGAAGGATCACATTTACACGGCGGGGCCGATTTTAACCAGATTCGATTAAGCGGGGTCCGCCTTCATCCCTTTCGTAAGGACGAACTCCACCATCTATCCGGATCTAACTAAGGAGTGCGGATTTCACCGTATAAAACAGACTTGACATGATTCATGAAAGCGGGTTTGTGCACCTCGGATTCACGCATGTTTAAATTTGACATGATTTTCGAAGACGGGTTTGTTTACCAATTCATACATGTTTTCCTTCGACATGATTTTTTGAAACGGGTTTATGTACCTCGATTCCTACATGTTTTGCTTTGTCATGTTTTTGAAAACGAGTTTGTTTACTCGAATTCATACATGCGAGGATTTTAAAATAGACTTGCGATCTTGTCGCCTTTATACGGAGCCCGAATTTTAACTAGATTCAGTTAAACCGGGGTCCTCCTTTTCTCTTTTCTCTTACTGACTAGCTAAAGTAGCTTTGTTCAAATACCTTTTTTGATGGAGCCCATAAAGCTTTTCAAGAAACAGGTTAGTTATGCAATATCAATGATGCTTATATCATGTGATTAGAATCGCATGAACTATTATCATTTATATTTTCTGTATAACTCGTCTTCCAAAGAAGGCTAATGTTTGGAATTATCCAACCAAACCATTAATCAATTAGAAAATCAATAGCGGGTAACGATAAAACTAAATGTGCATGCTTCATCTTCTGAAACAATTAATTCTTGGAATTAACATTGCAGGAAAACATGCTTTATTCTTGTTAAACCATACCTTCGCCTTCATTGATACTTGACAGTTATCCTCTTCAATATTTTAGGATAAATATTTTCATTGTTGATTTCTTCTATATGATTGGCAGGTTGGTCACCTTCAGGTGGACAGTGTCTTTCAAAGAAGAAATATGGTATATTTTGCTGAGAGATTTTGGTGATAGATGTTTTGGAGATTCATAAACCTGATGTGAAGTCTCCTGTACCAGTACCTCCCATTGTGCTAGGGAAATAAATTTTGTACATCATCAATTTCCCCACATTTTTCATACTTATCCATTGTAGCAATCAAAGACCTCACAACCTCACAAAACGCAGGTGGGTCCACTTTTTCCTCTAAACCCGCCTATATTTCACATTCCCCTTGTACTGTTTCTCACTATTAATTTGAACTTTCCATGTGGCTCTATGCCGAACTACCTGCCTTGCCAAAATCATGCCTTTAATGGGCAACCTTTCCTCAATGTCAGATGAGATCACCTTCCATTGGTATCTAGCAAAACTCAATATGGGGTAGTTCTTGGGAACGGATCTATTCGATAAAAGGCCAGAGGAATATCCAATGAGCAGCAAGAGACTCTCACAAGCATTGACATAATGTATCCCTCACCATCCTACAAGACATCATTAGCTGGAAGTCTGTAGGAATATGACCCCTTCAGAATGCCTATGGCTACCTCATCCATATAATAAGCACATCGTAGTTTCAAGTTGCATTCTGGACGTTGCAACGGATCACAATAAAGTTGCTCCAACTTTCTTGTTTCCTTATGGAAAGCATAGAAAAGAATATCATCACAATAATCAACAACAATTTAGTTCCATGGCTGTTCCAATTTCTCCATGCTCAAGTTTATAAGAAGACAATATTGATCCACTTAAGGGATCAACACAGCATATATCAGACAAAAACGAACCACAATTCAATTCGGTTTTCAACGCAATCAATACCAACTTTCATTATGATGTAAGACCTTCCGTGGAGTGCCCTCAAAATGAAGCTTCTGCACGTTAAGTCTCTTGCTTTGCACCATCTATAGCCTTTGATTGTAAATGTCTTTTTATTTCTTCCTGGATTAATCCATGTGCCCAAGTATTTGCCTAGTCTTGAAGCAAAATTGACCTGCAAAAGTCCTGCAAGCTCCTTTTTGAAATCATGATTGATTTCATGACTAAAACCAATAGTACATATTTGATCACCAGCTCCTCACTGATGTCTCTGAATGAACAACAGCAAGCCTCAACCAGTTGTCAGCCACCGAGACATATCCTTCATTCAAGCTCTTTACATGAGAAAAGTGGAGGCTTCACAGAATAGTGCAAGTTATCACTTGACAGATCCTTTAGAAGTTGTGTCATAATCCCATCGCAGTAAGGAAGTATTTTATCTTCTAATGCCCTGTATATGTCCCCTGCCACACCAACAGTGACCGCACAAACTTGGTACTCCTCAAGATTTTGAAGTCCCATCTCCATATGCTTTTAAAGTTCTAGCATGTATTTAGCAAAATCAGGGCCTGTTGCTGAAGCTTCTTCTAGTTTGGAATCTGTATTTGGAATCTGGCCTTGAAGGCTTGGAAAAATGTAACACATCTCTTCTGAAACAATCAATTCTCAGTGTAATGGTTGTTGCTGAAGCTTCCACTTCAATTTGGGAATTTACATTGAAAACGCAAGCTTTGAAAACACAAGTTTTGACAGATAAAAGAACAACAGAGAGCAACGAACACAAATGACCGACTATCTTGGACCTCGATTATGATCCTAGATTTCAAATCGAGGTAACACCGAGCCTTTTGATTGGGTCTCGCAACACGGTCATAATCCGGCAACATAGTCATAAGCATCATCTCCTTGGCACACATACAATCTCGAAGCGGTGAAGCCCTACACCTCGGCATGAGACTCGGACTAATAACCATATCTCGGCGTTTCGGCGTCTTTCTATTTCGCATTTCAATCTCGGATTCACAGAATCATGTCCCGTAAAATATCACGGACTTCCACTGACTCAACAAACTCGGATGGAATATAATGAAGCACCTCCGGATTTAAACACTCATATCCCGTTCTTAAGTCAAAACCGAATAGAACATGCACACCGTGACTTTTCATTTAGAAACTTACACCGAGATGGCTTCTATTGGGCATGTCGGTGGGAGAGAGAAACTAACATGCCGAAGCTTCATTTTCAGCTCATGCATATTGGCCTCCTGGTTCTGTATCTCAGGTTACAGTGTATAACCTGGTTATAACCTGAGGCATCCCTGGCATTTCCACGTTAGTGTCTAAGCTTCTGCATCTCGTCACCATGTGTATCTTGGCCTCCACCCCATAAATGATAGGTGATGAAATATACCTCAGCATGACGAACGGAAGTAACGAACCCCACGTGGTGCTTTGTCCGACATTGAATGGGCACTCAAATCAGACCCCTGCATCCCTAATGATATACCCTGTACCGATGGACCTCGGCTTCTCTTTTCCAACCCTCGATATCGGAAGCTCCGCGCACTGACTTCATGTGTCTCGGCTCAAGTAAGCACAAGCCTAAACAGATTAGCAATTCAGTTTTGACTATAATGAAGCGTCTCGGCCTTCTGATTCCAGGGCACAACCCCGAATGTGGTGATGATAAAGTTGGCCAAAGCAATATGCGCAACTCTGAACGGAGGAAATTGGAGACTTCTCCGAATCCTCAAGTTACTTCGCAATTTTGTAATTAAATTTCAGGCGTGGACCTTCGGGATTTGGTTGTGCGAAGCGATTGTGGGAATCAATGAGGTCAGCGGGATTTGGATGCAAGATGCAGGCCTTCATTATTCAACGTTATTGTTGCGCCTCACACTCAAGAAACAGAAAGTAAAATTAACCTCATAAACCCTAATCAGAAATCTCCAAGATTGTTTGATTGGCAGTCAGGAATTGGAATCACTGACCATCTTCGGTCATGGGGATCAGAAATTTACCAATTCCCCACTGACGGACCTTAGGGTTAGGGTTTGGACTTGTTGGGCCTCTTGTGCCTCCTGCTCGAATGTATTAGATGTCTCTGTTGGGCCACACTCATGACAAGCGTAATATTTGATTCCATAACAGAAGGGAAGCTGCAATTTCCGTCCCGCGTAAATGGAGTTTCACGGTGGGGCCGGCGATGACCTCAGAAAATTTGATCGATCAAGTCAATAACGGGTTGTTATTGATTTCTAGCGTCTATCGTCGTCAATGAATTAGGGAGAGTTGAATAATGAGCTTAAGGAATGGAGGCTTGGATCCACAATCGGCAGCTGAGGAAGCGGTTGCTGTGATTGGATTGGGATACGATGTTTGCAGGGAAGTTCGATTATCGGGTTGCAAGGCCAGAGTCGTCGAACTTCCCAATAACCGGAGCGAGACACTCGCCTTCCCCGGCGGCGTTTTTGTTCCCGACGTTTCTGCGTCCATCAAGTGCCACCCTGGCGAAAGCTTCAGAGATTTCCCCGAAGTTCTTTCCTTCCATCAGGTAACATACCCAGCGGTGTTATTGTTCTCTTGTGTTATATACTCCCTCCAGTCCTAATTATATAATTATAGGAACTGTAAAACCAAAGTGTTCCTACCGGAGGAGTACATGTAATTCTGATGATTTATCCCTCTAATATATTGTGTAGTTTTTCTATTGCATACTTGTACATGGTTTCTTCTACACATGTAAGTATGTAAATATCTAAGTTCAAATGTTATCTTAATCTTAATCCGCCTAAACGTTTAGTAGACATAATAGAATTGAATAAAAATGAAAACATGGGGTAACTTTGGAGGCAGAAAATGATACTTGTAACTGTGAAATGAAGTTGTAAAGAAGATTGAGTAATGATGGATAACTTCATTATAGACATTGTATCTCTCTCTCTGTGCAGCGGAAAGGAAATGCTTTTCCACCATTTAGACCAAATCGCCATTTAGGCCAAATCGGGGTAGATACTAGGGGCTCATTTCCTTTTGGTCGGTGGTATTAAGTTTTTACATAGATAATTCATAATAGGACCGAGGATTTTGATAAAAGTGTATGTAACTCTGAGGACGCTACTCATAACTCATTGAGAGTTGTAGGTTAACCTATTTCTGTAAATGTGTCTTAAATGATCCCAAAAGAGAATTAATTGCACATCTACATATGTCAATTGGGATTTTTGAACTATTACAAACATCCTTACCAACGATCAAATAAAACATAACATGCTCTACTGTTTTCTGGGCACAAACTGTGTGCGTGTGTACTTTGTGGTTGACCTTTATATCATAGCATTTGAAGAAAGGGTATAGTCATAGTGCATATGATAAAGAGTGATGATCTATTTTGGAAATTAATGTAGTGCGGATCATACTTCAGCAACAGTGAGTTAGAGTTTCGACAAATTATGTATTCTCAATATAAAGCATTAGTGTTTTAAGGTTATTTTTTATTGAAAAGCTTAAATACTTGGTGAACAAATCTTAGTCCAGCTGTGACACGCAACTATGATGTTACTCAGTTCTACTCTTCTAAGGAGAAATTAGAAGAGTATTTTGGGTATAAATGGCATAAGTTTTTTTCTTAATATTTAAATGGGATATGCTCGTCATTTACCTTCTTTGGATAGCATATCTGTAGGTTTTCTAAACTTAATTTTACAATTTTTTTAAAAAAACTAAAGGGTAGTAATTCACACATGCTTTAAACTTCTAACTAGATTGAGGTTGAATGCTGCCAAGTCACAGCCGAAGTTTTCCGATGGAACAAAAAGTAAGTCTCTTGCGTGTATTTTTTTCCCTGTTAAAAACCATGTGCGACTATCACCTCTGATTTTCTTGTACCATCCATATATGATTCCATAAATGAAAATCGTTTAACTTTCTAATTTAAACTTGCATGAAATCATGTTTGCACAATTGTAATTTTTGAGAAATAAAAATGATCGAATAATACACACCCACGTATCTTTGTATCTAAATTTGGTGCAATTTGAGTCATGGAAATTCTTCCATAATTTTCCCTGTTGCAGATGTCAGAACACTTTAATGTAGCACTCTCTTTATCTGGGAAGGTTCCGTCTGGATTATTCAATGCCATGTTTGACATGAGGAACAGTTGGAAGAAAGATGCAGCTTCCACTGAAAGGCTTGCATTTGACGGTTGGTTCATAACTTTGTATAGTGTTGAGTTAGATAGAGCCCACATAACTGTCTCTGAGCATGTAAAAAACCAAGTGCCTATGTCATGGAATCCTTCTGCCCTTGCTAAGTAAGTGTATTTGTTTTTCTGGTTGTTATACTCTCATTCATTTATTTGATTTTTATTACTACCATAGATGATTTGTTATTATTGTTACATTTATTATTGTTGTTGTAGTAGTAAAACTTTGTTTGAATAATAGATCACAACAACTTGGAAATAAACATATTGTTAAATTTCATATTTTTGTTGTGACCATAGAATTATCTTTCTCTGTGTAATCATAGAATTGCAGTTTGATATGATAAATAAATCCTTGTCCTGCAACCTGATGGGGCTTTCTTTCAAAATCTTACTGTAAAAACTAAAAAGTGATAATTTCTCAACTTTATATTAAATTTAAGATTTAAATTCAATTAACTGTAAGCTCTTGCTAGCAAGAATGGCATTATAGATATAGATATTTAAATAGAATATGATAGCAGTCTATATGAATGAGTTTCGAACCTTCTTTTTCATATGTTTCATTCACATGTTAAGTTTCCTTTTACAAATGGTGCGCTGAATAAGACATAATTATTCAGGTTCATTGAGAAATATGGCACTCATATTGTTGTTGGGGTGAAAATGGGAGGTAAGGACGTGGTTCATATGAAGCAGTTCAAAAGTTCCCATCTTCAACCCACTGAAGTGCAGAGATTGCTTAAGAAAGAAGCTGACAAGAGGTTTTCTGAGGATGAAGATGGATTTTCCAGTTCTGACGAAGAAGCTGAAAGCTTTGCAGCATTGAAGGTTCGAAAGATTAAATGCATCACCATCATTTTTAACTTTCTAAAAAGGATTATATGTACTGTGGTAAAGAGGCCATCTACAACCCTATCTTCTTTTCCGGCTCTAGGAAATTGACACACCAACATTAGAAGAAGCTGTGCGGTTCCACTTTAAATCTTTTAGTGTGTCTTGAAACAATTGATTGTGATCTTTGCCAATGATAACTGCTTCTCCCATTCCTCCACACCATTAGCAGGCCTTCATTTTAGCATGCTAGTCTGTTTTAGGATTGAAAACATAGATCCTGTGCGAGATGACAACATATTTATTTGAGCTGGCAGTTTCCTTTCTATGTAAGTGACACAGATTGCAGATATAGCATATGTATTTTTGAAGCTATTCCTATTCTAGTAGCCACCGTATTGATTCTTTGGATGAATATCTTCCCTATCATCCAAAAACAAGAAGTCTATTCCTATGCTCATTACCATCCTGTTATGAACCTCTTGTGAACAAGATAACATGACTACAACCAATGTAAACAACAAAGAGAGAGCGAATAGCCAAATTATCTTACAATGGAAATGATGACCCCTTCACCCAGAGGCATAAACTACAGTCAAAAGAACGATTACAAGTTGGCAAGAAGCAGAACAAAGACACCACACAGTGAGACATATAATCTTTTAGATTTGCCAAACTTTTGAGAGGTTGGCACTCTCCTGCCAAAGGCCACCACACTTTCTAGCTCTACTCTGTCTCTCCTGCTGAACTGTATGGAAGATTTATAGACCCCATAAGGTGACTCTCACATACCCCTTCTCATAGACTTTGACTATAGCAGTCCTATACCCTACTTTTCTGTTTCTTTCTCCAGAATAGTAAGTCAAAGTTCTGACCAACAACTTGTGCCTTTCCTTTATCATGTATTTTTGTAGGTTTCCAATAGGGGTCCTAACACATTCCCATTTCTTTTTATTGTTCTCATTTCTTCAAAAATCCTTCCATCATACCAGATGGGGCTATAGTACCAAAATCATTCATTGATATGCCCTGGTGTTGATATATTAAAAGATTTCGTTCATTGTTACAATTATGCCATATACAATGTCAATAAAGGTTGTAGGCTGACTTTGATATTGACACCATTTTAAGAACAAAAGTGACTTTGATATTGGCATTGTTATTGCTTTCGTTATTGGGGTTTATTTTCTATGCATTTTAGCAAGTATGGTGTTCTGTGACTTGTCCTGCCTAACTAACAACTGTGACATGACTTATCTAACGTGTTGGAGCCAATGAAACCTGAGACTTGCTTTAAGGTTCGCTTGGTAGGATTAGTGGTAAGGTTTTGATTTTGACTAGTTTATGTTTATTCCAAGATGGAAAATGTGAACATAGAGTAGACTTTTGGTATTGTATTTGATTCCATATTTGATATGTAATCGTTTTTCAAGAATAGAATGCAACTTGGGGAGCATTATCCATTAACATCCTTGCGAGCATGTGTATAACGATTACTCATTTTCTATCCTTTAACATTCACTCCTCCGGACCTGGTTCCTAGGAAGCACTACAATCCACTTCTATTAGCTTATTTTAGATTCTTTAACATGCATAGTCAAGTGGGTTTTTCATCTAGAGTTGTTCTGAAACATTCAGATCAAGCCATCAAGAACTGATTGGATTGAGTTATATATAAAATTGTACACTTCCTATGATTCTTATCATTAGCAGTTCTTATCGTCCTGGTACTAGTAAATCTGATTTTTGATACTTAAGTTAGATAAGAATAATCTTATTTATGGATTCAAATACTGTACTTCATCTTCCATAGGAGTGTTAAATGAGTCTTTATTTGATGCAGATAAACCCAAAATAGACGAACTTCATCAATTTCTTGAATTTCAGTTGCCTCTGCAATGGTCTCCATTGTATGATGATTTGCTTTATGGATTTCGTCCTAGGAACCAAAGGAACAAATCATCATCACTCCAGTTCAGTTTTTGGGATCCAAGCTTTATGTTAACACCATGAAGGTAATTTGTTATTAGTGTTAATACAATGTTTGACCCTTATAGTTTGCCCTCACGTTATTTTTGGTCCCTATAGTTTCAAGTCATAAGGGCAAAATGGTCTAGGTCTTAATTACTTTTAAATAGAACGAAATTTAAGGGATCAAAACCTATAGTTTGAAACTGTAAGTTCTATAAGCCTACAATCGTCAAGGAGGAGGAAGATTATAGTGTATTTATGTATTTTGTCTTTGCGTTACCTTTATGGCAATTCCACATACACTGCCAAGCTACATAAAAAGGTTCACGCTTAAGATTGTTTGTGGTCTCATTACATGCTTAGTTTCCTTTACCCAGATGATGTGACCACAAACATTCTTGAAGCCATGTTTGGTGTACTGAAAGGAAGGTAGTCATCGAAAACAAGGTTTATTTTTTGTATATTGTCCTTTGTATCGTTATTATCATTATTGAAGGATTAAGGAAGAGGCGAAACTACCATTTATTAATCATTAAACAAACCTAGGACACAACAGATTTATATAGGCAGGAAAACTGTAACATCCCAACTTTCAAAAGCAGTATAATTTTTTTTTGAATGAAAACATCATTTCAAAATCATCAGAGTAGAGCAACAGAGCGGAAGAGTAACTGATATATATATAAAGTGCCGTAAGTCTGGCTGGCTATTTACAACAATGCAGATAAGAATCGAAAGTGTTGCAACGGTGAAGTACAACAACAAAAGGCTTCACGAACAACAAAAGAGGTCTTCACGGAACTTCTACGCTGGTGCTTGTCTCTCTCCTCGGTCCTCTGCCCTCCGAACTCCGACGCTATGTTAAGGGTGAAATCCAACGCACCGGATCTCGGGTAACTGTTAACCTCATGTTTATGTATACACATACAAACCACGTACATCCACAATATCCTCAAGACATACAATCACTCTATCACAACCCATGCATATGTATTGCCCCCAAAGAATGCGCACATATTGCCCCAAGATACGACATGATTGCCCCCAAAGATACGAGACATATTGCCCCCAAAGATACGACATATTCTCTAACCACTATATGCATTTCAACAAGATAACATCTATACAACACACATACCACATATATGCATACCATAAACATCGAGTTAGTGTTACAAGACGCGAACGTACCTTCGTTGACTCGCGTATGTACTTTTGATGTAAATCGCATTTTTACTTAAAATCATAAACGCCCAACAAGGCACGTTGGGCAACAGAATAACAGCAGATCGTAGTTTCGATATCCTATAAGAGTAATATCACTTTCATTAGTGATTTTGCATTACGACCGGCATTTTAGGTAAAAATTACCATTTTGCCCCTATACCCCTAATTGGCGGAATTTCACCAAGACTTCGTTACTTTGGCTCCGTTTTTCCAAAATTTTGCCGTAACTTCGACCCAATCAAAATTTTCGAAATTCTAGACTAAAATAGCCCTATCATATGATATCTAATCATACTTGAAAGATTCAATACTATTCTAACATTACTACTCTAACTATTGAAAGAACTACGAAAGCTTAAAGCTCGGTACCGAAAAACTTACCCAGAGCTTGTTGCAAAATTCCCGGACTTCTTCATCCTCCGCAGCTCCTCTCTAACTTCTCTCTAGGATTTCTAAGAGTGGTTTTGTAACATCCCAATTTCGAGCAATTTTTTTTTTTCAATCGAGTAGAGCATCGGAACAAAACATTGAGTAACCGATTATAACAATAACAAAGGGCGTAATCGTCTGCTCATAAAGATTAATACATTATCATTTAGATACTAGACGTTCTTGATCGTGTCTTCATGCGGTCTTCATCTTCATGTGTGTTGTCCGCTATGCTTACTCTTATCCTCCGTCCTGGTCTCTCTCTCCAGACCTTGATGTGATGTTATAGTAAGAGCTGAGATCCAATGGCCATCGGATCTCAGGTAACGGTTAACCTCATGCTTATATAACAATATATGTTCAACGAGATATTTCTAGAAAATACAAAGAATGATCCTTGATCATTAAATAACAACTACCCTACAAGCAAAGTTATCTCGCCCGCACTATTCACCAATTGCCACGATGATCGGTCGTGTCCTCGCCGCTAGGAAAACATAACGGTATTATCAAAACCATAACCCGTGAAGTCGTATAGTGATTATCTAAGTTTATTACCTTAGTCATGTGCATGACCCGCAATGTAGTTCCACCTATGGCTTATGAAACTATCCATATCATATATAAGCGTACTATAAGCATCGAGTCAGACATAAAGACGCGCGAACGTACATTCGTTTGATGGTACTTCTGGTACTTTTGACTAAATGGCACGTTTTACGGAAACGGCTAAACGTCCAACAATGGCTCGTCGGACAAACAGTAACAAAGAAATCAGAGTTTTTGATGTCCTATAAGAGTAATATCACTTTTATTAGTGATTTGACATCATAACTGGCATTTTAGGTAAAAATTACCATTTTGCCCCTATACCCCTAATTGGCGGAATTTCGCCAGCACTTCGTTACTCTGACTAATTTTCTTCCCAAAATTTTGCCAGAACTTCGACGCCATTTTGATTTTTGAAAATAAAGACTAAAATAGCCTCCCATATGATATCCAATCATACTTGAAAATTTAAAGGCTATTCTAGCATTACAACCCCTACTTTTGAAAGAACTACAAAAGCTTCAACTTTTCGGAGACTTGATCCCTATTATGTTTTTACCTCGTCAGGCATATTTTTCAATGCATTGAGGCCTAAAAACAAGAATAGGAATTTCATCCCTACTTCCTAAATCTAACTAACAATTCTACCAACTACCGAACTAAAAACTAAAGACTAAGGACCGAAGGACTTACCCGTTGAAGACTTTCGCACAATTTTTCCCGCAGCTTCTCTCTACTTTCTCCTCTAGGTTCGGCCAAGGAGCTCTTCAAAATGGTGTGAAGATTTCAAGAGCATTGGCCTCTTATTTATAGACTTTTCAAAGGATACAAATGGAATTTTTCAACTTGTTCTTAACCATGGAAATTCAACACAAAATGGTGTTTAATCCTTGTCCATGGAAGCATGCTTGGCCGAAATAAGGGGTGATGTGGCAGCCCAAGATTGGCCCAAAAATGGTGACTTGGGTTGCTTTAAACCCGGTCTAATAGAATTTCCCCGATCGGTACCCGATTCGCGTGGTTTCGGAGAAATTTCAAAATTCTGGATTTACAACTTTGAAGACATTTTCTCACTTATTAGAAATTTCCAAGTTAACCTAAATTTTGATTCCATATAGGGCTCCAACAGTCCAGCTTGAAGTTTTCGAGAAACGTGTCCGAACGCGTCCGGCTTCGTAACGCATTTCGGAATTATCAACTTCTTCGAAAAATTCACTGATTCCAAATATGTTTAGATAAATTCAAACTCACATCTAGATATCGAGTTAGAATTTATTTTCTTCATATCCAAAAATGTGCCTATCTACATTTTTCCTATTTTGTTTTACTAGGAAAATGCACAATCGACGTCGGAATTAACTTCCGCAAAATGTCACTTGAAGGTAAAAACTCACCGATCAATACTTTACCTTGACTTTGGAATTCCTATTCCCGGTCCTCTAGATAGGGTCCGTTTCCTAATTTTTGAATCACTATTCACTACAATTAATTATATTATAAAATAATATAACTTTAATTAATTATATTATATAATAATAAAACTTACCAACAAAGTTTTCCTTTTTTTTATATATATTTTTTCTGATCCTTTTTTTTTGTTTATTTATTTATTTTTTTGATTAATTATTTAATTAATTATTTAATTAATTAAATAATTATTTTTACATAATTTTTACAAAATTTTCCTATTGGTCTATTTTTTACGGGGCATTATGGTCTTTTCACTACTTTTTGAGTATTCTTCTTCAATTCCACCAAGTTTATAATTTACTAAATTACCAAAATTAGAGGCAATATACTCTCTCAATTTTAATAATTATTTCACCGACTTTTAGGATTTTTCACAATTTTCCTAAGTTATTATATTTACCCTAAGTATGATTTTTAGGGTATTACAAAAACATAACCAAACACCAGTATCATATTCTAGTATTTCAGATTTGTTTTTCTAAATTAGATAGGATATGGTAAGATATTACATATAGGATATAATAGCCATATCTAATCCTAGGATTTACATAATTAAAGAAATAGCAAAATATAATATAAGATAAACATATAAATGTTAATTAATTAATTAATATTAAACTTGCGCCTCTCAACAGTTACTAATCATTGTTCGTTCGTTATTATTATTTCTTAAGTAGGAGTGTAGGTATATGATTTTGCATCTTTTCTTCATTCCTTTTCAATTCCTAATACACTGCTTTCTAACTTCACAAATTTGCAGGTTGACTCTGGATATTGTCCCGTTACAGGTATTCGCTTGTTCTTGGAAGGCAGAAAGAGTGACCATTTGGCTATCCATCTCCAGCATCTTTCAAACCGTCCACAAATCCTTAAAATCTCCTATGATCTTGGTTGTGAATCTAATAATGAGCCAATTGATAAAGCCTACTTTGAACCTGTGAAGTGCAAAAGGTTCTCATGTCTGCACAGCGCCAGTACTGTACAATGGTTCCATTGATGATGAGCTCCGGGCCATTGTAACGAAGGCCTGGCTTGAGGTCAAGCAAGTGAAAAGGAAAAAAGTTCTTTTCTTGAGGCTTGGGTTTTCCATGGTTGAATCAGCAGAAATTTACAGATCAGAGTGGGATGGATCTCCATTTCCATTTCAAAAGTCAGGGATCATTTCAGCATTGATGAGCACAATGCTGACCAAGGGACTGCGCCATGTGGTTGAGAATGAAAATCCTACTGAAGATAACATAAAACCAATAGTTTATAACGGTGAGTCTGGTACTGAGGCACCTATTCCAATGAAGGCCCCAAAGATGCTCAACTTTGTGGATACGAAGGAAAAGGTTAGGGTCCAGAAGACGCGCCTGGATATTGGGTGGTCACTGGAGCTAAACTTTGTATAGAGGGAGGCAAAATCTCCATCAAGGTCAGGTATTCATTGTTAGCTATTATGTCAGATGATTTAGTGCCTACATGAGCCAACAGACATCTCTTTGTACAGTTGGATACTTGTAAATCTGACTTGTATCTTCATTTATCATTAATCAAAAGTTCCCATTCTGATCCTTCAGTTGGAGGGTTTGTTTTCTTTTCTAATGAATATCTGCATGAACAAAATTTTGTATTTTTGTATTATATTGAATTTAGTTTTAGCTTGGTGCTGCCAATAGTCTTCCTTCTGAATCATTTGGCTGTTGCCTTGTATTCTACATGAGTATACGGCTATACGCACACCTTTTTGTCCATTTGGATGCTTGTAAACCCGACTTGTAACTTCATTTATTAGTAATCAAGTTCCCATTTTGGTTCTTCAAAATTGCAGGATATGATTTCTTCTTTTCTAATGATAACCTGCATGCGAAATTTTGTATTTTTCTATTCTATTGAAGCTCTTTTTTCTTTTTTTTTTCTTGCTTGCTGCTGCGTGTAGGCTTCCTTATGAATCCATTTGTTTGTTGGGCCATATTGGTAGTTTAGCACTTTGATGCGATTAGAAAAAGGGAGGAGTAAAGCCGAAGGAGAATTATTATAAAGTTTTAAGGGAGGGATTTAATGATTCAGAAGTCTCATAACTTGTTATTGAGACTTTTTAGTGAATAAATCTTTTCATCAAGACTTCATAGTAATTCTCCCAAAGTCAAGAGGGGATGGGGTTTACTTTATATCATAATATACATCAAATATGATTGGTTCCACTTTTTATTCACATATCATCGCTGTTACAAATTATACCTGAACTTCTTAAGCATCTCTTTCCAAGCCAAGAAAGCTGTATCAATTGTTGGACAATTAGCAAAACCCTTATACTTCCGCACGGGCTTCTGTGTACTTAAGAGTATTGAGCTATTCCAAGTTGCAATCAATCCTCTCCAACAATACAATTGCCCTTCCTTTGTGGAAAGTACTTAATCCAACTCATGATTATTATTCTTGTAAGAGGAATATAGTTTCCCCTTCATTGTTAACTTTTTTACCACTCAATTGTTGAATTTTCACTAATATATTCTTATGGTATTATTTTTAGGTCAGAGAGAGAATGCATTTTTAGTTTTATTTCACCAATCAATTGTTGAATTTTCACTAATACATATACGATTTTACTATTTAGTTATTATTGTGTTGATTTTATTCTCAGAGATATAAAGTATATTATATAGGAGTAAAGTTATATAGTTTTTAAATTTTAAGGTACAGTAAATAAAGTTTAAAAGTTTTCTTAGTATGTATGAAAAATGATAGAAGTGACTTATAAGTAAAAGTAAGGGATTACTGTTATAAAACTAAAGAGATATGAGATAGAAATGAGATATCAAGGAAGAAAAATTAACAGAGAGAACTAGAAGCAATTATCATTAATCTTCTTGTGTTACAATTCTTTTCCTCGCCACTTCAACTCTCTTGAAGAATGACCGAACATATGGCTGTTGGGTGTGGCTATTTAGACCCAATAGAAGCACACACTTCATTAATTGCTTGAGATGCAAATAGCACAGTCCAGCGCATAAGATCAGAAACAATTGCTTTCTACAATTCCCAATTATGGGCTATTGGGCAATGGACATCCACATTTTTAATATATTCATAACACTCCCCCTTGGATGTCCATTATGAATGTGCCTCATTAAAAACTTTAACTAGGAAAAACCCAGTGGGACAAAAACCTAGCTAAAGAAAAGAAAGTGCTGCCTCATTAAAAACCTTTCCAGGAAAACCCAGTGGGATAAAACCTAGGTAAGGGAAAAAGAGTACAGCGTGTATCGACTCCCCCTCTTGACAACATCAATTGAGATCTCGAGTCTTCGAAGGCCAATGCCATGGACAAACTTTTCAAAGATTATACACGGAAGTGACTTGGTGAATATATCGCGATTTTCACTTGAACCGATTTCTTTGGATATTTATTTCACCATCTTTTATAAGGTCACGAGTGAAGAAGAATTTTGGTGAAATATGCTTCGTTCTATCGCCCTTGATATAACATTCTTTAAGTTGGGAAATACATGCAGCATTATCCTCATATAGAGTTGTTGGGACCATTTTTTCGAAGATAAATGACAAGTTGTTCGTATATGGTGTATTACTGACCTCAACCACACACATTCTCGACTTGCTTCATGCATTGCTAGAATTTCGCATGGTTAGATGACGTGGCTGAAATAGTCGCTTCATAGATCGCCACTGTTTGTGATTTACCATCATGTGGATCTGACAAAAATCCAGCATCTGCATAACCAATCAGTTCATGCTTGGATACATTTGAGTAATATAATCCCATGTCTATAGTACCTCTGAGGTAACGAAGAATATGTTTTATTCCATTCCAATGCCTTCGTGTTGGTGAAGAACTATATCTTGCTAACAAATTAACAACAAATGATATATCAGGCCGTGTGTGATTAGCAAGATACATTAGTGCTCCAATGGCACTGAGGTATGGTATACGGACCAAGTAGTTCTTCTTCACCTTCATCATTAATTACTCGAGGTCGGAATGGATCTTTATCCACTTGCAAAGACCTTACAATCATTGGAGTACATAATGGATGTGATTTATCCTTTAGGACCTTCTTTGTATAAGTTTCCTGATATACAAAGATCCCATCCTTCAGGTACCCGATCTGTAATCCAAGACAGAATTTCGTTCTGCCCAAGTCTTTCATTTCAAATTCTTTCTTCAGACAATTAATTGCCTTCTGAAGCTCTTCAGGAGTTCCGATAATGTTGATATCATCAACATAAACAGCAATTATAGCAAATTCATTATTAGATCTTTTCATAAAAATGCATGGGCATATTGGGTCATTTTTGTACCCTTCTTTCAACAAATATTCCTTGAGACAATTATACCACATGCGCCCTGATTGCTTCAAGCCATACAGAGACTTATTTAATTTAATCGAGTATTGTTCTCGAGAAGATGCTTCGGCACCTTGAGTCCTTCGGGGAGTTTCATATAAATGTCATTGTCAAGTGGGCCATACAAATAGGCGGTCACAACATCCATCAAATGTAAATTAAGTCTTTCATTTCTTGCTAGGCTAATCAAATAACGAAAAAAGTAGTTGCATCCACTATTGGTGAATATGTTTCTTCAGAATCAATGTCAGGTCTTTGTATAAAGCCTTGAGCTACAAGACGTGCTTTATATCTTATAATTTCACCCTTGTCATTTCTCCTTCGTACAAAGACCCATTTGTATCCAACTAGATTTACATCTTCAAGTGTATGAACTACAGGTCCAAATACTTTTTGTTTTGCCAGTGATTTTAATTCTGCATTAATAGCATCTTTCCATAGGGGCCAATCCTTTCGCTGTTGGCACTCGCTAATGGATTTGGCTCATGATCCTCATCATCATTCATTACATCACATGCTATATGATAAGCAAAGATGTCGTCAACGTTGACTTCATTTTGGTCCCATCGGATACCATTCATAACATAATTTATTGAGATCTCATCATTTTCACATATTTCGTGTACTGGGTCTCTTTAGGGACTACAACATTTTCTTCTGGACATATCTCTAATGGAGATAATAACTCTCCAGGAGATGGCTCTTCTAGAGCTATTAACTTTTCTTGATTATCCTCGACTTGACCATCTATATTTTTAGCTCCTTTTCTCTTTCGAGGATTTTTATCTTTGGAACCGATGGGCTACCACGCTTCAAGCGTGCTTTAGATTCATTTATATTAGGTTGTCCTTCAGGTAGGTTGTCCTTCGGGGACATCAATTCGAATAGGAGCATTAGCAGTGGGACATGTGACTTTGTCACTTCTTTGGGTCAGTGAATGCTTTTGGCATTCGATTAGCTAAATTTTGTAAATGAATTATCTTTTGAACTTCCAGTTCACATTGTTTTGTACGAGGATCAAAATGAGCCAATGATAATTCATTCCAGCTAATCTCTTTACCCGACTGCTTATTTTCCCCCTAATGTTGGGAAAACTGATTCGTCAAAATGACAATCGGCAAATCGTGCCGTAAATAAATCTCCTGTAGATGGTTCTAAATATTTTATGATTGAAGGAGATTCATACCCAACATATATTCCCATTCTTCTTTGTGGACCCATTTTAGTGCGTTGTGGTGGTGCTATTGGTACATATACCGCATATCCAAAAATCTTTATATGGGAAATATTTGATGCGAATTAACATTGCTGCATGCAAAATGGCATGGCCCCAAGCAGAAATTGAGAGATTAGATCTCATAAGTAAAGGTCTTGCAATAAGTTGCAATCGTTTAATCAATGATTCTGCTAGTCCATTTTGCGTATGAACATGAGCTACAGGATGTTCAACATCAATTCCAAGGGACATACAATATTCATTAAAAGCTTGTGAAGTAAATTCACCAGCATTATCAAGACGTATTTTCTTGATAGGATAATCGGGGTAATGTACTCTTAATCTAATCAATTGAGCAAGTAATCTCGCAAACGCCAAAGTTACGAGAAGATAATAAGCAAACATGCAACCATTTGGTTGATGCGTCAATTAAAACCATATAGTATCTAAATGGTCCGCATGGTGGATGTATTGGTCCACAAATATCTCCCTGTATCCGTTCTAGAAATGTGAGAGACTCACTTTCTACTTTGCTCGGTGAGGGCCGAGTAATTAACTTTCCCTTAGAACATGCACCACATAAGAAATCATGGGATTGTGGTATTTGCTTACACTTCAAGGTATGTCCACATGAATTCTCAATTACTTGTCGCATCATAGTTGACCCTGGATGGCCTAACCGGTCATGCCAAACATTAAATTCATTAGTAAACTTCTGGTTTACATTGGCAGACTGCTGGTTGACATTGGCAAATTTCTGGTATGTATTGGTAAACTTACGGTTTACAATAGCATGTGTTTCAATTGTGCTTATAAATGTATAATACAAACCAAAAGAAAAGGCGGGAAAACTTTCCAATATGCATTTTCTACCTGAAACTATATTTGTGATAGCAAGACATTCCCGATCATTTTTAGTTGTTGTTTCTATATGATAGCCATTCTGCGGATATCTTTGAAACTCAATAAGTTTCTCTTAGACTTGGTAGAATAAAATGCATTATCAATGCATAATTTTGTTCCTTCAGGTAACAAAATATTAGCTCTTCCGGAGATTCATTCTTCATTGAAAGATACATGAAAATAAATAAAAACATAATTAAAAGAAATAAATATGATAGAAGAAAGTTTCAACATACTAAAACATGATAGTTCTAAATATGAAAAGATAATTTATACTAAGAAATCAGCGACATCTAAATGAGCAATATCAACATCTTCATGCTCAGAATTCTCAGCCTTTTCAACATGATTTACTTCAATCTTTGGTCCTTTACCATTACTCTTCAATGATTCTTGGTAAAGGTCAACCAAGTGTCTTGGCGTACGACAGGTACGTGACCAATGACCTTTGCCACCACAACGATAGCATGTATTTTCAGCATGTCTATTATTCCCACTGGTTTCCCTTTCGGGGTTCTTTTCAATTTTTCCCCACTTTGGGCGAGAATTTGATCCACCACGATTTGGACCACGGCCACGTCCACGGCCACGCTGTAGCCGCCTTTACGTCCACGTCCTCGGCCACCAAAAGATTCATTAGTTCTTGCATTCGCTTCTGGGAATGGAGTTGAGCCTGTTGGACGAGATTCATGATTTTTCAATAAAAGCTCATTATTCTGTTCAGCTACAAGGAGACAAGAAATTAATTCTGCATATTTCTTGAAACCTTTCTCACGATATTCTTCTTTGCGGGAGCAAGTTAGATGCATGAAATGTGGAGAATGTTTTTTCTAGCATATCTTCATCAGTAACATTTTCCCCACATAATTTTAACTGAGAGGTAATTCTGAACATGGCTGAGTTATACTCGCTTACAGTCTTAAAATCTTGCAAACGCAGATGTATCCAGTTATAACGAGCTTTTGGGAGGATGACCATCTTCTGGTGGTCATATCTTTCTTTCAAATTGTTCCAGAGAACAAGTGGGTCTTTTACTGTTAAATATTCAACTTTCAGATCTTCATGCAAATGGCGGCGTAGAAGAATCATGGATCTAGCTTTATCTTGATTGGATGCCTGATTCCCTTCTTTAATTGTGTCTTCCAGACCATTGGCATTTAGATGAATTTCCGCATCTAGCATCCAAGATAAATAGTTCTTTCCCGTAATGTCAAGAGCCACAAATTCAATTTTCGCAAGGCTTGTCATGGTTCGACTAATAAAAGAAATAAATAAGAATTATGATAGTAACAAGAAATTCATAAAGACAATAAAGGGCCCGTTTGGGTGGGCTTTTAAAAAAAGTGCTTTTTTGTGCTTTTTTTGTAGTGCTTTTTTTTAAGCTCAAAATTGGAGCTTTTAAAAAAAGCAGCATTTTAGCTTTTTTTTGTGACTTTTACTTTTTTTAAAAAATATCATCTAAACACATAAATGAATTTTTTTTTGCATTAAAAAGTGCTTTTTTATGAAAAAACCCATCCAAAAGGGTTGTAAGTAAGTTATAAAAATTAAAAATTTGATGGTTTCGGGCCATTTAGTTCTCATAATGAGAAATTAAATTTATATGGCTTCGGCCATAAATAAGAAATTAAAATGATATAACTTCGGTCATATAATTTCAAAATAAGAAATTAAAAGTGTATAGCTTCTTGGCTTATACAAAATAACAATATTTATAAAAGAACCGAATAAGAAATCAAATGTGAACTAAGAACGGGGTAATTCTCACCGAACTTAGTAAAATAAATGAACTAAGAACGGAGGTAATCCTCACCGAACTTAGTAAAAGAAATGAATTAAGAACGGGGTAATCCACACCGAACTTAGTAAAAGAAATGAATTAAGAACGGGGTAATCCACACGAACTTAGTTCATCAAGAGGAGAAGAATATGATAATGCGAGAAACAAATAAAACACTGTAACCAACATAATTTAGAAATAACAACATAATTTAAAAGGAATAATAATTATCTCCAATTTTAACCATGGAACCCGATGTTCAAAACATTCGGTAAAAATATATCTTTAATTCCATATTGTGGTTAAGATCATTCCAAATAGATAAGATGAACATATAATGAAATTATTAAAAAGACGATGAGAAAATAATACCTTCGTTAGAACAATCGTCTTGATAACGTGTTATAAAACTAAAAGAGATATGAGATAGAAATGAGATATCAAGGAAGAAAAATTAACAGAGAGAACTAGAAGCAATTATCATTAATCTTCTTGTGTTACAATTCTTTTCCTCGCCACTTCAACTCTCTTGAAGAATGACCGAACATATGGCTGTTGGGTGTGGCTATTTAGACCCAATAGAAGCACACACTTCATTAATTGCTTGAGATGCAAATAGCACAGTCCAGCGCATAAGATCAGAAACAATTGCTTTCTACAATTCCCAATTATGGGCTATTGGGCGGCACCTCTTGCCCCCTATATGCCTATGTATTATATTATATAATATAATACACCAAATGATTCTTATAAATTGTGGGCAATTTAAGAGTCAATGGACATCCACATTTTTAATATATTCATAACAATTACAATATTATGGCTATTATTTCCTGGTAATTGATGTCGAATCTCAAACAATGGTGCTATAATATCAATAAGGGTTAAAGTATAATTTTAACAATAAAGTTTTTGGTGGTGGACATCTGTCACAATTAACTTTTAGTGATTGTAAAAATATACATATACGTTATAAAACAAGGGAAAATTAGAGGGAATGACCTACATAGAAAAATATTTATTGAGGAGAACTTTAAAATTTGTTATTACTTAAAAGACCAAAAACTAAAATATAAATGTAATAATACTAAATTACCCCCTTATCTCTCGTAGCCGTATTCATCGCGAAGCACCCCCAACATTTGACCAATGCAGGGGAGACCAGATCCGTCTGGTACGTCCTCATGATGGACCGTCATCCTTGGTTGGAATAACAGTGAAAATCATGAAGATGGTATCTAAGAATGTAAGGGAAAGGTAGAGATGCCCACTAACTTTTATATCAGAAAAGAGTGTTGTAGTTCGTTTAGGTCTTATTTTGGAACTTGGAAGCATTGTGTGGAGCAACGAGAAGTACCAAGGTTTGAGCCCTGTTGTTTTGGCTTGGATAGAGTTAGATTCGTGAGGTTTTGTTTCTGGGCATTAGATTACCACTATTTGGAGCAGAACAGAGGTTGCCTTCACTAGCGGGCAAAAAAAAAAACAGAGCTCCCAGAAGATATATTTAGGACAAGTGGGGTGGTGTCGATTTGAGATTTTATGTAAGAGTTTGATTTGGAAAGGACGAAACAAAAAGAGAGTATGCTTTTCTATGTGGCATGTCTCAGTTAAAGGAATGTAACAAACAAATAGAGGTGACTCTCACAAGAATATAACTTAGCGAAATACAGGTTGATGCCATGTAGCAAATATCCTTCTCATGAATTTAATTAAATCTCTTCCTATTTCAGATTCCATTAAGGTATTTGTTTTTCCTTAACCATGTCCTCGATTCCAAGCATAAGAATTGAGAAAATGGTGTTGGGAGTTCTTCCCTCATAACCATGGGTCCAACTCAGGGCGTGGCGGAGCCACATTGGTGTTTATGTGGGCAAGTGCACCCACAAAAGTTTGAAAATATATATATTTCGAAGGAATTTTGTAACAATTTGGCTGAATGGTGTAGTTGGTTATCAAGCTTAATACCTAGAGGTCCCCTCTTCGAACATCCTCTCTTCCTTTGTTTTTAATTTTCATTTTCTCTCAACCGTGCTCCTCTCACCCACAGTGTCTCCCCATTTTCATTTTCTCTCAACCTCGCTTGCTCTCCAAATCTCTCACCCACGGCATCTCCCAAACTTTCCCTCGGTTCACCATCGCCTTCTTCCCCGTTCGCCGCCGCCGTCGTTCTCCATTTGGATCCCTTTGTTTTTCATTTTCATTGTTCTCTCAATTCGTAGTCTTTCTCATGGAAAGTAGAGGACTTTGAGTTCATTCAATAAAAAGCTAACATATGTCTCTTTTCTGATCCTTCTTTATAGCCAATGTGTTTCTATTTGGTTTCTCTTGGTTTTTTTTTGCCCTTTTCTACTTGTTTATAGTATCTTCGAGATTCTTCCTATGCAGATTTCTAATTACCAGTAATTGTGATGGAGATGATTCTTTGTCGAGCGAAAATCTATTTGGAAGGCTACCTGATCATTTGCTGGTAGAAATTTTCATTAGAGTCCCTGTCAAAGAGTGGCCTCAAATTTCTTGTGTTAAAAAGCACTGGGCTAATCTTTTTCACCATGAATGGTTTTGGCAAGTGGCTCTTGCTAAGAATTTTCCTCATGCAAATCAAGCGCGAAGATGGCTGGGCCTATTCCTCGAGGTTTAAATAGGAGGTAGTATTTTTCTAATGTCTTGTAATGATTTAGCATTTCAAAGCCACTTTGATGTTATGAAGACCGAGTTATCGATAACTGTTTGGCAAAATGCTTCGGTGAATCTCACTTCCACATGTATATATGACGTCTTAATTGTGTTTGTCTGAACAATAATATTATTGACCATTATCTATTCATCCGCCCTTGCTATTGTTTTACAATACTCATAATAGAATAAGTAGAATTAGGCTCCTACTTCTTGCAATTACTCAAAGAGAATGAGTTTGTTTTTGTGATGTCTTCTGTCGGAATCAAATGCTCATTTGCTTCCCCAAAAATTAGAGCTTTAGATGCTATATTTGATATTTAAGTTAATCAAAGTTTTTCAATTCTATGCATTTAGGATGTGTAGAGCATGTGTTTCTGACTTTTGTCTTCATATGGTTTCAAGAGATTCATGGTCCTTTATATACGTAAACAGATATTTGCTTTGGACGGTGAGGTAGATGAGATTGTTGGCCATACTTGTCTATTTTTGAAAGAGCAGCTTGAACTTTCAATTATGCCACCTCATAGCGGAATTCTTCATGGAACCATTATTGGTGTGCCCTCTCTGCTTTCGTTTTATCTTCTTTTTTGTGGCATTCGAGGCCAATAAACACTAAGATAGCCCAAATTAATAATATAGATTAAAATTTTCTGTTATTATGCTCTCTTTTTTCCAATCAAATTGTTTTATGATGTTACCTGCTTTATTTTTTATTCCCTTTTGCATATTTGGTGAAACATATAGTTGATGAATGATATATAGGTAGGACCGTAGGATTCAAGAACATTAGTATGGTCAAGAATGTAACTACTTTTTGGCAACTCTCTAGAGATTTTAAGACCGATATTTCTTTACCAAGAGCTGGTTTGAAGTCATTCGTTCAACGGCTAGTACTCACCATCCAAACTCATTCCGAGATATAATTTCTTGACTTTATGGATTTATTTCATTTCATATGGTATTTGGTACAACTGTTTGTGATGAAACCGAAATTGAGTTGATAGTTTTATTATAACGAGGTTCTTACCAACTTTTTTTTATTGTCATGCTTGTACTCGGTCAATGTGAAAGTAACGTAAGATAGGTTGTGCTTGTGATAAGGGTCATTTCGAAGATAAGTTTCGGAGATTGCGGTAAAAAGTGCAGATTCTTCACCTTCCCTGCTACACTTCAAACATGAATCTTGATTTTGACAAGAGAATTGAGAATTGAAAAATATGCCTTTTTTCTTATTCAAAACTTTGCACTAATGAATGATGAAAGCATTTTGATTTATACAATGTTATCAGATTAAATGAAAGGGATGTATCAATTAAGTTTTCAACTTGCACTTCCTCTAAGTTCAAGGGGCCTGGCTTAAGGAATTTGAAAGTTACCAGATCAGATGAGAGTTGATATAGGGTAAATCCGGATTAGTCGGAACATAAGGTTCTAATATATCGAGTGGGCAACCAAAAAGAAAAAAAAAATTGCTCTACGTCTTGAATATTTTATAAAGTGGGACTTAACAGATAAGTGGATTCAGTCAGCAACAATGGGAGAAATTGGTAAGTTAGAACTTTCTGGAGCAGCTGAAGTTGGGGGTGCTTCATGATGGATTGAATTTGTTGGAGGCTATACGGTTATGAGAGATATGGGGACAATTTAGTATTAGTATATTTATATTTCAGTTCTTGATCCTTTGAAGTAATAATAATTTTAAGGTCCTACTCAATAAATATCTCTCTATATAGGTCCTTGTCTCCAATTTTCCCTTAAAACAAAGCAATTTTACCATCTCCGTTGGATGTTCTAAACGGCCGTTATCAACATATACCCTGAGATAGAAAAAATAAATCAGCCCCAAAAACTCCCCGCCACCCGAAGCAACTATCGGCCATAAAACTGCCACCACTAACATCGTCTTCATACAGAAACCCACGCCACTGAAAAAAAAATCCTTTGCTCCAACAAAATCAAATTGAAAAAGTTCAGTCATTAAAAATAATAATAATAATCTCATTTTAGCTTAAAAAACCATAAACTTCAGCCACTACAGAACCCTAACCTTCAAATACCAGCAACCTAATCAAAGAATTCAACAAGGATGGAGAGAACAAACACAAAAGGCGGCGACGGATCTGGGCATGAGCTTATGCTTTGGTTGTGAGTGAGGAGCCGTGGAAGATGACATTTGGCGGTGAGTGAGGAGCTGTGGAGGAAGGCAAAAAAATGGGATTTGGTGGTGAGTGAGGAGTCGGAGGAAGGCAGCGAGTTTTGGTGGCGGACACACGGTGGAGAGGGAGGGCATCGGTTGGAAGAAGGGGGAGAGTCTAACGGTGGAATTTTGGAGAGTTGAGAAAATGGTGTGGCTCAAAAGATGGGGCTTGTCATTTTTCTGAAGGGTTACCATATAAATACTTTTGGGAAATAGTTTCATGATAGAGACACGTTGAGAAATAGTTTTCTGATAGAAGTATTTTGGTAAATAGTTATTTAATAAGGGAAAATTGAGAAAAAGCTCTAATTTGTGTGTGTGAGAGAAATTGGTTTGCGTCCTATGCGTTTGGCATCCGCTTTTTTTAAGATCATGAATTATTTTTTCAGTAGCAGTCAGTATCCTAAAGTATCATTTTAGTATAGTCAGTACTCTGAAATATTTTTTTAAGATCCTAAATAATTTTTCAAGATCATGAACAAAATTTTCATTACGATTCAGTATCATGAATTATCTTTTTAGTACCCGGTAGTACCTTTAATCATGTGTGTATTTTTGCTCCAATGGGCTTGTTTAGGTTAGCGATAGGAGCGGTGGCTTAAAAGCTATATCGACTTTAAAAAAACTTGGTAGGAGTAGTGACTTAAAAGCTATCCTGATTTGTATTTGGATTGATAGTGGTAGAAGTGGCGGCCCATGTCAAAAGTTAAGAGTTTTTGAAAAAGATCCATGGCCGAGGTTTTTGAAAAAGCTCCATGGTGGAGCTTTTTGCTTAATGGGCTTTTGAGCTTTTAAACCAAACGGATCAAAATATAATTGGCAGCGTTATTGGACTTTTTTTCAAAATTTTTGGTCCTAACGCTACACTCCAAACTGGCACAATAGTCTTTTTCTTCTATTAGGTTTTTGCCCCACTAGATTTTTCTTAGTATTTTTTTTTTGAAACTTTCAATTATTATTTTCTTATTATTGTTTTCTTTCTCAAACATGAAAACTTATATTCTAAACTGAAATCCCATAAATGATGTATTGAAATTGATGTCTCTTAAAATTTTAAGATAATCTCTTTAATTTAACATTGAGGATTTCTCAACTATATCAAAATAGATATTAAATTTATTAAAAATAAAAAGTCATCCAGATGTCGAATCTCCCAACGTGATTGATATTGTGAGTACAACTCAAATAGCTATTGGCTCGATGGATAAAATTTTCTCCATAGTCAATTAGACTTAATTTCGAATTATATGCTTCTGTTTTGTGCTTATCCATGAAATTAGTGCCCAAATTGTGTTTGAGATTGCCTGCATGATCGCCGCTGTCGAACCTTCGGTAATCTTCTTCATTCTTGATTTAAAATCAAATGGTACATTTCTATTCTTGAGGTTATATGTTAAATCTTTGGTTATGTTATGCCTAAAATTGTTTTCTGAAATCACCACCATGAGTAATCGACAGAAACGGAGTTGAAATCGCCAGGAAATGCCAACCTGAGTCATGGGTTGTGGCAGCTTTGTCAAATCTAAATTTGGGTTGACAGGTCAAGTCCAAGGGTCTGGCTGGGTGTAGAAGAAGACTGAGATGGTTAGTCAAAACGTTACTCTTTCGGAAGGAAATCTTCTCCTTATCTTTTTTATCATTTTCTTTTATCCGTCTCAGTTGGCCTGTTGATTGGAAAAATAAGAGAAAAATAAAAGTAGTATTTTATTAATTAGTCAGATGTGATTTAGAGATTATGAGGAATGATAAAAAGGACACCAACCCGTTTCATGTCATACGGAATGGAATGGCTTCCCACGATTGCATTAAACGGCGTTGTTCAGGCTTTGATGAAACACGTCGTTTCATTTATTAGGTGCGGACTGGGCTTCGCATTTTTTGGGCCTTTTCTCTTATTTTAATCAACTGGGCCAAGTGAAGCTTTTGGGTCTTTAGTAAATCTTCTAATTTATTTTGTTACAGTTCAGGGACTACGTTTTATTATTGATATTTTGGGCTTTCAGAGTTTTTTCTGTTTTTGCAATAAGAGCATATGGGTCGAAGGAAGTTTTGGGTATTTTATTAATTTTCTCTATTATTTGCTGCATATAACTCTTTTTCAATTTCAGGAATTTTTTGTACAATGGCCTTTTTGGACCTTATTTTCTAGGCCATGGTTTACTCATTTACTTTTGTTCCTAGACTTTTATGATGGGCGCTTTGGTATTATTTCATCATTGATTTTTCTGTTGCAATTTGTTTTTGTCATCTGGGCCTTGGGAATTTTCTGAATTGTCTGAATTATTTCTTGTTGTTATTCGGGCCTATGTTATTTGGGCTTTTATTTTCTAAGCTAAATGTTTTATTGTTTCATTTATGGGCCTTATGTTGTTCTATTTTTTTTTGGAAAATTTCCTTATGGGCTCTACTACGTCTTCAATCATTTGGGCCATTAAATTGACAAAAAAGGGAATGGTATATTCTCCGAGTCACGTCATGATTCACATTTTGGCCCAAGGTGTTTATTTTAATTCACTATTGTTATTTTGGCTCAATAAAGTTTCATTAACTCCATGCTCAATTTTTTGGAAATTTTCCTGCTTTTCAAGAAATTAAACATTTGATTAATTGTTTGGGTTTAATTTCTATTGGGAAAATCCTATATAAATACCATTTGAATTTGCAAAACCCTCAGAAGTCTCCCAAATTTGTAAAAAGACTGAGAAGTGACAATGACCTATGAGGGATATGCAAATTCGAATAAAATTATCCATACCTTTAGTTTTAAATAAATTTTTAAAAAATAAAAATCACCATCGCGGGAGGCTCTGGGAGGACTATTAGCGGTGGGCGCTAGCCATCGGCTCAGGGGAGGGGGGTGGGGGTATTTTGTTTAAAAAAATATTAATTGAAAGTGTGGGGGTGAGGGGGATAGGACCAAGTGACCCAACCTTGGGCCACTTGGTTCCTTTAATATATATATATACATTAACAAATATATATATTCTTTTTAACATTTTTCAACGGTAGTTACAAAACTTTCAACGGCATTTACAAATCTTCCAACACTATTTACAAAATTTTTATCGCCATTTATGACGTTTTTTGCTAGTTTCCCTTTCTTGTCTTTAAGGGAAAAACAAAAAAATAATGCATTATTACAAAACTTTTAACGGCATTTACAAATCTTCCAACGCTATTTACAAAATTTTCATTGCCATTTATGACTTTTTTTTTTTGTTTTCCCCTCAGAGGCAAGAAAGGGAAACCAGCAAAAAAGGTCATAAATGGCGATGAAAATTTTGTAAATAGCGTTGGAAGATTTGTAAATGCCGTTGAAAGTTTTGTGATAATGCATTATTTTTTTCCATCAGAGGCAAGAAAGGGGAACCAACAAAAAATGTCGTAAATGGCGATGAAAATTCTGTAAATAGTGTTGGAAGATTTGTAAATGCCATTGAAAGTTTTGTGATAATGCATTATTTTTTTGTTTTTCCCTCAGAGGCAAGAAAGGGAAACCAACAAAAAACATCGTAAATGGCGATAAAAATTTTGTAAATAGCGTTGGAAAATTTGTAAATGCCGTTTAAAGTTTTGTAAATATCGTTGAAAAAATGTTAAGAATAATATATATATTTGTTAATGTATATATATATTAAAGGAACCAAGTGGCCCAAGATAGTTGGGCTACTTGGCCCTATGGAGGTGTGGGGGGTTCAAACCCCACCCCCACACTTTCAATGAATATATTTTTTTTATATAAAAAACCCCCACCCCCTCGCCGATGGTCGACGACCGGTGCCTAGTCGTTGGCGGCCCTCCGGTGAGGGTGATTTTTATTTTTTAAATTTATTTAAAACTAAGGGTAAAGGATAATTTTAGAATTTCCATATCTTTCATAGGTCTTTGTCACTTTTCAATCTTTTTACAAATTCAGGGGACTTTGAGGATTTTAAAAATTCAAATGGTATTTTTATGAGATTTTTCCATTTCTATTTCATCCAGTAAATGGTTTATTTGATCAAAATATTTTGAATGTTGATTTATTTTTATGTGCCATTTTAATTGTTTCAATATGGAAAATTTAATTGTGGCCATTTTTGCATTATGGTAGTTAGAAAAATGTTGTCCTTGGTATGTTATTTAATTACCTTAATATGTATGTAATTTTGGACAATTTTTCAACTGTTTGAATTTTGCAAAATTGTATTTGAGTTGAAATATGCTGAAATTGATCCTCCATTATGATATGCACCTGTTAGATTTGATTTGGATGCATAAAATAGTGGAAGAATTTATCTATGTAGATTATTTAATCACATTTTTGCTAATTAAATTAATAAATTAAGTTCTCATTCAAGATTTATGCATATTTGGAATTTAAATGCACATAGTTAATACTTGCAATTAGCATACTTCTTGGGAAGTAGTCACAGCATCCTCAATGTTGCATGCATAAATAATTGCCTATGGATTTTAAAACATCAACTCCAATAAGTGATTAATCAATTTAATCAAAGTGGGAGAATTTAAGTTATATAGTCACATTTGTTCATTAAATTAATTGTTTAAATTCTCATTAGGTTATTAGTGCATATTTATGTTTTAAATGCACATGATATTTGTAGTTAGCATGCTTGTTTCCTTGCGAGTAGCCACATCATCCTCAATTTTGTTGCATGCACATTTTTAATCACATACGGCATTATAAAATATCAAGTGTAATTAAATTTATGGTTATATTAATCTTTGCCCATAGATAGATAATTATAATTGCATATTTAATTAGGGTGGAATAGAACGACATTGTATTTTCTAAGTAGCTCATAAATATTAGAAAATATAACTTTGTTCTAGATTCATCAATTTGAGATAAATTCATGCTATGTTAATTTACTTGCCCATGAGTAGACCTTAATTATACGAATTTATAATTGTATGATCTACATTCCAACGAGACATTTTGTTGTGATGGTTTTTTCCTTTCCTTTTATATTTAGTTTGTGAGCATGATTAACTTTTATTCTGATTTTGTAGCATGATTCTTATCTATTTAATTCTTTAGTTTAATAAGAATTTATTAGAGATAATTGAATATTACTTTTTCCAGTGTAGAACTCGGATGTCCGAACCTATTGAAGGTCGGTGGTTTGATATAGGATGCGGTGCCCTTCCCGTATGCTTATGGGTCAAGCGTTCGGGAGAGGTATGATCACTGCACACAAGGGCGTTTCGCCTAAGGGTGTCCGCTGTGTGTCTTGTGTGATTGTATGTAGATAAGTCAAGGCTTAGAATGAATGTACACTGCGCCGTCTCCTTCCTCTGTATATATAGAGTATACGGTTAGTTAGTCCCTTGGTTGCCACGCCGTACGTCGTCATGTGCGTGTCCGGGATCGTCTTGCGCATGTCCATGATCGTGGGTGCATGTCCGAGGATCGTGGGTGCGTGTCCAAGGTCATGCAATTTGAGTCCCACGGATAGTGGGTTGCCCCTGTACTAGCCGGTGAGATAATGGGCCTAGGCTAGGTCCGTAATCAGATTGCCCCAAGCTCGGTTGCTCGTGCCTCAGTGCGTTCCGAGTTTAGATGTTCGCTTGAAGAACGAAAGTTCGAGTCTTTGTTGAAGTCTCGAGTCATTGTTGATCGCTAGTAACATGATGTCCTTGCCCCCAGTAGGGTTGTCCAGTCTTTGGTCAACCGGGTGAACTGTTCTTTGGATCCTCTAGTTGTATCGGAGCACTCCCCGTCTTACTTTGATAAGGTGTCTATCGTAGTTTCAAGCAATCTCGGAACTACAAGTCTTACGGTTGAATTGCCCCGAGACATGTGGTCCGGGTTATGCTTGTTTAAATTTTGTTGTTCTTCGACCATCCGGCTCGCTTCTTGCACGGCCGAAGACTCCAAATGCGGGTCCTTTCTCGAGGCCGATTAGCCTAACGAGCAAGCGGGATAATTGACGTGACTCCTGCCTCCTTGTGCCCGGATCTTGGGCCGTCGATTCCTCTTCTACGTTATCATTTGCCTATGCCACCGTGGCGTCCCTCGACCGTCGTGAAGCCGAATTGAGGGGTCTTTGGCCTATACGAACTTTGGCGTAATTAATGCCCGCAGACGCGCATTAAATGAGAAGGTCACGTCATCCTTTCGGCCGGATGGAAAAGGCGCTTTTGCCCCGTCGATTGGGTTTCGAAAGGTTTATACCCGCCAAGTCTCCTTCCTTGTTATTTTATCAACGTTGCTTTGAAGAACTTCTCTCCCGACGATTCTCGCTTCCGAAGGACAACGTGTCGTGAACCATCTTCGTTCCACAACTTCCTCGATCATCTCCATATTCTAGGTAGGTATTCTTGTTTCCTTGCCTCTTTCTTTTGTTCTTGCTCGATCTGCCGTTTCCCGTGAGATTGCGTCCGTATTTAGTTGAAATTCTGGGTAAATTCCTTGTTGAGTGGGTTTTCGCGTAGTCCTGTTTTCAGTTCCTTCATTTGTGCAAAACTCCCCCTTGTTTTTCGAGTGAGTCGTTTCCTTTTCGTTAATACCTTTAGTAGAGTGGCTCCCAATGTCAAAGGACATAAAGAATATGACCCCCGAAGAAGCAAGGAACTACGCCACACCGTCAAGGGAAAAAGCCGTTGGTGGCTTTGGGGCGATGAATCTTCCCGCCCAACGCCGCAAACCGATTGCTTTAACCGATCACCGGGAGGAAAGGGAAGAACTTCGGTGGTGGGCCGACGAAAATCCGAGACAATGCATCGTCGGTTAGGAAGTCCGAATGTTTCCTTCCCGCTTCTTCCTAATCCGAGGGAGTTTAACCCGAGTTTCGATGTGTCCACTTCTCCGACCTTCCGAATAGCCGCCTAACAAAGTGGCCAGCTCGGGTCCAAGGGCCGAGGTTGATTCCTACATCGGGCCTTGCTACGACCGCTTGTATGAGTGCTCCCGACTTATTTCTTGTGGGGATTCCTCCATGCCTGACTTAATTTTGGGCTCGTCATGACACAATTTGGTCCGGCTCCTCAAACAATATCGCCGAGTCCTGTTGACTTGGATTTTAATCTTACCACAACCGTAGAGTCTCGCCTTCAATTATTGACATCGTGTATGCTAGGAAGATTCGATCTCTTATATTTTTATTTGTGTTAGGTATAATGGCGTCGTCTTCTTCTTCTCACGCGGTGAGTCGAATGGAAACGCCAACCACGCTAGCCCCCCACAAGACTTAATTGACCAATTCCCTTGGGTTACCCGAGAGGTGTTATCCTATCGGTCGAAGCTGACCATGGAAGACTTGGAAGGTCTTCCAGTTCGAGATACTAACACCTACTCGCTTTGTCTCCCTGAAGAAGAAGAGCCTGTGTGCTCAGTGAGGAGGGAGGGAGCCACAACTCCTTTTTCTTTTTCTATGCCGACTATATCACCAGGCTTGGGATTCGATTCCCCTTTCCGAATTTCAAATGGCCACCCTTGATTTCTTAGTATAGCTCCCTCGCAATTACACCCCAATGGATGGGGTTACACGATTGCCTTTGAGTGGTTTTGCATGAGCCTTGGACCGCCTTGCACCACTTCCATGTTCTTCTATTTCTTCAACCCCACACTCTCGCTCTCGGGAAGGAACCGCCTGGAGCTCAAGGGTCGGACCTCCATTCGGGAATAGCCAATCGGCGCTTGTTTACCCCAGGCCTCGACTCTTTCAAACGCTTCAAGGGCAACTTTTTCAAAGTCGTCGCTAAACCGGCACAACTCCTTGGTTCCTCAAAGGGCCTGACTCTCCAAAGGTCGATTTGGGAGTTTAACTTGTATTGGTGTCAAGATCACCACAATGTGTCCACTAGCGCCTATAAGGTGGAGCGGTCAAATCTGTCGAAACCCGAAAGGAAGGCCATTGATGCCATAATAGACCACGTTCGAGCGAACGGTACATACGTAGGGGCCGGCTCCTTAGTAGCCCAATCAGGGCCGAGGCACAGTGGTCAAGATGAGATGGCGTCCCTGTCTCTCCTATCCGAGCCTCGCCTGTCCCGAAATCTCCGCTTCCAAAGTCGACCGATGTCGAGCCCCTCTCCATGCCTGATACCCCGGTTCCCCCTCGTCCTTCCACCGTCATTCCCCGTTCACATTTGTGGAGCAAGGGTATTACCGAGGAACTCGGCACGTTGCACTCCCCTCTCCCGCCTTGCTATCAAGAGCCGTGGCCTTGCGGGAAGTAGACGTACGAGAGGTCCGGGCATTGGGAAATGCTTTCTTGAAAGGTCTTTGGTTTGACCCAATCGTTTCTCACCCCGCACCACAAATATGCGGAGGCCGCCACGGAGTCCGGCGTGCCCGCACGCACCGCGATGAAGCTCAAACAATGGCAAGTCGCTCGAACGAGTTCCGAGGCTCGTGAGGTCCAGTGGAGAAAGTGGAGTTTCGACTAAAAGAGACCGAGGGGCTCTTGGCGGACTCAATGTAATAATTGAAGGCTTTAAGGCGGCTCAAGCTAGAAGCGAAGAGCGCTTAAAAGCCATGACATTGAGGGACGAGTTCGAGCCGAAGTGGACAGGATAAAAGCCGAGGGGGAGGCGTCCTCAACACATCTGTCATGCGGAGATAACCCGGCTGCAGGAGTTGCTACTGGGTTGATGGCGGAGGCGTTTGAGAATTCACTTGCCCGGATCCGGCTTTGAACCCGGGATCGAGCTCAACACTACGGGGCATCATTTCCGGTCCTATGTGGTGAGGGCGATTGTCCCCTATGTGGAACCTCCCGCCGGTTCCGAGACCCGGGTAGATGGCGATGCGGCCGTCTTTGGAGGCTGGCAGGTGAGGAAGTCTCGACCGCCCCAAGCACACCTGATTGATTTCCCTTTTTCTTTCTCTTTAACTTGTATAATCTATCCGGTTGTTTTACCTGGCAATGACTTTATTTGAACAGTTGGCCAATATGGCCACTTTTGCTACGATTAACAATAGATGGTAACTTAGCAACCATAATGCATCGTATAAGAATATAACTTTACCGATTATCGCGGTCGACCCGGCCAAGGTCATATGAAGGTAAGCGTAATCTGCGAACGCGCTTTTGGTCATAAGACCATAATGTTTTAAAGTGCTAGTGTTTGCACTACCGTTTATAAAATTCTCGGTATAGTAACCTAAGTCATCCAAAGGTAAATGAAAATTGCCACCGCAGGGTTCGGTTTTGTCCCGATAGCGTCCGAGCATTTTGACTCGATCGGGGCCGGCATGACATTTTCTATTGATACCCGGAGTAAATTAGCGTGTCCGGGCCTGCGATAGCTATCGACGTGTTTTCTTCGGTGAAAAGCTAATAACAATTGAATCTTGAAAAAGACAATGTTTGAATTCAATAGATACCCTCGAACGAGAGTTTCATTCATATTTGGCACAACAATTGTTGCGAAGGGAAAAGCCACGAGGCCAACGTTGAATAAAGAACATAATGGAAAATGATGCTTTAAGAAAAACAACGAGATAAGCCTAATCGAAATATGCCTTTAATTTGTCCGCATTCCATGTTCGCTGATGGGGTTCCATCCAAATTTTCGAGAATGTAAGCTCCTCTCTCAAGAGTTTCCGAACGCGATAAGGTCCGTCCCAATTAGGCTTTGCAAGCTTGCCGTCTTTGGAGTTCTTGTTCCCGATGTCGGCCTTCTAAGTACCAAGCAACCGGGTGGAATCTTCTTGGTCTAACCTTCTTGTTATAACGAGCCGCGATCACCGCTTCATTGCAATATCCCGACAATGGGAGGTGACCGGGCCTCATCGGCCAGATCCAACTCTACTGCTAACGCCTCACTATTGGCAACTTCACCTTGTGATAAAATGCTCTTCCTGCGCCAAGACATCATCCCTATTTCCACAGGAATCATAGATTCACAACCGTAGGCCAATCTATAAGGAGTTTCTTGGGTGGATGTCTGAGCAGTTGTTCGATTTCCCCAAAGGACAAAAGGTAGTTGATCGGCCCAAGAGGTGTCAGCCTCCAACATACGTTTCTTCAAACCATCAAGGATGACCTTATTGGCGGCCTCGGCTTGCCGTTGGATCGCATGGTGTTCCACGGAAGCAAAGTGATGCAGTATTCGTATTCGTAAATCAAGTCACGAAATCCGACTCCAATGAACCGAGTTCCGTTATGCTGTACTATCTCGGCCGGTGCTCCAAGCGCGTAATTATATTAACTTCAACAAACCGCCGCACGCGAGCCGAGGAGATCGTTGTGAGAGGTTCGGCCTCAATCCACTTGGTGAAATAGTCTATCGCCACGATTAGCCGCAGATGCTCCTGAGTCTTTGTCTTGAATGGCCCAGAGTGTCCATACCCCATTTGTAAAATGGCCGAGGGGCCGTGATGGAATGAAGCTCACTGAGGGCGCCCAAATAACTCTGGCATGTTTCGACAACTATCACATTGTCTTACAAGGGTCTTTGAATCTCGCCTCCAACGTCGCCGCATAGCTCGCTCGAAGGGTTTTTGCGAGCGCCTTAGCCCCCATATGTTGACCATTGGCCCCTCCATGAATCTCTGGCCAGGACATACCCCGCTTCATTTGGGTTCAAACATCTCACGTGGGAGAATGTAATCCTTTTCGGTAAAGTTGATCCTCCACCATTGTGTACTTGGCCGCGTCACGAATCAACATTTTTGCTTCCATTGCATACGTCTCGGGATGAGTCCACGTTCAAGGTAGTCTTCTATCGGCTTTTTCCAAATCGGTTAAATGAAATAGCCATCATGCATACCGGATCTTCGAGATTTTGCCGGACAACCGTGCGATGACAACATAGCTCGCTTAGTGCTTGCCAATTTTGATAAAATGTCGGCTCTTGCGTTTTCTCCTGGGAATGTGAGTAACAGTTGCTTCATCGAAACTCCGACATCAAGTCCTTTGCCTTTAGGAGATACTTGGCCATTAGCGGGCCTTTAGCCCGATACGTACCTCGATCTGAGCCGCCACAAGCCGGGAGTCGGTGAAAACCTTAACTCTTGTGGCCTCATTTTCCTTGGCTTGAAGAAGCCCGCTATCAAGGCCTCGTATTCTCGCTTGATTGTTCGAAGTTGGGAAGTTGAGATGCAACGAATGCTCAATTGTAACCCCTCTCGACTCTCAATAATGACTCGGCCCACTTCCTTTCGTGTTCGACGATCCGTCGACATACACCTTCCATTCGCCGCAAAGGTCTCGTCGGACTTAGAAGCCGGGTGAGCTCTCTCGATGAAGTCGGCCAACGCCCGTGACTTGATTGCATGGCGAGCTTCAGAGGTGATGTCGAACTCTGAGAGTTCTATCGCCCAATTAGTCATCCTCCCCGCTAGGTCCTGGCTTATGTAAGACTTGTCGAATTGGTCGGCTTGTTCTAACAACGATATGGTGACCCCGAAATAAGGTCTTAACCGACGGCCGCACAAGCAGAGCGAATGCCACTTTTTCTAGCTTCTGGTATCGGATCTCGGCATTCTGCAGGGTTCTGCTGACAAAATACACAGGAATTTGTCCGTGTTCCGCCTCTCTTACTAAGGCCGCGCTGACTGCTTCCTCGCCGATCGACAAGTAAAGGAAAAGACTCTCGCCAGGCTGAGGTTTTGAGAGGATCCGGAGGATTGGCCGACATTGCTTTATGTCTTCAAATGCGTCATCGCACTTTGAATTCCATTCCACCGATGCCTCCTTCTTTAAGAGCCCGAACATGGGTAAAGCCTTCTTCCGATTTTGGCAAAAACCTAGTTAGGCGGCCAATCTTCCGGTTAATCCATTGACTTCTTTTTATTACTCTGAGCCTTCATCTCCATCACCGCCCTACATTTGTCCGGTTGGCCTCAATGCCCCTAAGTAGTCGAAGCATGAAACCCGGGAACTTCCCAGCCGGGACGCCAAAAGCACATTTGGCCGGGTTCACGGATTCGGTAGGTTCCGAGTTTGGCGAATGTCCGCTCCAGTCTTGTATATGACGTTGCCGATCCAAGGTTTTGACGATCATGTCATCTATATACACTTCCACATTGCGCCAATCCTGGTCCGCAAAGACCTTATTCATCATCCTTTGATATGTAGCTCCCGCATTCTTCAATCCGAAAGGCATGACATTATAGCAATAGTTAGCTCTTTCGCAATGAAGGCTGTTTTTCCCCGATCCTCCTGGTACATCGCTATCTCGATTATATCCTGAGTACGCGTCCATAAAGGATAGGAGCCGGAATCCCGAGGCGTTGTCGACCAACGGTCGATGTTTGGCATTGGGTAGGAGTCCTTCGGGCATACCTTGTTCAAGTTCTTGTAATCGGTACACACTCTCCACTTCCCATTTGGCTTTTTACCATCACCACATTTGATAACCAGGTTGTATCTTCGAATTTCCCGAATAAATCCCGCTTCGAGTAATTCTTGGATGTGAATTTCCGCCGCTTTCCTTTTTCTCTGGTCCGTGGTTCCTCTTTCTCTGCGACACCAAGATTGAGCCCTGATAGACTTCTAGCTTGTGACAACAAAATTTTGGGTCTATTCCGTGTACCCGAGATGAATCCTGTGCGAAGACATCCCTCGTTTTCCTTCGAGAATTCCTCCAACCGACTTCTAAGTTCTAAGATAGGTGTTTGCCAATCTTGGTGGTCCGGAGAGGGTCTCCAATCACCAGATCTTCCAGGTCTCCGCCGGTTCGGGCGAGCCTCATCGTCTCGGATGTCTAATTCCACAGATGTAACTTCTTCGCCCGGAGAATCCCGGTCCGAATGGTCCAGATAGCCGATTCTTTGGGGCTGCGATGAAGATCCGCCTCCCAATTCTCACGGTTTCAAAATAGCACCGTCGAGATTCTCTTTGATCCCCGCTACCGTGACCACGGTTCCTTGGTTGCCTATCACCTTGAGCTTTTGATGCTTTGTAGACACCAAAGATGTCCCACTTGTGGATGGTTGGCCTTCCCAATATTATGTTATAAGGTGAAACGAACTCGCCACTATGAACCGCACTCTTTCGGACTTAAAGGCGTCTTTGACTCCAAGGGTGAACCCGAGGTCGATAAACCCCTTCTGACGAGATTGTTCTCCATTAAACCCGATGAGGGTTGTCTTGCAAGGCTTTAAGTCGTCCCGGTCCAGCTCATTCTTTTGAACGCTTCCCGCCTTAGTATGTCGGCCGAGCTACCGCATCCACAAATATCCGCTTGACTCAGCTATTGACGACTGCTCGGTTATCACTAGCCCATCTTGATGGCCGGGGACAACGTCCCGAGGTCGTCTCTTGTGAAAAACAAAGGCGGTCGTGCTACCTCGGTGTGATGTTCCTTGAATTTAGGTCGGTCCCGACGGACAGACTTCGAAGGTATTTCCTTCGCCGGCTTATAGTATCACCGCCACCGCCCATTGCTCCGATGACATTGGCGTCGAATTCGCTTCGGAAATTCGCGTCGCCGGCTTCGTGAGCCTTTCGTTTATCTTCCCCTTTTTGAACTTTCGAGGAGGGGTCCTACTGCGGTTCTTGGTCTTTCGTTTCCCACCTTTTCCTTGATGCTCGATGACGATCGTTGAAGTTTGCCTTCCCGAACAAATCGTTCGACAGCATCCGGAGCTCGTAACATTCGTCGGTTGTATGACCTCGACCATCATGGAACGAGCAATATTTAGACTGGTCTATCCGGATCTTCGTAGGATAGACGAGGCCGATCGACCTTCTTCATCTCTGGTCGTTGCTACCTCCTTCCAAACTTGAGATCGAGGCACCGTCGTGGCCGAATATTTCTCGTACTTGCTCCGCCGATCAAATTTGCCACCTCGGCTCTTGCTTTCATTCCCCTTCTCCGGAATCCCTATTCCCGTTGTCGAGAAGTCTCGACCCCTGGGAGGGGAGGTTCTATCTTGGTCCCGCCTCGAATTGGGATTGTTTGCCATTCGAATCTGCTCGACGTCCAAGTACTTCTTTGAACGAGATATGAAGTCGTTGAGATTCTTTGCCCGCTCCTTTAAAAGGATTCTGCCAAAGGGACTCCTTATCGAGGCCGTCCACCAATAAGTGAACGTGTACGTCTTCGTTAAGTCCGCGCACCGCAGCACCGCATGATTGAAGCGGTCCAGTAACTTTGGAGCAGCTCTCCCGCCGCCGCCCGATTTGGAGAGAATACGGGATTTTGTTGCCGTTTGCTAGTCGCGAAGTGCAACTCAAAGGCCTCGGCCAGGTCTTCAAAGTTGTGGATCGACCCAAAGGGAAGGGTGTGAAGCCATTTCAACGAGCCCCTTTAACGCCGCGGTGAAGATCCGGGCACAATTGGTTCCTTGAGACCTCTAACCGACATGTGAACGTCAAAGTCTTCTAAATGAGTCGTCGGGTCTTGTGTGCCATCATACTTTGTCAACTCGCCCAAATTCAGCTTCGTGGAATCGGGCGTTGGATCTCCTTGGAGAAAAGCTATTGTGCATTTGGCCGACATATCTCCGTCATTTGAAACCACTTGGGGAACCGTCCCGTCACCTCGATGGTTCCTCGCCCGAGGTCGACCCTCTTCATCCCTGCTCTGGTTCCTCCTATTGGCCCTCCCGCCGCTCGACGGCTTCCGCCTTCCGCTTTGTCGTCTGCGATGAGCCGAGCTCTCGTCATCGTCGCCCTCTCTCCAAGTTTTATCTTCCCGCCCGCCGAAAGGGTGTGGGTCCGCCTTTTCTCCCGCTCTTCCGCCGCTGATAGTGAAGGGTATGGCGCTTGTCTATGTTGTCCACCCGTCTCATTATCGCGAGCATCCCGGCTTGAAGAGATCGAAAGTCTGGCTCGGCATGTGGGATGTCCCGCCTCCTCGCACTGGTGTTCTCGGGTCCACGGTCTTGGTTTCGTGGAGCCGAGGACTCCGTGTCGGATGAGTTGTCCTTTTGATGTCGTTCATTGTTGGGAATCAATGGTTCTTTCGCTCGAGAAAGCCGATCTTCTCCTTCCCGATGGTCTCCATCGTAATGGTTAATCCACTGCTCATTTCGGGGTGGTTGACGCGGTGGTTGACGGTTGTCCCCCGCTGATCCGCCTCCGATTGTCTTTGGCCCGAAGCACGAGTGCTTATCCTCATGGTCACGGGAATAGAAGTTTATTGATCCCCCACGGCCAGGCGCCACTGCTCGGTGTAGAACTCGGATGTCCTACCTATTGAAGGTCCGGTGGTTTGATATAGGATTCGGGTGCCCTTCCCGTATGCTTATGGGTCAAGCGCTCAGAGAGGGTATGATCACGGTACACAAGCAAAGCGTTTCGCCTAAGGGGTGCTGTGTGTGTGCCGTGATCCGTATGTAGATAAGTCAAGGCTTAGAATGAATGTACAAAGCGCCTGTCTCCTTCCTCTCTCGTATATATGAGTATACCGGTTAGTTAGTCCCTTGGTTGCCACGCCGTACGTGTCATGTGCGTGTCCGGGATCGTGCGCGCATGTCCATGATCGCGGGTGCATGTCCGTGATCGTGGGTGCGTGTCCAAGGTCATGGCCGGGTCCCACGGATAGTGGGTTGCCCCGCACTAGCCAGGTGAGATAATGGGCCTAGGCTAGGTCCGTAACAATTACTATACTTCCATTAGGATAAAATTTGCATCGGGAAAGTTTTAGTACTTAATGATAATGGTATAAGAGGTGAGATAACATTAATTGTTTCATTAAATTAATCTCAATCAAGAGTTAGTCATTATGGGTACATAATTAAAGAGCAAAGTCAAGGGTTGTTTATAGGCTAAAGGACGAATTAAGAAATTCTCATAAATGTCATTGCATTGTTTTGTTAACTATAAAATGATTCTCCATCATGATAGGCTAAGATGCCTCCATTATTTTAGAGGAAGACTCTTCATTTTATTATCTCACTATCATGAGCCATTATACCCCTCTTAATGGATATAAAATATTTATTGAAAATATGCATATAAAGATTTGAATCAAATTTGGAAAAAGAATGAGATTCTAAATGAGGGCTATCAAACTATCAACTTCAAAGCCATAAAGTAATAGAAATATAGGGTTTAATATGTATATAGTTAAAAAGGCTTGATAGAGGAGGTAAAATGTATATAAACTTACATTGGTTGTTTTCTAACAGATGAAATAGTTAGTTCCCCTTATAGTTGACTCTTCACAATACTTAAACATTGTTTACTTTATAATTAAGTAGTGTCATTTGACGTATTTGGCGCATATAAATCAAAATTGGGTGGTTAATTTGATAAATGGATTAATATAGTAAAATTAGTTGGAACATAGGGGTGACATGATAAGTACATCATCTCCACTTAATTTATATGTTAAGTTTTCTCATGCTTGAACTCACCTACTAATATATATGGTATTGTTATAAGAAGAAACATAATGTTAATAAATATATGTTGGATAATACTGTTTTCCTCTTGAAGGGTACAATAATGACAATTATGTATATTTTTTTATGAGATTCCAACAAAATTTTTGTTTAAATCCTCTTGAAATCTTAAAGTTTGGAAACTCATTTTAAAATATACTCTTACATAGAATTGTCTTATAAAAGGAAGTGTAATACCCTAAAAACTCCGTATCATAATTGGGTAAAATTATACCTATAAAAAGTATGTGAATATGAGGTGTCAAACACTAGGTTATGATTATCTTACTTTCTAAGGAAAAATCTCTAGGAAATTAGAGAGTTTAAGGGCCAAAGTGCCAAAATGACGAAAATGCCCCTAAGGGACATAAATGACTTAGGAAAATTATGAAAAATCCTAAAATGTAGTAAATGGTTAATTGAATTAAGAGAGTATATTATCTCTAATTCTGGTAATTTAATAAATTATGAACTTGGAGAGATTGAATAAGAATGCTCAAAAGCATTGAAATGACTAAAATACCCTTGTAAATTCTAATATAATAAAGGAGACATGAAAACACAAATGTCAATGCAAATGTTATGAGGTAATGAGTTGTTCTAATTAAGAAAATTAGCAACAAGTGATAATAAAGTAATTAGGTAATTATTGACTAATTACTTAAGCTTAAGCAAAGGAAATTATGAAATAATTATGTAAAACCCTAAAATTAGTGGTTATTGGCTTAAAATTAGTAAAAACGTGTTTACTAATTAATTGGAAATTTTGGAGAAAAATATTTGAGTTTAGGTATTTTTAAGCCTAAATACAAGAATTGACCAATAGGGAAATTTTGTAAAAAGTTATATAAAATAATTATTAAATAATTATTTTATATATTCTTAAATAATTAATTAAATAATTAAAACGAAAATTTAAATAAAAAGGATCAGATTTGACCGAAATATTGGACCCAAGAAAATGATAAATAAATATATATATATATATATATAAGTATAATAGCATTTAGGCAAGTTGATATTATTTTATTATTATAATTGATTAAAGCAAAAAAATGTGAATAGTAATTTAGAAATTAGGAAACGGATTCTATCTAGAGATCTAGGAATGAGATTTCCAAAGTCAGGATCAAATATTGATCAGTGAGTTATTATCTTCCGTTAAACTCTTCCGGAAGTAAATTCTGAAGCCGTTTGTGCATTTTCCTAATAAAACAAAATAGGAAAAATGCATATAGGCACATTTTTGGATATGAAGAAAATAAATTCTAACTCAACATCTAGGAATGAGTTTGAATTTATCTGGACATATTTGGAATCGTGAATTATTTCAAGAGATTGGTGATTTCGAAATGCGTTCAAACCGGACGCGTTTGGACACGTTTTCGAGAAAACTTCAACTGGACAGATTGGAGCCCTATATGGGATCAAAATTTAGGTTAACTTGGACATTTCTAATGAGTGAGGAAATGGTTTCAAAGTTGTAAATCCGAAGTTTAAGATTTTTCCGAAATCACGCGAATCGGGTACCGATCGGAGAAATTCTCTTAGACCGGGTTTAAAGCAACCCAAATCACCACTTTTGGACCACTCCAAGGCAGCCACATCAGCCCTGAATTTCGTGCAGCATGCTCCCTTGGTCATGGATTAAACACCAATTCATGTTTGATTTTCCATGGCTTAAACAACTTCAAAAATTCCAACTTTGTCCCTTGAAAAGTCTATAAATAGGATGCTTGCCCTTGAGAAATCTTCACACCAAAATCCTCTCCTCTTGGCCGAAATCCTTGAGTGAGAAAGTAGAGAGAGAAGCTCTGGGGAAAATTCTTCAGAAGTCTTCAACGGGTAAGTCTTTCGGTCTTTAGTCTTTAGTCTTTAGCTTTCTAGTTCGGTAGTTTAGTAGAATTGTTAGATGGTTTTAGCAAGTAGGGAGTGAGATTCCTACTATTGATTTTTAAGCATCATTGCATTGAAAAATATGCCTGACGAGGTAAAAACATAGTAGGGATTGAGTCCCCGAAAGTTGAAATCTTCGTAGTTCTTTCAATAGTTAGAGTAGTAATGCTAGAGTAGCCTTTATGTTTCAAAGTATGATTAGATATCATATGATAGGGCTATTTTAGTCTAGAATTTCGAAAATCATAATTGCGTCGAAGTTCTGGCGAAATTTCGGGAAGAAAATTTGTAAGAGTAACGAAGTGCTGGCGAAATTCCGCCAATTAGGGGCATAGGGGCAAAATGGTAATTTTTACCTAAAATGCCAGTTATAATGCCAAATCACTAATGAAAGTGATATTACTCTTATAGGACGTCAGAAATCCTAGCCATGCCGTTACGCGTCCAACGTGCCGTTGTCGGACGAACCACTGGTTTCCGTCGGAAAGTACAAGTTTCCGCGAAACATTTACGTACATCAACGAAGGTACGGACGCGCATCGTAACACTAATCTAGTGCTGCTCATATACATATATGTGATAAGTACATTCACGGATAGAGATTCTGTTAGGGGTCACCGAGATACATTCACGGTTAGAGACTCGTTCGTGGTTACCGATTATACATACGTTTCACGCGGGTTATAGACTTAATGATACCGTTAGAGTTTTCTTAGCACCGAGGACACGACCGATCATCGTGGCACCGGTTTTGTGCAGGCTATTATTGTGTAGGACTTATACATACCGCTTTAATGCCTATGTTCTCGTCTCGTGTCACAATCATGCATCTGCTATATGCATAAAAGATATGTTGCTGTTATGTTTTGAATATTTGTCATCCGTATACTGTTTTATTTGAGCATAAGGTTAACCGTTACCTGAGATTCAATTCGATAAATTGAATCTCAGCTATAGCTTCAGGGTCAGGAGGACCACGGATCGGAGATCGAGGCAAGCTGCACGAGTAAGCTCATAGTTGGAGGGCATGTAGCACGAGTGAGCTCTGAGACGGAGTTGTCACTTTATCGTTTTACGTAATTACCTATGAGAACAATAGGATGTTGTATCAACACTGTATTACACTCTGGTTATCGTTTTAATGGGAATCAGTTACTCTTACGCTCCAAGGCTCGACTCTGATTTTTTTAAAAAAAAAAATTTGGCTCTGGAATTGGGATGTTACAATTATGGTATCAGAGCATGACATTCGGCATGAATTTAACTATGTTACCACGAACGGTTTGGTGCCGAAGGAAAGGCTAGTCTACGTGGGTAAGCCAATCAGTCGCCGTATAAGTCGGTGGGCCCCATGGTAGACACTTACTCCGGCCATTCTGCTCGGATAACGGAGTTAGGTTCTCAAGCCTTTTAAACTTTGAGCACGTTTTGAAAATGAGTACTGATATGAGCTTGGTGTAATGTAGTGATGGGGCAGAGATAGAAATCCGTACGCCCTATACCCTAGTTACAGAGAAAGACAAAACCCTGACAATTCATGAAACTCCGAGACCAATAACGATACGTACATGTAGTATTTGACTCATGTATAAAAATTTCCGATACGTATTTTCGTACCCATTTCTAGGAAGGAACGCTGAAGAAGATGAGGAAGATAATGAGTCTGAGAGATCCCGATCACCTCCACGACACAGGAGAGGAGAGAAAAACACTCAATACTGGGTTAACCAGTTTTGTAAGCTGAAGCCACCAACCTTTCGAGGAAAGCTAGACATGGCAGAGGGTTGGCTGAAGCGATTAGAGAAGGTGTTCAAAGTAATAGACTGCCCGGAGGATCGCAAAGCTCAACTAGCAATCTACCAGCTCGAAGGAGAGACTCGAGTTTTCAATGTAGCATCAACTACTATAAGTTGAATAGGGCAACTATTCGAAAAAAAATACCCACTTTCCAGATCAATGATCAACCCCATTATCTAATTCCGGCATCTTGTCAAGATTGCCTTACGCCGGAACACCACCGGTGGTGAACCAAAACTAGCAAACGACGTAGAAAATAAGTAACAAGCGGATAGAGGCTCGTTTTAAGGTCACCGACTGGATGGAGGCTCTGTCTAGGGTCACCAATTATACATAGCGGATAGAGACATCGTTTAGGTCACCAATTATACATGCCGCTCTACACTTAAGTTGCTCAACGGAATTGCCGGAGCAGAAATTTTCTAGACCAGATATGATCAATCACATTTCATAGTTTGTACAAGACAAAAAGGAACGTTAGAGTCTTTTGGTGATTGTGATGATTATATATCCTTCGAAGCCGGTGTCAATAGAACACTTCAAGGGCGAATGTAGTTCGCATTTCGTGAGATCATTTCAGGAGATCATTCAAGTATTCGTTGAAAACAAATCGGTTTCTATTAGGTAGCCTTATTCTTGAACATGGTTAGACTTTAACGTTTTCTTAAGTTATATTCGACCGTGATCATGTCATTAAGTAGGAGATATCTTATGTTACCATGGTGTGTGGGAACCATGAGGACATTTTGGTATCCATTTTGGTATTTGTAGTGTTAACCGTGGTGTGTGGGAACCACGGGGAAACATTATATATCAAAGTACGAAATGATAAGATCTTTGTGGTCAAACCAAGGCGAATTCCCGATCACCAAGAAGCGGCGGTCGACGCGAAGTGAAGATCCGACACGTATAGTCCAAAATCCAAGTAGGATGGGTTTTAGTTAGTACAAAGTTGAGATGTTAGAGTACAAATTTCGAGGACGAAATTTTGTTTAAGGGGGGAGAAATGTAATACCCTAAAACCCGTATCATAATTGAGTAAAATTATACCTATAAAAAGTAGGTGAATATGAGGTGTCAAACACTAGGTTATGATTATCTTACTTTCTAAGGAAAAATCTCTAGGAAATTAGAGAGTTTAAGGGCCAAAGTGCCAAAATGACGAAAATGCCCTAAGGGACATAAATGACTTAGGAAAATTATGAAAAATCCTAAAATGTAGTAAAATGGTTAATTGAATTAAGAGAGTATATTATCTCTAATTCTGGTAATTTAATAAATTATGAACTTGGAGAGATTGAATAAGAATGCTCAAAAGCATTGAAATGACTAAAATACCCTTGTAAATTCTAATATAATAAAGGAGACATGAAAACACAAATGTCAATGCAAATGTTATGAGGTAATGAGTTGTTCTAATTAAGAAAATTAGCAACAAGTGATAATAAAGTAATTAGGTAGTTATTGACTAATTATTTAAGCTTAAGCAAATGAAATTATGAAATAATTATGTAAAACCCTAAAATTAGTGGTTATTGGCTTAAAATTAGTAAAAACGTGTTTACTAATTAATTGGAAATTTTGGAGAAAAATATTTGAGTTTAGGTATTTTTAAGCCTAAATACAAGAATTGACCAATAGGGAAATTTTGTAAAAAGTTATATAAAATAATTATTTTATATATTCTTAATTAATTAATTAAATAATTAAAACGAAAATTTAAATAAAAAGGATCAGATTTGACCGAAATATTGGACCCAAGAAAATGAGAAAAATATATATACATATATATATATATATATATATATATATATATATATATATATATATATATATATAAGTATAATAGCATTTAGGCAAGTTGATATTATTTTATTATTATAATTGATTAAAGAAAAAATGTGAATAGTAATTTAGAAATTAGGAAACGGATTCTATCTAGAGATCTAGGAATGAGATTTCCAAAGTCAGGATCAAATATTGATCAGTGAGTTATTATCTTCCGTTAAACTCTTCCGGAAGTAAATTCTGAAGCCGTTTGTGCATTTTCCTAATAAAACAAAATAGGGAAAAATGCATATAGGCACATTTTTTGGATATGAAGAAAATAAATTCTAACTCAACATCTAGGAATGAGTTTGAATTTATCTAGACATATTTGGAATCAGTGAATTATTTCAAGAGATTGGTGATTTCGAAATGCGTTTCAAACCGGACGCGTTTGGACACGTTTTTCGAGAAAATTTCAATCTGGACGATTGGAGCCCTATATGGGATCAAAATTTAGGTTAACTTGGACATTTCTAATGAGTGAGGAAATGGTTTCAAAGTTGTAAATCCAGAAGTTTAAGATTTTTCCGAAATCACGCGAATCGGTACCGATCGGGGAAATTCTCTTAGACCGGGTTTAAAGCAACCCAAATCACCACTTTTGGACCACTCCAAGGCAGCCACATCAGCCCTGAATTTCGTGCAGCATGCTCCCTTGGTCATGGATTAAACACCAATTCATGTTTGATTTTCCATGGCTTAAACAACTTCAAAAATTCCAACTTTGTCCCTTGAAAAGTCTATAAATAGGATGCTTGCCCTTGAGAAATCTTCATGTAATACCCCAAAATACGTATCATAATTTGGTAAAATTATACCTATAGGAAGTAGGTGAATATGAGATATCAAATATTAGGTTATAATTATGTTATTTTCTAAAGGAAAATCTCGGGAAATTAGAGAATCTAAGGGCTAAAGTGCCAAATGACGGAAATGCCCTAAGGGACATAAATAACTTAGGAAAAATTGTGAAAAAAATCCTAAAAGGAGAAATAATTATGTAAAACCCTAAAATTAGTGGTTTTTGGTTTAAAATTAGTAAAACTATATTTACTAATTAATTGGAAATTTTGAAGAAAAATATATGAGTTTAGGTATTTTTAAGCCTAAATGCAAGAATGGACCAATGGGAAAATTTTGTAAAAATTATGTAAAAATAATTATTTAATTAATTAAATAATTAATTAAATAATTAATCAAAATAAAAAAAAACGAAATAAAAAAAATGGGCAGAAAAAATGAAAAATGAAATGAGAAATATATGTGCAAGTTGCAATTATTATAATAATATAATTGATTAAAGCAAAAAAATATGAATAGTGATTTAGAAATTAGGAAACGGATCCTATCTAGAGAACTAGGAATGGGATTTCCAAAGTCAAGGAAAAATATTGATCGGTGAGATATTATCTTCCGTTAGACTCTTCCGAAGAAAATTCTGAAGTCGTTTGTGCATTTCCTAATAAAACAAAATAGGGAAAAATGCATATAGGTATATTTTTGGATATAAGGAAAATAAATTCTAACTCAACATCTAGGAATGAGTTTGAATTTATATGAACATATTTGGAATCGGTGAATTTTTCTCAAGAAGTTGATGATTCCGAAATATGTTTCGACACCTGACACGTTCGGACACGTTTCTCGAGAAAACTTCAACCGGACTGTTGGAGCCCTATATGGAATCAAAATTTAGGTTAACTTGGACATTTCTAATAAGTGAGAACTTGTTTCAATGTTGTAAATCCAGAATTTTGAGAATTCTCCGAAATCACGCGAATCGGTACCGATCGGGAAAATCGGCTTGCATCGGGCATAAAGTGGCAATTGTCATCAAATTTTTGGACAAATCAAATGCTGCCACACCAGCCCTGAATGTCGACCAGCCAAGCTCCATGGCCAAGGATTTTACACCAATTTCATGTTGATTTTCCAAGGTTGGAAACAACTTCAAAATTCCAACTTTGTCCCTTGAAAAGTCTATAAATAGGATGCTTGCCCTTGAGAAATATTCACACCAAAATCCTCTCCTCCTTTGGCGAAATCCTAGGGAGAGAAAGAAGAGAGAGAAGCTCTGGAGAAATTGTCCGGAAGTTCTTCAACGGGTAAGTCTTTCGGCTTTAGTTTTTAAGTTCGAGTTTTAGTTCGGTAGTTAGTAGAATTGTTGGTTAGATTTAGGAAGTAGGGAATGAGATTCCTACTATTGTTTTTTAGGCCTCATTGCATTGAAAAATGCCTGACGAGGTAAAAAACTTGGTAGGGATCGAGTACCTGAAAAGTTGAAGCTTTTATAGCTCTTTCAAAGGTAGGGGTTGTAATGCTAGAATCGCCTTTAAATTTTCAAGTATGATTGGATATCATATGGGAGGGATATTTTAGCCTTTATTTTCGAAAATCAAGATGGCGTCAAGTTCGACAAAATTTTGGGAAGAAAATTAGTCAAAGTAACGAAGTGCTGGCAAAATTCCGCCAATTAGGGGTATAGGGGCAAAATGGTAATTTTTACCTAAAATGCCAGTTATTGTGTCAAATCACTAATGAAAGTGATATTACTCTTATAGGACATCAAAAACTCAGATTTTTCTGCCGTTAGCTACGCTGTCCAACGAGCGCCGTTGGACGTTTCGCCATTTTCCGTAAAACGTGCCATTTCCGTCAAAAGTACCGAAGTACCATCAAACGAAGGTACGTTCGCGGCGTACTGTAATACTGACTCTGATGCTTATAGTCTACGCTTATATATGGTACGGATAGTTTCATAAGCCATGGGTGGAACTCGTTTCGGGCCATGCACGATGACTAAGGTAATAAATTTAGATAATCACTTACAGACTTTACGGTTATAGTAAATATAATGCCGTTAGAGTTTTCCTAGCGCTACGGACACGACTGTACATCGTGGCACACAGTTAAAGTGCAGACAAATAACTTTGCTTGTAGGGCAGTTGTTATTAAATGATCATGTATCATTCTTTGTAATCATAGAAATATCTCGTTGAACATAAAGTGTTATATAAGCATGAGGTTAACTGTTACCCGAGATCCGATGAACGTTGGATCTCGGCTCTTACTATAGCATCATATCAAGGTCCTGAGAGAGAGACCATGGACGGAGGATAAGAGTAAGCAGAGCGAGACATCACACATGAAGATGAAGACCACGTGAAGACCGAGTAATGATCGGCCATGAGATGTAAAGTCATAATCGATAATGTATTAATCTTTATGAGCAAAGCGATTACGCCATCGTTATTGTTATAATCAGTTACTCAACGCTTTGTTCCGATGCTCTACTCGATTGATGTTTTAAAAAAATTTGGCTCAAATTGGGATGTTACACTTCACACCAAAATCCTCTCCTCTTGGCCGAAATCCTTGAGTGAGAAAGTAGAGAGAAGCTCTGGGGAAAATTCTTCGAAGTCTTCAACGGTAAGTCTTTCGGTCTTTAGTCTTTAGTCTTTAGCTTTCTAGTTCGGTAGTTTAGTAGAATTGTTAGATGGTTTTAGCAAGTAGGGAGTGAGATTCCTAATATTGATTTTTAGGCATCATTGCATTGAAAAATATGCTGACGAGGTAAAAACATAGTAGGGATTGAGTCCCGAAAGTTGAAATCTTCGTAGTTCTTTCAATAGTTAGAGTAGTAATGCTAGAGTAGCCTTTATGTTTCAAAGTATGATTAGATATCATATGATAGGGCTATTTTAGTCTAGAATTTCGAAAATCATAATTGCGTCGAAGTTCTGGCGAAATTTCGGGAGAAAATTTGTAAGAGTAACGAAGTCTTTGGCGAAATTCCGCCAATTAGGGGCATAGGGGCAAAATGGTAATTTTTACCTAAAATGCCGATTATAATGCCAAATCACTAATGAAAGTGATATTACTCTTATAGGACGTCGAAATCCTAGTTTATCGCCGTTACATTTGTCCAACGTGCCGCGTCGGACGAACCACGGTTTCCGTCAAAGTACAAGTTTCCGCGAAACATTTACGTACATCAACGAAGGTACTGACGCTGCATCGTAACACTAATCTAGTGCTGCTCATATACATATATGTGATAAGTACATTCACGGATAGAGATTCTGTTAGGGGTCACCGAGATACATTCACTGTTAGAGACTCGCTGTGGTTACCGATTATACATACGGTTTCACGCGGTTATAGACTTAATGATACCGTTAGAGTTTTCCTAGCGCCGAGGACACGACCGATCATCGTGGCAATCGGTTTTTGTGCGAGCTATTATTGTGTAGGACTTATACATACCGCTTTAATGCCTATGTTCATCTCGTGTCACAATCATGCAATCATGCATCTCGCTATATGCATAAGAGATATCTGTCGCGTTATGTTTTGAATATCGTCATCCGTATCTCTTTTTTATTTGAGCATAAGGTTAACCGTTACCTGAGATTCAATTCGATAAATTGAATCTCAACTATAGCTTCAGGGTTAGGAGGACCACGGATCGGAGATCGAGGCAAGCTGCACGAGTAAGCTCATAGTTGGAGGGCATGTAGCACGAGTGAGCTCTGAGACGGAGTTGTCACTTTATCGTTTTACGTAATTACCTATAAGAACAATAGGATGCTGTATCAACACCGTATTACACTCGGTTATCGTTTTAATGGGAATCGATTACTCTTACGCTCCAAGGCTCGACTCTGATTTTTTTAAAAAAAATTGGCTCTGGAATTGGGATGTTACAGAAGAGTGCGAAAGGAAAATATTTTGAGAGACTGGAGTCTGGGACCGCATATTTTGGTAAATATGCAGAGAGGTCTTAGGAATTCAAATGAGTTGTCCATTTTATTTTATAGTTAGTGTGGTACTTTGAAATGCCATATTATTTACGAACGCCAACATTAGTGGGAGTGACCAAACTCATTGAGAGTAATCACACATGGAAGATTGCCGGTAGTACATTGGTTTTTCATGACACTCACTTTTTGAGCTTCAATCTATCAACGGATTGAATTGAGACCAATGGTGATTAAAATTTAGCAATTCATGATGACTACACGATGTACTTTAGAAAATTAGACTAGAATATAAATATTGAGAGTAACCGTAAATTCCAAATGATGGAATTAATTCATGACAACATAAGTTTCTTTGTAAAGTTGCTAGTATGCGACATTAAATAATACAAATAAAGTTGTTTTGTTATAACTTTTATGAAGAAGGAATTGATTTAGTGAGGTATTTTCTCATATATTCATGTATAATTCCTTCCATATTTTCATTGTAGTTAAATGTATATCTTGATTTGGGATGTCATCAGTATTTTTCATTTTGGATATAAGGAGAGACATATATGTGAATTAGTAGAGATGGTCGCATAAATAAATAAAGAGAATTTAGTTGGTAAAATTAGGAGTTCGTTTTGTCATGAGCAAGTCTCATAATAGTGATAGTTAAGATATCATGATGTGATCACATACAGACCATGTTGAGAACATCATAAGTCTTATTTATATCACTAGATTAGTGGGAGATAAGTTATCTATATGGTACAAAATGATGATTCATTTATAGCTTGTGCATTTTGAGTCAAGCTAATGACAATAAGATGCACAAACATATTTTAAAAAGAAAAGAAGATTTCAATTCAAAATCTGATTTGGAAAGCAAAACTTGAAGATGCAAGTGCTTAACTTTGGCATGTCAAAAGCAAGTAGCTCATTTGGAAATTCAATTTACATAATGCAAAGACAAGTCCAACAGCAGGTAATGTCCCGCTTGCAATCTCAACAACAAAATAAATCCAACTCATAGAGATTCGTAAAGAAGCAAGTCTACACTACCAAAAGTGTTTGAACCACTCTTTGATAGCTTAATTAGAGTTAAAGCAGAAATTTACGACAAGAAAAGGAAGTAGCCAAAGAACTTATAGTGTAGCTGATCGCAAGGTTTAGTCCAAGAGTTCGCTCAATATATCAAGTCTCATTCATATTTGTCCAAAATTCTTGGCACTTCCAAAAAAGCAACATGAGTTTCAACAGTTGTTAAGTTAAGAAAAGAAAGCTCAAGCAAGGTATCTAACCAAAATATTATGCTTAGATATTGGAATCCCATTGAATGTACTAACTCAGAATCGTCCTCAACAAAAAAAAAAAAGTGAACAAACTTAGCAAGGGGAATTTTCAAATTTTCAAATTTTCAGAAATTTCAAGTGTGTTTCAGAACCAGCTACAAGAAATTCCACTGAGAAAGGCTATGCAAGACACTCAATGTTAGGCAATTGGGTGTTTACAAGAAGGCAAAGCCTAGAGGCAATGAAAATGTGCAACTTCATCTTAAAATTTTGTCCCTTAAGGTCGACCTCCAAAAAGTCAGCAGTTAAGATTTTCTTGCATAGCAAAGTACCAAAAATGTTTATCGAAATTTCGGAATACATCAAAGTGCTTCCTAAAATTGAAAATACAAATTCCAAAAACAGAACCAAAATTGTAGCAAACAAAAATGTCTCACCAAACAAGAGTCAACAAAGTTCGAATCATATTTCACAAGATCAACTTTAAAAATTATGTGCAACTCAAAGTTCAACTTCAGAAATTATTTGTGGTTGGCGAAGTAGGAACAACATCAATGTATTCTCAACAATAATTAGATTCACAAATGAACTAGCGAAAAATCACTTAAGAAACTTGATTTTATAACAGTTCAACTTAGGAAATTCAGAGCTGATTGCCGAGAAAATCAAAAGCTCAATCACAACATCAAGCAATTAATTCGAACAATAGCAATCTCGCATTTCCAACAACACAACTATGGCAGACACACACACTTTAGACAGTCAGTAACTATCAACGAGCTCAATTTAGAGCAGAGAGATTTAATGACAAAGAAATGAGGTTCAAACACATGCAAATCTAATCCAAGAACCCAATGATTATGACTGCCGCATAGTAATAACAATTCATTAGAAATTCCAATAGCTATATCGGATGAAACTTTCATACAGCTTCCGTAAACAATCACATCATGTGATCGCAGCAGAATGAATTATATCTAAAAAGATGAGGCAAGTAAGTGTAACATCCCAACTTTTCACAAGCGATAATTTTTTTTTCATTTAAAATCATCGAGTAGAGCATTTGAGCGGAAGAGTAACCGATATGTATATATAAACGCCGTAAGTCCTGGGTTGTTTACAACATCGGCACAAGAACCGAGTATTTCAAAAGCAGATAATAACAAAAGGAAAGACTTCACGAACATCAAAAGGAAGTCTTCAACCGTGTCTTCTACTCGGCCGCTTGCCTCTCCCCTGCCCCTCGGTCCTCCTGAGCTTGACGCTATGTTAAGAGCCGAGATCCGCACCGATCTCGTGTAACGGTTAACCTCATATTTACAGACACAACATATGGACCACGAGACAATCATATCAACAACAAGATATGTGCACTCATCGCCCAAAAGCATGCATACATATATCGCCCAATAGCATGTATACATATATCGCCCAAAAGCATGCAGATATATCGCCCATAGCAAACATGAACATATAAACAGCACATAGACATACCACATAGCTATAAGCTACCACATACAATACACCTAGCACATACATGCATACCATAAACATCAGATTAGTGTTACAGTACGGGAACGTACATACCCTAATAGTACATAGACATACAACACAGCTATCAGGTATCACATACAATACACATATCACATATATGTATACAATAAATATCAGAGTTAGTGTTACAGTACGCGGACGTACCTTCGTTGACGATATTCTGGCACGTTTTACGAAAACAACGAAACGTCCAACAATGCACGTTGGACAACGTAACGGCAAAGAAATCGTGATTTCTGATATCCTATCAGAGTAATATCACTTTCATTAGTGATTTGACATTATAATTGGCATTTTAGGTAAAAATTATCATTTTGCCCCTATACCCCTAATTGGCGGAATTTTGCCAGCACTTCGTTACTCTTACAAATTTTCTTCCCGAAATTTCGCCAGAACTTCGACGCCATTTGGGTTTTCGAAAATAAATACTAAAATAGCCCTCCCATATGATACCCAATCATACTTGAAATTTAAAGGCTATTCTAACAAATTCTACCCTTACTTTTGAAAAACTGCTGAAAGCTTCATCTTTTCGGCGACTCGATCCCTACTATGTTTATACCTCTGCATATTTTTCAACGCAAACAAGGCTTAAAACAAGAATAGGAATCTCGTCACCTACTTCCTAAATCTAACTAACAATTCTACTAACTACCGAACTAAAGTCTAAAGACGTAAAGACTTACCCGTTGAAGATCTCCGAACAATTTTCCAGTGGCTTCACTGCAAAAATCTCCAGAGCTTCTCTCTCTTCTTTCTCCCTCTAGGCTCAGCCAAACAAGGGAAAATGGTGTGAAGAAAGTGAAGGGAGGACATGCCTATTTATAGAACTTTGGAAGGATACAAATGGAATTTCCTACTTTGTTTACAACCTTGGAAAATCCAACCAAAAATGGTGTAAAATTCATGTCCATGGGAGTGTGCTGGTCGACATTCAGGGCTGATGTGGCAGCATTGGATTTGTCCAAAATTTGATGACAATTGCCACTTTATGCCCTGCCCTCGCCGATTTCTCCGATCGGCACCCGATTCGCGTGATTTCGGAAAAATCTCAAAATTCTGGATTCATATCTCTCAAAACATCTTCTCACTTAGAAGAAATGTCCAATTTAACCTATATTTTGATTCCATATAGGGCTCGGAATTAACTTCCGGAAGAGGTCACTTGAAGGTAAAAACTCACTGATCAATATTTTACCTTGACTTTGGAATTGCCATTCCTAGATCTCTAGATAGGATCCGTTTCCTAATTTTTAAATTACTATTCACATTTTTTTCACTTTAATTAATTATAATATTAAATAATAGCAAGTTGCAACCATTTTTCATTTCTTTTTCTTTTTCTTTTTCTTGGCAATAATTCTGGTCTTTTTTTTTCGTTTTTATTAAATATTTAATTAATTAAGAATATATAAAATAATTATTTAATAATTATTTTATATAACTTTACAAAATTTCCTATTGGTCAATTCTTGTATTTAAGCTTAAAAATACCTAAACTCAACTATTTTTGTCCAAAATTTACAATTAATTAGTAAATATATTTTTACTAATTCTTGGCCAAAACCACTAATTTTAGGGTTTTACATAATTATCTTTGAATTTCCTTTGCTTAAGCTTAAGTAATTAGCCAATAATTTCCTAATTACTTTATTATCACTTGTTGATAATTTTCTTAATTAGTATGCCTCATTACCTCATAACTTTTGTATTGACATCTTTGTTTTCATGTCTCCTGCATTATCTTAGCATTTACGGGGGCATTATGGTCTTTTCAATACTTTTGAGTATTCTCCTTCAATTTCTCCAAGTTTGTAATTTATTAAATTACCAAAATTAGAGATAATATACTCTCTTAATTCAAATAATTATTCCCTGCCTTTTAGGATTTTTCATAATTTCCTAAGTCACTTTATGCTCCATAAGGGCATTTTGGTCATTTCTGACACATTTACTAATTTTTCCCTAATTTCCATAGCATTTTCCTCAGAAAATAATATCTCCATAACTTAATATTTGATACCTCATATTCACCTATTTTTAATGGGTATTATTTACTCATTTTATGATTTTACCCTAAGTCATATTTTAGGGTATTACAAAAAGTATGATACAAGGCAACGTTCCAATGGTGTGCCAATAATTTTCCTTCCAATGACAGCAAAGATGAACCAAAGTCAAAAGTGCAATGCAAAAATACAGTGAATACTATGCAAGCTACCTAAATGCAAAAATAAAAACTATGTGCAATAAAAAATCAAAATGAAAAACTAACAATCTTCACACAAAAACCCCATGTTAGAAAGTGAGTTTGACAATTAGATTACCTAGAGAGCCAATTACTTAGCTCCCTGGCAAGGGCGCCATTTGATGAGGGCCTTTTATCATTAGCCTTGGGGTCCACAATAAAAAATTAAACAAGGAATGCATATAGACAAACCTAGGATCGTTCTCTTTTCTCGAGGAGCATTTTATTGATTCATAAGTAATCTAAATATCATGCAAATGCAATGAAAATAAGAGAAAAATTGGTTTTGGATTTTCAAATAATAAACTAAAATAGAAATGCAATTTAATTAAATGCTAACTATTGTATTTTGGTATTTTCATAAAAATGTAAATGAGTGAATGAAATGGTATGGAATTTGAAAATATCAATAATGAATACTCTTAGTCTTGGTAATGAAGAAATGACTATCCTTTTTCAAACATTATGGGAGTTAAAATTCATTAAGTTTTAATAAAAACCTCAAGATAACACTTGAGTCCAATATTCCTATTTAATAGTAGCTCCTATAAACATAGCTAACTACTACCTCTTGAAGGATTGTTTAAAAGCACTTAATGTACAATTAAAATTGGAATAATACAACATGAGTCTTCTTCAAAGTGAGTACTAAAAAGTCCCTCAAAGGCACAAATCAACCATAGCATTTAAGCAATAACATGCTAATTAATATAATCTCATTGTAACCAAAAAGAAATTCAAACATATATATTTTTCACACTACAAAATCCAATCTCACTACAAATATCAAACCAACAGAGACAATTAAAATTAATCTCATTTCCATAATGATATACAATAATTACTAGTTAGGCAATCCAAATATATATCTCAAGACTAATGGAATGATAGAAAAACTCCCATGTAACTCAAGAACAAATCCTCATCACCAAAAAGTAAGGGAATTAGCCACTGCCAACCATCAAAACTTCATCAAACAAGATCCAGATTCCAGACATTGAAGAACACCAATTAAGTAATCAATTAAGACTTATTTGAAGAAGATTTTTGGCTGGATATGAATCCAAAATTAGAGAATCCACAGCTGTATGAGTTCAAAAACAGAGGAGTCACAACCACGAATTAGTTTGGTCTGGGTAAAAAGAAATGAAGCTCACCGGCGATAATGGTGGACAATGGAGTGGAGAAAAGAACGCCGACGAAGAGGAAGATGGGGAACTGGTGAAGCTCTCGTTCTCCCATTACTACTGTTCGATTCAGAATCGTTAAGGCTTGGGCTTGGGTTGAAGAAGGTCACCTCTGGTCTTCCACAACTCTCTTTGCTCGACTTGGTCTCCGCGGCGCTTCTCTCTCTGTTCCTTGGGTCTGTGTTGGCTGATTGCTGGTCTTGTGATGGAGAGGAAGGATGAAGATTGGAGAAGGTAGAAAGGTGATGAAGGTCCGATTTGGGCCAAAAGCTTTGCTCTGGTTTCTGGTGTTTTTTAATGCGCGGCGCCCAAAACTGTCTTCTGTGATGTCAGCTGGAGAAGACGCCTAGCCTTGGTCGAAACGCTTGAAACTAAAATGAAAATTTCAAAAGTTTATGAAGGGATTAACTTAAAATTTCTTGAAATGTGTCTGAGGCTAGACTAAAATTAATAACAATTATGGGTTTTATGTAATTTTCTCTACCTCCTTTTCTTCATAGATTTATAATTTCCAAGAACTCTGGGGTATCTTTTGTAATTTTTTTCCCATTCTCAAAAATATTAATTCTGACATTTTCTGAAATCTCAAATCAACTTCCTGAACACCTACATTACAAAATTAAACAAAATGTAGCATAAAAATCTAAGAAATTATTTTCATGAATAATTAATAAATTATGACTAATTTTCCCCGATATCACTTAATTCAATATAAATATTTCTAACTCAAATTAGTGCTTAATCATATAATAATATTCTAGAAAATGCATTAATAATCCCAATTTAATTATAAAAAATCATATAAATATGTAGTTCAATCAATTTTACTTTTGATATACCTATTTTAGAAATATTTTATAAAATTTTATAAAATTTTGTCTTAATTTTCTATTTTTCAGAACAATTACACGTTGAAGAGATAGGAAATCCATAAAATCTTAGGAGAAATCTATATAAAGACAATTGAAATAGAAAAATCAATTTAGAATATTTAAATGTTAGTTATTTTTCAATAATACCCCTAATGACTGATTAGTGCAAAGAAAAGAGGAAAGGTCTCTCTCGTGCAGTCGTTTTCCCAGTAGAGCATTAGTGACTTTGGCCTCTTGAAGAGAACAGGGGAGAAAGAAGAGTAGAGTAGGGAAGAGAAGCAGAGTGAATGGAGGGGAACTCCTCTGTTTATGTTGTCGGAATCGGTGAGAGACAACGTGTATGACTCTCCGGCTGATATATGGTCTCTCGGCTGTGTTGTGGTGGATATGGTTACCGGAAAACCCGCTAGGAACAACCTGAACTGGTTGAAATTGAGTAATATCTATTCACTGTTGCTTCGAATTGGGGTTGGGGAAGAAGTGCCGGAAATTCCTGACGACTTATCATAAGACGAGACGGATTTTTCTGAGGACGTGTTTGGTGAAGGATCCAGCAAAGAGATGGATGGCGGTGATGCTTATGGAGCATCCCTTCATAAGGCAGGATGGTGAAGAAGAATCGTTGCCGAGAACTGAACTCACTTTGATTTTCCATATATTGGGTTTCTAATGAACTCGCTGAAATCCAACAAGTGGCGTGAGTGGGAATTTGATACGTCATCGAGTGTTACCAGGGGAATCGGAATCTGAAAGCGATATGGAAGATCTAAAATAGTTGCAACTACCATTATTAGCGGCAGCCCTGAATCTCAAGAAGTCAAGAAACCCAGAAACGTCTAATATGCGATCAAATTGATGCCCATTCCTTGATTTCTTTCCGTTATTTTAATTATTAAGGCATACAGAGATAATTTAGCCCAAATTCTAAATCCCTAATTGTGTCATAACCTAATTAATAATTTGTTAAGTTTTAGTAACCTAAATTAGAATTCGAGTAATTCAACCGTCTTTATATAGGATTTTCCCTAAAATCTTTGACAATAAAAAAACACCTCATTTAGATTTAATTAATTATTATCCCTATATATTTGGCAACTTCCTCCTTAAATACCTACTTATGAATTATTTCACATTTTTTCTTATTTCCCACCCTTCAAGACTGAAGATCCTCAAATATTTTGTAACAACTAGGTTTTGATATAATTATTTCAAGAATATTTTTATGTGCATTTGTTTTATTTTTCTGTTTTAAATTTTATTTATATCCCAATAAATTTAGCACATTTTTGACTATTTGTCTAACATCTTCATATATCTATTTTTTTTAAATATTATATATATATATATATATATATATATATATATATATTTTATATATATATATATATATATATATATATATATATATATATATATATATATCTGTTTTATTCTTTTCATTTTAAACTTAATTATATCCCTATATATTTGGTAACAACCCCTCCATTATCCATATTAGTTCCTGAAATATTTATTCCAAAAAAAAAAAAACTTATTTGAGCACTATGTGATTCTATTGTAATCATCGATGCCAATGTTATGGTGAAATGTCTATTGTGATCATCGATGCCAATATTACTATTCAACTTATTCATGAGTATAAAACACTTACAAATTTGATCTTGTTAAGAAATTAATTCCAAAATAAGGCGTTTCCAAAACATAAGAATAGGATAGAGGATAAAAAGAAAAATGTAAGTCTCACTTTTATTAATTTAAAGCTATGTTTTTGCCAACATCAAATTCCAAATTGTATAAAGTTAACTGAAGAAAATAAGTGGATTCTAGGGTTCTTATAATTGAAGTCTAAAATGTTAAAAAGAAACATAAAGCGTGAAGAAATCTAAACCAATACAATCGACTTAGAAAATTTCAAATTTCATACACTATATATTATTACACCATATATACAGAATCACTCCAATTTACAAGATTACTTTTGCACACAAAAAACAACACAAGGTTAAAGAAATAGTAGCTAAAATTTGATTTAACAATTATTCAACTAGCGGTGTTTGTAACATGTTCCATAAACAAAGTCTTAATGTTTTTCAATGATACCACAACGTCAGTCATAGTACATCGTGCCTTTGGTAAGTCAATGCAACAATTTAATGCTAACTCAAAAATTGATGATATATGAGGTAATATATTATCAGTATTTTGAATTTCACGGTGCACCAAATTAGTATCTATAATGTTAATGATTGAATGTGGTGTTGATTCGCTCACCCAATCTTTCAATAAAAATCCTTGAACAAACATCTCATCTGTTGGCTTCTTCCTCGTAAACACTTCCATCAGCAAAATTCCATAACTAAACACATCTCCTTTGGCGGAAACAACTCCATTCAATCCATACTCTATATGTCATATTGAATTATTAGTATAAAAGTCATTATCTCAAATTAAAAACATAACATAAGTTTTGTTATTAAACTTTTCTTTTGTATCATCACTTAATTTTTTCCAAATGAAGACGTAAAATATCTACTAGAAATTGGATAATGTCAAATTTTATACATCACAACAAACAAAAGAATATAGAAATAAATCCAAAATATCATTATCAAATCATTACCTGGTGCCATATAGCCAATTGTAGCCAAAGTTTTGGTATAGATTTCCAGTTGCCTTCTCGTAAACAATTTAGAAATACCAAAATCACCAAGATGAGCCACCATATCTTTGTCCAACAAAACATTGCTCGGTTTGATATCACAGTGAACAACTAGTGTAGGAGAACCATGATGAAGATACTCCAAAGCTAATGCCACATCAATCATTATATTCAACCTTTGCAAGACATGTAAATAATAGTTATGAGAGTACAACCATCTCTCAAGGCTCCCATTTTCCATGAATTCCATTATTAGAGATTTGAAATGATCATTTGAGCAACTACTAATGATCTTAATGAGATTGCGATGGCGTAAATTGCGCATGGCAACACATTCAATATCGAAACTTCTTGATGCTTCTTCCATGTCCGAGTTAAATACTTTGACAGCAACTATCTCTTCATTTGAAAGAGTTGCTTTGTATACTGATCCAAAGCTTCCAGAGCCAAGAAGATTACTCTCATCAAATCCATTTGTTCCATGTAGAAGCTCATAATAGGATATCCTAGTTGGTACATCCAAATTGACTAAATTGCTTGTGGTTGAATAATTATCATCATCTCTCTTATGCCTTAGAAAGACAATGCCTAAGACAATCAAAATGACAACCGTGATAGGCAATAAGAATTTTATAATCAGCATCACTTTATTTGATATGTGCTTGTTTCCTTTCCTACATGGTTGTACTGTAGTTGGGATTCCCACACAGATCTTTATTCATCATAAAAGATTCCGCAGTAAAATTTGGAAAAGGGCCACCATTTGGAATTTCTCCATACAATAAATTGTAGGAAAGATTAATGTATTTAAGATAGAGTAATGACTCAAAGGACTTTGGAATCACACTGAGACAAATAATTATGGGAGAGATCCATGGACTCCATGCTTATCATGTTGCTAAGTGATTCAGGAATAGGCCCTTGTAATTTGTTTTGTGCTAAAGAAAGAGTTAGCAAAGTTTGCAAGTCACCCATGGTTGCAGGGATGCTTCCTGAAATTTGATTTCTTGACAAGTTCAATAATGTAATTGCTCTCAAGTTTGATACCTTTGGTGAAATCATTCCACTCAATGCATTGGAGGATATGTCTAGATACAAAATATCTATGAGACTCCAAAGTGAATAGGGTATATGAGAAATCAACTTATTAGAGCTAAAATCCAACTTCCTTAGAGAAGTATTCCCTAGGCATCCTGGTATTAGTCCCGAAAACATGTTGTTGGCAAGATACAACTCACTTAGACTTTTGAGGTGGCAAAGCTCATTTATAATGGACCCTTGCAATATGTTGTTGGTGAGACTTAAACGTTGAAGATTGTGTAATTTGTTAACTGTATTTGGAATGAACCCGTCAAATCATTATCATGCGAACTAAATCCATCATGTTTGTCAAATTTCCGAGTACATTGGGTACAACTCCATTAAATTTATTCACTGACAAGTCTAAGGCAATGAGCTTAGATGCATTTGATAAGTTGTTCGGAATTGGTCCACTTAGTTCATTGATGCCCAGCTCTAATTTCTTCAAGTTGGGAAGGTTAATTCCTAAATATGATGGGAGAAGGCCAGAGAGGAAATTATCACTAAGGCTTAAATGTATCAATGTGGAAATGTTGAATATTTTGGGAGGAATAGGTCCACTCAACTTGTTTGTTCCCAAATCTAAGATTTCAAGCTTAACAAGATTCCCTATATCCTTGGGTATTAAACCCGGAAACAACAAAAATTGAATGGACTCGTTAAAAAAATCCAAAACAAGTGATTATGGTGTTTGAAGATGACACTTGAAACTACATGTATCTTACCAGTGGGTCTCGGGAAAATCACTCTTGCTTTTTACATGGGAACTCTACTCACATATTTACTTTATATATCATAAAATCACTTAAAATAAGCTAGTCTTTAATATTGGTTAATGTTAAAATGGTGTATATATTGGAAGGAATAGGTCTTTTCAAATGATTAACGGTCAGCTCTAACACATTTAGTTGATCAATTATGTGTATGCATTTAGGGTAAAAAACCTTGACATAAATAAATTGATGGAAATCATTACTTTTATACAGCTCGGATATGAATATATACAAGTAAATCTATTTTTATTATCTTCTAAAGTCTCTAAAAATATTAAAATGAAAATTAGGAGAATCATAAACGACCTTGAAATGCCATGGTTATAGAAGATTTATTTCAAATTAAAATTTTCTGTGTTCTAATTATTTAATAAGAAATTAATAACTTTTTGAAAAAAGAAACAATTGAAAAAAGAAAATAAAACAGGGAAAGAATGTATAAAAATATATGATGATGACGATGATGATGCATTTGGACATGTTATTATATATGATCTGGAGCTTTTTTATTTATCAAAGTATAAATAATGTGGGACAGTGTCATCCGACATTTAAAATATCTGTTATACATGAAATTTAAAGGTATTTATGGGCCAAATAAAATACTAGAGACAATAATAAATAATTGAGTTGAGAGTCAAGTTCGGTAAAATGTGTAATTTAACAAAGTTTCAAGCGGAAAACGGTACTTTTGAAAAATATGCCTGAAAATTCATATGCTTAGTTTTAAAAGAGTCATAGTTCATGTTAGTTGAATGTGTATGCTGGGAGGTATATATGATTTTTCAAGGTAAAGATAAAACTCTGAAAATATTTTCTGACCAAATGCACAGTTAAAAATTGTGTGAATTCTTTGGAATTTCTGGTCCTCGTTTTTATGCACATTATATTTAAGGTTTAATTATAGACTTGAAGATTCTTGATACGATTTTTCTAAAACTTGTTATAAATTTTTAAACAGACAGATTATCAAAGGATAAATAATATGGTACCATTAGTTTGAGATCTTATCTTTTTGTTTGTGATTTTAGCTTTTTAATTTTGGAACTGTAAATTACTAGCTATATTTAAGCAAAATATCATTAAATTTTTTTTTAGAGAAAATGATTAAAAAAAGAAAAGAAAGAAAAAGTAGGTAATAAAATCATGCTTGAAAGGAGGTTGTCATTATCAAATATTCCTCCGGTCTTATAAAGATATAGTTTGTAGTGCAAATTACATTAAAAAGATTGAATGGACTTATAAAGAAAAAGTAAAACAGATCATATCATTTGCAAATAATATTTACATATATACTCTATTTTTTAAAAAAACTACACGAGTCTTGCTGAATATTTGTGTTATGTTGATTAATGCACGTGCATACATGTTAGAAAGGGGCAAAGCTAATTTCTTCTAACCATCAAATTGCTTCCCTTCTAGTATTTGCGCGTGAAGTCTGAACCCCCCTGGGGGTTTTTTTTTTTTTTTTTTTTTTTGCATTGCCAGTAAATCATGTTTTCATAATGCAGTAAGCAAATTTTTGGCAATTTATCTCTCCAGATAATCATGTGAGTACGTTATGTTTACTTTGCTCAAATTTAGCCAAAAACTGTTCCCCATCATGTATTACGGGTCCACATGTAATTTGCACACACAGATACATATGTACGTACAAACATAGATACATACATACATCACATACTTTGTCTCTCCTTTGTATAATTTATTTTGAATACCTTTTTTAAAACAAATGTTGACGGTATAATACAAATTTTGATTCTTATACTGTACTTTCTTTTAAAAATACTACTTTTAATTATATTAAATGATAGAGTTGTTCTGTATATATATATATATGAGTTTATCATTTATCATGTAACTTGATATAAGGTTGTGTCAATTCACTCTTAACTATGTCGTTTTGGGAGTTAAAGGAATTAATGAAGGTGTTTTGGTTTTTTTTTTGTATTTATTATATGAATTTTACAAAAATACCCTTCATTAATTCCTTTAACCCCCAAAATGACATTGTTTTGGGCTTAGGAGAATTAATGAATGGTGTTTTGGTATTTTCGTTTTTGTATTTATTAGATCAATTTTACTAAAAGACCTTCATTAATTCTCATAACCCCAAAACTACGTCGTTTTGGGAGTTAGGAAATTAATGAAAGGTGTGTTTTGGTATTTTTATTTTTGTATTTATTATATGAATTTTACTAAATCACCCTTTATTAAATTCCCCTAACTCCCAAAACGACGTCATTTTGGGGTTAGGAGAATTAATGAAAGGTGTTTTAGTATTTTTCGTTCTTGAATTTATTATATAAATTTTACCAAAAGACCTTCATTAATTCTCCTAACCCCAAAACTACGTTGTTTTGGGAATTAGGGGAATTAATGAAGGGTGTTTTATTTATTATATGAATTTTACCAAAACACTCTTCATTAATCCCCCAACTCTCAAAACGACGTAGTTTTGGGGTGACATGACAAACCATAAACCCTATATATATATATAAAGAAAAAAACACAACTCCAAACTTATCTGTATTTTAATATTAAACTTATCATATTATATAAAAATTATCAAATATTATTTCATACGGTACGTTTAAGAATAATTCTGAAGCTACGTTTCATATATCAAAAAGAATTTCAAGTAATACTCAATTCACCCCAAAAGAGTAAATATTTAAAAAAAAAAAAATTATATTTCCTTAGAAATAAGAAAATCATAATTTACACATTGGTAAAACTACTAATAAGGGCCTGTTTGGTACAAGGGGAAGATTTGAGGAGGAAAAGAACTTAAAAGAGGCAAAGGAATGGAAGGGAAGATTAAGAGGGAAATTAAAAAATAGAGTTGTTTGGTAAACATGGAAAAAAGGGAAGGAAGATGATATAATTTTAAAAAATATAAATATAATTATAAAATACAAAATACCTAAAATACCCTTGTAACCTAAAACATATCTCCCTCCTCCTTCATCATTCTCACGGCTGACAAAACCAGTAAACAAAAAAAATCAGATTCCTCCTTCGTCCTTCTCTCTCGACACAGATCCGTTCTTCGTCCCTCTCTGATCCCTCCTTCATCCCTCTCTCTCTCTCTCTCGACGGCGATCGCTGAAACAAAAAGAAAAAAAATCGGATCCCTACTTCATCCTTCTCTCGACGGTGAAAACAAAGGTTGAGAGTGACAAAGGGGATAAGAACGATGAGGGAGGAGGCAAGCAGCGCTCCGGCAAGCGGCGCTCAGGCGAGCGGCGCCACAATCATGAGAGCCAGTGGAGGGGATAGGATTGCAATTTGTCAAGAGGGAAGATGAGATCCCACCAATAAGCGAGGGATCTCATCTTCCCTTAAATGTGGGAAGATTGCTCGCCGCAGGAAGTCTGATCCCAGGAATATGACGCAACCTAACGGACAAAGACACGGAAGATTGGCCATCTTCCCTTTCCTTCACAAAAGTTCTCGGTAACAAATGGGTCCTAAATTTCTAAGGGATAAAATTTGTAATACTATAATTATTGAATGAATATTTAATATGAAAAATTAAATTAAATTTTGTAGGAGACAAATAAAATCTTAAGAAAACAGTACAGGCAAAAAACATGTGGGCTCTTTAATTATATTCTACAAATATTATGTGGTTGAGTTTGTTCATAATCTGAGCTATCTTTTTTATTTTAGGTTTTAATCACAAGCTAGCTATACATAAGCTTCATTGTATGTGAAAGAAAATATGAATAAAATGCTGAAAAATAAAACCTCAATTTTAGAGAAAAATATTAAAAGAAAAGAAAACACACAAATACGTGCATACCTGTGTGTGTAAGAAAAATAAAATAAAACAGGTCATATCATTTGCAAATAATATATACCATTTTTTATTTAAAAAAAAAAAAGCAACCCCAGCAAATAATATATACCAAAAACTTGAATATTTGTGTTATGTTGATTAATGCATACATAAATGTTAGAAAGGGGGAAAGCTAATTTCTTCTAACCATCAAATTGCTTTATTTATTTTTGCATTGCCAGTTAATCATGTTTTCCATAAAGCGCGTTAAACCACATTTTTGACAATTTATCTCTCCAGGAGTTTTTTTGGGCATAGTTGAATTAAGAAACAGTTATGTAATTTATTTTGTATACCTATTTTAATAATATTTTTTCCGGTATAAGACAAATTTTGATTCTTATATGCTGTAATTTCTTTTAAAATTATTACTTTAAATTTTAATTTTAATTAAACGATAGAGTTGTTACAGTATGTATGTGTGTGTGTAGAAAGAAAGAAAAAAACACAACTCCAAACTTATCTGTAATTTCTTTTTTTCCTATGGTATGTTTAAGAATAATTCTAAAGCTTACGTTTCATATATCAAAAATAATTTCAAGTAATACTCAATTCACCCCAAAAGAGTAAATATTTAAAAAATAATTAGCTTTATTTTTTATGTCTTTGTAAAACCTTTGAAATAAGAAAAATTAAGAAAATCATAATTTACACGTTCGTAAAAGTACTAGTAAACTTCTAAGGGATAAAATTCTTAATACTGCAATTATTGAATATATATTTAATATGAAAAATTAAATTAAATTTTTTAGGAGACAAATAAAATCTTTAATTATATTCGACAAATATTATGTGGTTGCATTTGTTCATAATCTGAGCAATCTTTGTTATTTTAGGTGTGTAATCTCCATTGTATACGAATGAAAATATGAATAAAATGTTGAAAAATAAAATCTCAATTTTAGAGAAAAATATTAAAAAGAAAAGAAAAAACACAAATATATGCATACCTGTAAATGAGTTAATATCCAAATATAATCCTTTCAAAGAAGTGCAGTTAGCTATTGATTGTGGAATGCTTCCTCTAATTGATTGCCAGCAACTCCCAAGACTTCAAGGAAAGGGAGTTTATGGCATATTTCATCTGGCAAATTTCCTTTATATGATTGATGCTAAAGTCAACTACTCTCAAAGAAGGCATGTTCCAAATAAATGAAGGAATTTCACCTATGAATAAATACGAAATATTTTTTAATTAGTTAGTAGTAAGACTATGAATTTCCTAAATAATTCACAAACAAACGTATAAAAATACATGGAATCTTTTTAATTAGTGGCCTTAAATCAATGAGAAAAAAATTAATTTTTGTTCTAAATTAAGTTAAAAGGGACTCTTCACTCTTCTAATATCCATTGGCAACTGGACATTAAAATTCACCTATTACCATGTACAAATAAATTATTTGTATTTTTCATTAAATTTCTGTAATATTTACAAGAATCTAACTTTGAAATCTGATGAGAAATTTATCATAGGCAAAAAGGCTGGAATTTTAGTTTCTATTTATGGAATTAAAATATACTTTTAGTTTACACATTCTGGAGATAAAAGCCGAGTGCCAAAACGTAAAATTCAAAGTTATTGGTTATATAAAATTGATTGCGTTGAACATATTAGACAAGCTAGAATTTTTACTCTTAAAAAGTAATTTTAGTTTTTAAAAAAATATCAAGAAATATGTGTGGGTATGTGTGAAGCATAAATATTAAATGCAATTGTTTGTGAAAGCATACAAATTAAGAGATGGATAGACGGAGTATACTATAAAGGAGTTGTCTGACAGATATAATTTTTCCAACCTCGTTCCATTGTTGATTAATGTTGGAAGACTACCAGTCAAATTGTTTTGATATAAATTTACAACTCTTAAAGTAGAAATGCTTAATAGAGATGATGGAATTTCGCCTGTTCAATTTAAAAGCATACAAGATATAAGTTTTATTAAAGTTAGCTAATAATTAAAGGCTTTGGTATTAATCTTCAATATCAAACTAATATATGTACATCCATTATGTAAAGAATAAAAAAAAGATATAATAATAGAACGAAACAAGAAAGCTCTATTAAACCATATTGAACGCCACCTTCTTCTTCTTTTTATTTTGTTATTAAAATTTATATATTAAACGAAATATATAGCCTTGCATCAATAGGATAAGAACACAACTGATTAAGTGATTACCTAATATATCACAAATATCATAAGAAGAAAAAACCTATAAATACAAATGTAACATGTAGAAGTTAACAAAAATGTTATACCATACCTATGTTTGCATTATCAATTTACAGTACTAGTAAATAATAGTTTCTACATTTTTATGATATATTTACTTTACATGTCATAAGTTAATATGTACAAGATACAATTTTAGAATTTAATTTATAAATCATTTAAGACTGGCTCATTTTGAGAAACAACAATAATATACTTTAAAAGAAAAAAGTAGAATTAAAATTCTTTTAAAAAAGCTACGTATGTTATAAATTTTAATTTGATACTTTTACATTTTCTCTTATTAATATAATGAATCATTTAACTTTGCTCTATTAGCACTATTAACTCTTGTATAGGGGCTAATAGTGCTTATAGAGCAATGACACAAAGGCTGTTGGTACTGATGGAGAAAAATTAAAGAATTGATTCAACAAAAAAAGGTACTACTATAAAAGTGTAATTTACACTATAAAAGTGTTCATATAATTAGGACTGGAGGGAGTATTAAAAATTAAAGGGAAAGTATAAGAACCAGCAAAATGTTTTCCTTTAAAATAGACTATGTTGTATTTAAAAGTAATCTAGACAAGTTATTAGTATTCACTAATTATTTTCTTTTCTCTATATTTTCTTCTATCCATCCAAAGCACAAAGAGTAAATAACATTATCTTTTCAATTTTCTCTTCTCTTCATTTTCTTTCTTTATATTGTATTTCCTCCCATATTTTCTCTTCATCCAAGCAAAGAATTAATGTTGGTTGTTGATTATTTTATTATATAAAGACAACTTTACTAAATGAAGATAAAAGTTGCATAAAAAGGCCTCCACAGAAGACCATGGACTTGGACAGAATAGGGAGGCCCAATCACATATTTCAAATAGTACACAAAGAAGAATCCCAAACAATCTGAAAAATTTTGTTTGATGTCTGGAAAAAGTTAATAGTGCGAAGTATTTTATTTTATATTCAAAAAAATTTCTTGGTTGATCAGGGAAGATATAGTTTCATGGAAGTGGATGATTAGGGAAGGTATATAGGGATGCCCCTGTAGGAATGATAAACCCAAGAGGAATGTTCCTGTTTTGACAATTTGAACTTCACACTCACTATAAAAATTCAATATCAAATAGTTTATCAATTTATAATATTGTTTTTGACGATACGGGCATATGAAAGATGCTTTCACTTTCATACCCATGACAATGTTCTCCAAAATCATTATGTTTTGGGCAATACTTAAGTAGGAATCATTATTGTTTTGGCAAAGAATAGGCTTCAGAATATAATGATAAATCAGACAATTTTAAATTAAAATCAAATATTGAGGGAGGGTATACACTACCAGATAATTGATTCCTTGCAAGTTTAATGTCTTGCAGCACTGAATTGTTAAATATTGATGATGGTATAGAATGAGCAAGTTGATTTACACCAATATTTATGATTCAATGATTTTCATGAGAAGATATAGTTACAAGAAGACTAGCTGGCTGGAAGGCGAAAACCTTGAGTATGGAAGGAAGAGTTACGCTAGCAAAGTCTTTCTTATAATTAAAACTCTTACCTTGCAAGTTGTTGTTGCTAAGAGATAGCCGCTGGAGGTTTGTCAAATTTCCAATGTCACTTGGTATGGTTCCTTCATCGAATCTGTTTTCACCCAATTGCAAGTATACCAATTCTTTGCATTGATGCCAAATGGAGGGTATTTTGCCTGACATATTATTTTCACTCACATAAATTAATTCAAGTTTTGGAAGTCCAAAATACAGATTTGTTGGGAGACTACCAGATAATTGATTCATTCCAAGAGAAATCTCTTGCAGCATCGAATTGTTAATTATTGATGTTGGTATAGAACCGGCAAGTTGATTCACACCAAGATACAGAATCTTTAGTTGTGAAAGATGTCCAATCTCATTTGGTATGCCTCCTTCAAAAATGAGGGAGTAAGAAAAAGGTAATGTCAATAACAACTCTTTACATATCATAAGTTATTATATATATGAGATAACTTTTTTAAGAAAAACTAGTGTAATTAACAATACTTGCACATTTTAAAGAAATAACACAAATATACTCTAAATGATAAAACTCAACAACTATTATTTTCAAAAAGGTATAACCCTTTTAATTGGGTTCGGGTAATAACCATAGATTAAATCAGTTGGTTATGTGTTTGGTTGAGAAAGTTGGATGGATTAATGACAATTAAAACTAAGAGGTGCGTTGAAATCCAATTTGCAATTCCTTTTAATCATTCCTATCAAAGCACCAGTTGTTGTTGAGACAATCCCAGAAAAATTCTTTTGTCAACTCTACAAACTTTTTAAAATGATAACTGTAGTAAATAATAAATAATAAATATATTTTAGAATATTAAAACCAAAATATAGTTTAGAATATGTTTGTTGTAAGGTTTACTCAATTTGAAAAATAAGGTGTTACAAGACAAGTAAAGAAATTTAAAAACAAGTGTTGAATCCAGTTCAAAATTTCGATTACAAATGGCTTTTTTCCCCATTTAAAGAGGAAGAGAAAAAGTTGGCAAAAATTAACAAGAAAATTCATAAAAACACCAAAAATAAATAAACAATTGAGTCAAACAAAAATTCCTTGAGGATAAGATCCTGCTAACCAAATACACAAGTTTAAAGACAAATATAAAGATTGAAAATAATCTAAAACATACCTGACAAATTATTATAAGACAAACTCAATAACTCAAGGGAAGTTAAGTTGGAAATCGTGTGAGGAATGTTTCCTGATAGTTTGTTACCCGCAAGTCGTAAAAACTTTAATTGCTCAAGTCTGCCCACCTCTAGTGGGATTGCCCCTTCAATGAAGTTAAAATTACAATCTAAGATCTCCAACGATGACAAATTGAATAGAGATAATGGAATAAATCCACTAAGACTGTTATTTCGAAGATTTAGTTGCACAAGTGAAGATAAATTTCCTATCCATGTTGGAACTTGCTCATCATGAAAGTCATTGTGGCTCAAGTTGAATAGTTTCAAATTACGCAAACGAACTAAATCTTCTGGTATTTGGCCATAAAAATTGTTGTCACTGAGATCAAGTTCCACGAGGATAGAGAGATTTCCTAACTGTGGAGTTATGGAGCCCTTAAGTTCCATGCCACCAAGATTCAAGGAGTGGACTCTTCTATTATGAGTATCGCATCTGACACCAGTCCAATTGCATGGAGAAGAAGAGACAGACCAATTAGCTAAGAAATCATATGGATCTAAAGTGATACAAGATTTAAGGGCAAGGAGTGCAGATTTATCAGTACTGATGTTTGTATCAGTCCAAGCTAAGGAGCCCATGAAGCATTGAAGTAAGAGAAGGAAAGAAGGTTTTCCCATTTCTAGTATAGCAGGCTCAACAAAATTTCTAGTCTAAGTGTATCGAGCAATTAACACACATCTCGATTTATACTTCTATTCCAAATCAAGTCAAATCATACAAACAATTGTTTTTTTTTTTGGCTCTTTTGTCATATCAACTTTTTTAGAGGGAGAACTTTTATAGTTACATATTTGTTTCATTATTAATTTTTCATTTTTCATTTTATTTTGTTTTATTTTATAGGTCAAACCATGTTCTCATTAGAGTTGAAATGTATGACTTTTTTTTTGGGAGTAAATTAAAGATGATTTTATCTATATATTTAACTAACAATACTTCATATATGGTAAAAAATATTTATATTGTCACTTTTATTTTGTATTGATTTTCTCAAAATCTCCAATATGTAGCACCGATTAGTTGAGAACTTATAAGTTCTAACAATTCAAATCCATGAGATATTCCAAAGCCATTCCACATAAAACACAATTTTCTTCTTGACCGACTAAAAGATCAAAATAATGCAATGATAATAGAAATGTGGTCCCTCATCGTTGTATGTTGTATAATTTCTTCCGTTATATCACAACGATGAGGGACCACATTTCTATTATCATTGCATTATTTTGGGTCTACTTACAAGTCAAGCATGACACTCATGTACCTATAGATGAAGTCTGAAGACTTTTTGGTGGAATATGCGATGAGAAATAATTAGGGTTTAGTTATATATTTCATTATTTTCATTTTAAATATTACATATTACATCTATTACCTCTTTTGGCTTCTGCCCCGTCTCTTCCCTTTCTATTTCACACACCATGTCATCTAATCTATCTTTCACACTACTTGCCTTGAAGCATTTGCCAAGAAAAATCTAGCTAAATAAAGTGTTTTTAGCGGACAATAATTAAATATATTTTTGCATCTTATTTATTTTTATAATTAAAAATCAAATGATTTTATTCTCTTATTTATTTTAAAATTTTGTCTTCATATTCTATAGCTTTCCAATTTTATATCCAACGAAATTTTATAAAAGTTATTACCATCTAAACATGAGTTAACAGGAATAAATATATAAATAATATTGAAGCTAATGATTTATTCAGTTTGGATTTTTTGGATAAACAATATATTTCCTCAGAAGTAATTCTTCTGAACTGATTATAGAATACTTTGTATTTCTCCTCATCACATGTCATTTATTAAATTAATTGCTTCAAATTTATCAAGCTTAAGGTTTGAGATGGGACCTAACGAGATCACTAAAAAAGGAACAATATAAAATAATATTTTGATGTACCTACCATGATTTTTTTAAAAAAAAAATAAGCCTCTCTTTATAATGCCAACCTCTTTGCAATAACCAAGAGTTATCCACAAAAGAGGTGTACATAGAATTTAAATCTAAATAAATATAATATATAAATAAATAAAAATGTTCATGAGCACATAAAAACACCTAAACTATGTGTATGTGATGTGGAGTCTCTAAGGCAAGCGATCTGTTTCACACCAAACCAACCACTCTCTTGCCTCCATTATTACTTACGTGGTTAACCATCTATATCATTGTCAGACCAAAATGGTTTTGCTGCCTAAAGAGAGTGCCATCCAGCTATTCTTTTGACTTTTCAAAGAGAATCTCTTGTAGCCACGTACATTTCTGAACACACCACAAACCCAATTCCGTGCGTATAGATAACATGTGCATAGTCATTTTCATTGCTTTGCATGATCTTTCGGCCAAACGACAATGTTAACAAAGATAACAATGTTACTTAAAACAATATTATATATCAATTGTTTTGCATTAAATATATAATAAATTTGATTTTTAAGAAATTAAGGAAACTAAATAAATTATTTAATCAAATAATATGGTATGTATTCTTATATGATATACTCCTCCGGTCCTAATTATAAGAATACATTTTAGAGTTAGTTTGGCCCTAATTATAAGAAATAAAGTTTTTAACTTTTATCAATTTTTTTATATAATACCCCTATTTATATTTATTATTAAGAGCATTTATATATATATGTGTGTGTGTGTATGTAGATAGATCTATATGTATACACATATATACACACACATATATATTTATATACAGACCATTACTTCAATTAAAAACATGTGGAAAAGAAAATTGGTTGGAGAGATATGTGGTGGGCCAGAATTCACTTTTACTTACGTCATTTTAAATTTATATATAGACATTTTAGAAAAATGAGTAAAATTAACTAATTCAACTCATCTTCTTAATCCCCAAAATCGGTTAAATAACTCCTATAATTAGGACCGAAGGAGTATCAATTTATTAGTCAAATTAATTAATTTGGGAAAAAATTAAAATATAAATATTCTAAAACAATTTGATTAGCTTCTTTAACCTCTAAAAAATTAACTTTGTCTTACATTTAAGATTGGAGAGTGTACCTTTTTACTGTTTAAGGTATCCAATTAAAATACTCGGGTGTCTCTTAGAGACAGAGCTCGTGAAAGAAGACCACAAAAAGAAAGCACATGCAAGATGGGCCCTCTGCTTTATTGCCTATTTGTTCTTTATTTTTCGCTTATTTTCCACATGCGGAGGTGGGGAGTTGATTACCCTCACCAAATAGACTTGGATCACTTTTTTCATTACTCCATCCACTTGGTGCTGGTTTGGAACAGGATGGAGGGTTCAAAACAACTTTTCAATCATAATTTATAGAATATAAAGTAAATATGTAAAATGAGTGTTATCTCGACTTATGTGTATAAATATTTTAAAAGCTCCACTAAACATGCTTAAGTCTCATCCGAGCTTCATAATTATAAGGTTAAGTTAATTATTTTAAAAGAGATTAAGAAAATTAATTACATTATTTTAGAGTTTTTATTTTTATTTTTTTCTCTAAACTAAATAGTTTAACTAATAAACTAATATATAATCTAAGAGACACAACATATAATATGATTAAGAACTTGTTTAATTTCCTTAACCTCTCAAAAAAAAGTCAACCTAGTCTTATAATTAGGACTAGAGAAGTGTATTTTTAAGCTGTAACTATGGACACGTGGCACTCTGTATTGATAAAGGCTTATCCCCACAGAAACCATTCACAGAATTTTAATTAATGTTTTTATTGAAATGTTGGAATCTTTGAATAAATTCTGAATTTTTCTAGGACAATATTAGTATTCAAATTAAAGATCTCATCAAAATTTACAGCAGTTTGCCAAACAAAAGCTAAGAGAAAAAGAGTAGTACAAATATTATTCATAATATCTACAATTGGATTCAATCTTCAAGTAATTTCGTAAAGAAAAACTACTTAAATAAAGAGTAGAGTTTATACAAATACATACGAAACTAAAGATTTTAAGATTAATAAACATTTTGTTCTTTAAGATAATTTTCTTTTTTCTTTTTGAGAATTCAATTAAAAAAATTCAAATTAAGTTACTATTATTAAGTACTAAGTATTAAGATTCAATTTATATTTTAAGTTTATATTATTATGAATAATAATATTAATAAAAATAATAATGAATTTTTAAGACTTCAATTTGATAACAGCCGGTCTCAAAGATTTTCATTAGGCGTGGCAAACGAAAATTGAATTTTCATTATTCCTTTTCTAGTTCCCTCCAATTCCCATTGATTTCTCCGCTCTCTTCTCATTTCCACTTCCCGCCCTGCGCATTCACGATGGCTACCGTAGCCTTAGATTTCGGAGATCTTTGGCTCAACAGCAATCTGAGAATGATTCGTGTGGTTTAGTTCGTGTTTGATGCGTTTCTGTTCGCATGGCTCAACAACAATATATATATATATATATATATATATATATATATATATATATATATATATATATATATATATATATATATATAATCTGAGAATGATTCTCGGATATTGTTGTTGGGGTGTGTGTGCGCACGCGTATATCAAAGATAGTAATACGTTATTTGGTCAAGAAAGATAGTAAATCATTGACGTAGATTTCGGCTTAAGTTTGAAATTAAATATCCATTTCTTATTTCTTTGTTTCATTGCTTATCTCCTCCTTCTTAGCGACGACAAAGCTCCAAACTTGATTTCCATGGGGACCGAGTCTCAGTCTGCAACTGCTGCCTCTCTTGAGGTAAACCTGTTATGTCTGTTTTGCTTATTTCTGCATTCTCGATCAATCGTTTCTATTTGTTGTTCTTGTTTTTTGAATATATTGAGATGATGTGCACAGAAAAAACTGACTGATAGACAAGCGAACAGAGGAGTAGAAGAAGATAGATGAATGGCTTCCCATAACTTCTTCGAGGAACACAAAATGATATTACTCTTCTCTTGAGTCTTGACCTCCCTCTCTATCCCTGTACCGTTTTTTTTTTGCTTCCACCCAAAATGTTCTCTGTTCCTTCTTCTTCGTCTACCTCTTCTCAGAGTTCTCTCTAAGGCAGTTCAGATACTCTCCTCTCTAAATCCATTTGTTTTAGTTCCTCTGGTGAAAGATCTGGAAACAGAGTTCTCTCTGAGGCAGCTCAGGCGTCTACAATCTCACCGTTTTTTTCATAAAAAGGAATTTTTAAGACCGGATGTGTTTTCACATCCGGTCTTAAAGTCCATTCTTTTTCTTTCTTTTTTTGTGTGATGGAAAGGGACTTTTAAGACTAGATTTGAAAATATATCCGGTCTTAAAAGTTCATTCTTTTTTATTTTTTATGTAAATGGATTTTTAAGCAGGATGTTTAAAAGTCCGATCATAAAAGTTTGACATCTAAGATCTCATATTTTAAAAAGTCCGGTCTAAAAGTATTTTTAAGACCGGACCCGCATCCAGTCTTAAAAGTAACAGACTTTTAAGACCGCCCTGAACAAGACCACCACAGATCCAATCTTACGATACCTCTTTCGATCGATCTTAAAAGCCTTTTTCTACCCGTGTTAAATATAACTAAGTCTCAAGAGATTTGACAAAATTTGTTATAAAAGAAATCCACTATTTAGGACTTATTCATAATTTTATTCAGGGTCAAGGTGCAAAAATATACAAGTGTTTTAGTCAAAGGAGTGCCCAGAGCAAGTGTTTTTAGGTGCAAAAGTGACTATGTGGTTATAAATTATGTGCAAAAATATTGTTTGACCATTAAGTTTGACTTTTTTTGCTAACCTGGATGATGAAGTGGCTTTCAAAGCGCGCAAAATACACATTTGGTTTAGTCAAAAGAGCGCTCAACACCTAATGATTTTTTTAAGTGCAAAAATATTATTTGACCATTAGTTTAACTCTTTTGCTGACTGACAATGACGTAGCTTTCTTTTGTTTCTTTTCTTTGTTTGAATTTTTATTAACAATATTTATTATTATTATTATTATTATTATTATTATTATTATTATATAATTATATAATTATATAATTTTTTTTATTTCTTTTTCATTTTTGAAATATTGAAAATAGAATATAAATATTGATTTCTAAGTTATTTATATTTCATTTTGATTTCTAATTTTTATATTTGATATATTTATATATTGAATTTAATAAATTTAGAAATATATTTATAAAATATATTTCTAATTTATAAAAGTTAAAATTGAAAGATGAAAAATGGATAATAAAAATATTTCAAAATCAAGAACAAACAAGGAAAACACAAAAAACAAAAGAATAAAAATTATGATTTTTTATTCTTCATGTTCCGGATTACGTCCTGAATCGATAGATTGGAAATTTGGAATCTGAATATGAAAGAATCAAAGAATATCACTATCGTGTAAATAAAAAGTACACATAAGAGGATTCACACTGTAAAACTTATCTGATATTATAAATCAATATTATTAAAAGGTTCGAATCTTCGAATAAATTCTGAATTTTTCTAGGACAATATTAGTATTCAAATTAAAGATCTCATAAAAAAATTATAGTAATTTGCCAAACAAAAGTTAAGAGAAAAAGAGTAGTACATGTATTACTGGCATAATATCTACAATTGGATTCAATCTTCAAGTAATTTTGTAAAGAAAAACTACTTAAATAAAGAGTAGAGTTTATACAAAAACATAGAAACTAAAGATTTTAAGATTAATAAACATTTTGTTCTTTAAGATATTTTTCTTTTTCTTTTGTGAATTCAATTAAAAAAATTCAAAGTAAGTTAATATTATTAAGTACTAAGTATTAAGATTCAATTTATATTTTAAGTTTATATTATTATGAATAATAATATTAATAAAAATAATAATGAATTATTTATTTATTTAATATTTTAATATTTTATTTAATTATTGTTAATAAGAAATCAAAATAATAAAATAATAAATAAAAAACGAAAAAAATATTTGGTGTTGGGCGCTCTTTTAGCCAAAATACATATGTATTTTTGTACTTGAAAGCCTACATTATCGTCCAAACAAAAAAAAAAAAATCAAACTTAACCGTTAAACAATATTTTTGTACCTAATTTATAACCACATACCACTTTTACACTTTAAAAAAATACTTACCACTAAGCACTCCTCACAAAAGCACATGTATATCTTTACATCATAACCTTTTTATTCATAACCAACTATTTGTCCACTTATTCGTAATTTTATCCGCATCTGGTGTTGATCTTTCTAGGGCCTTTAGTGGTTTGATTAGTCTGCCCAGTTGGTACTGTTGGGATGGTTGAGGAGTGTTCCGTCCTTCTAAGGTCATTTAGGTCTTTTTATTTTGTTGGGATTCAATCATTAAACAATTATTGATCTTTTCTGTAGCCAACCTCACATCACATGGGCCTTTATTTTATCTTCATGTCTCGTACATGTAATTATTGCCTTACCCCATGTGCCTTTAAGGCAAGCTATCTGTGTCCACACAGAACCAACTACTCTGAAGACGGTACAAAGTGATTTTTACATATTTTCATATAAAAAAATAAAATAAAAATACTAGCATTTGTACAGAAATTAGTCAAATATCTTACATGTGCCTTTATTTTAGTTTCAGTCTCGTACATGTACTTATTGCCTTACCCCATGTGCCTTTAAGGCAAGCTATCTGTGTCCGGAAGCGGATTTCCTCAGAAGCAGAAGGCTCAGAATCCCTCAGAATCCAATCTGGGCCGTCCAAAAATGAATCCAACGGTTGGAGAAGAGTTCCCTCACGGGACTGGGTTTGCCCGCTGGCAGACACGCAGGAAAGCTTCACGCCACCTAGGTTGCGTGGAAAATATTCACGCCACCAAGGTGGCGTGAAGGTTTCTTACACGACAAAGTCGCGTAAAAAAATGTCACGCCACCTTGGTAAGGTGGCGTGAAGCCCTGGAATGACCATTTAACACCATAATCAAATATTTACAAAGATACGTTAAGCTTCTTTACGCCACTTGTACCGTCGTCAGACGACGGACCACTGCATTACTTTTACAAAGATACGTTAAGGTTCTTTACGTCACTTGTAACTGCTTGTCAAACAATGGAACCCACTGCATTACTTTGATAAATAGTTTGGAATTTGATTTATTTGATAATTTTTTTTTAAAAAATTATTTTGGTCAAAAAGCCCTACGAAGTGTACAAAGTGATTTTTACATATTTTCATAAAAAAAAATAAATACTAGCATTTGTACAGAAATTAGTCAAATATCTTACATGTGCCTTTTTTTTAGGGAAAATTCATATAGGGGCCCAATTAAGGTCTAAAATTTCAAAAAAGGCCCCAACAACTTTCACATACCAAAAAGGGCCCTAGGGCCTTTTTTGGGATTTTTCATTAAAACGTTAGTTGTTAATCGATTGATTGTTAACCGGGTGATATTGTTGTTAAAGTGACTAATTTAGTTGTTAAAATATTGTTGTTAATGCGACTGATTTAGTTGTTAATGGGTATTGATTTTTTTGTTAATCCTTTTTTTTTTTGATACAATTGAGAAACCACACAATATCTAAGTTATATCAGCAACCATAAACCTTTCCAGCGTCCTATCTGCTTGCGAGAGAATATGAAGCCCAGGCATCAGAGATAGACTTCTCTTAGCAAGGTGATCCGCGACAATATTTGCCCATCGACTAATGCGCCGAAACTCCACATTCCAGTCCCGCTCTAGTAGTTCTTTCATCACCACCGCAGACGACTATCCACGTGAGCATCATTAACTGGGCTCTGAATCAAGGCCACCGCGTCTGCCGAATCCACCTCCAGGATGACATGCCTGAACCCTAGATCCCAAGCGAGTTTGAGTCCATGAATGCATCCCACATCTCGGCAAATCGGGACAGTACCCATCCTCGCCTTTGAACATGAAACCCGCAAGGAACTTGCCAAACTCATTTCGCGTAACTCCTCCACTTGCAATCCCGAGTTCCCGAATGAGAATGCTCCATCGGTGTTCACCTTTACCTGGCCCGAGGGTGGAACTTGCCATTTTCCTCCAGTGAGCTAGGTACCAACGTTTTGAGCGAAATCCGACCGCAAGCTTCATTTAAACTTCCGATTAAAGCATGAACGTCGCCGATAATTGGGAGTTCGAGACCGTCTTGTTCTCAAAGACCGCAGAGTTTCGCTTCTCCATAGCCACCAACACACAACCACAAAGAATTGCCTCCATTCCTCGGTTTGTTGTTTCCCCTTTGGCTTTTAGATTCCAAATAATCCAAGGCTCAAACAGAAGGAGTGAAATTCCGCCATAGGGCCGGAGGCACAAGCTGACGCCAAAGCTTGAGGGTTTGGGCAATCCCTAAGCACATGTTGGATGTTCTCTGATTCCCTATGACAAATAGGACAGAAGTCATCAAGAGTCAAACCACGCTTGAGCCTCGATGCATTAGTGAGGAGCCGCTTATGAACAACAAGCCAAATGAACAGTTTACATCTTTCTGGCACTTTGAGTTTCCAAATAATCCCCCATAAAGGATCCGGATGAGAGTTATCCTGGTTGCAAGCATTGTATGCTGTTTTCACAGAAAAAATACCATCCTTACTCCATTTCCATCTCAAATGCCCATTAGGCAATTCTTCAATACCATCACAAACTTTACTCCATGTACGCTTTATCCCACTCCATAGGTTCGATCCCTGTTTACTCATTGCGATTCTAGGGAGCACGTCCTCACCACAATTATATTTATTTCGTATGACTTTCACCCAAAATCATCACGTCTAGCCGATAAATTCCAGCCAACCTTCATGAGGTAGGCTTGATTTGACTGGTTAGTGTGACGGAGCCCCAGACCGCCTCTAGCTTTAGGTCTACAGACCGCGTCCCAAGCCACCAGCGGTATTTTCTGTTGCTCATCCGTACTTCCCCAAAGGAATCTCCGATTACACTGGTCCAAAGTCGCACACGTGCTAGCCGAATAAAGAAGTTTGCATCACATAGCCAGAATTGCTGAAGTTACCGATGAAATAAGAGTGGATCTCCCCGCCGATGAGTGAGATTTAGCATTCCAATTTGATAGCCTTACCTTGACCTTGTCCACCATATAATGATAGGACTCCTTGGTGACACGCTTGTGGTGAAGAGGAACTCCCAGGTATTTACCTAAGTCACTTGTAATGGAGAACCCAAGTGACTCACACATTTCTGTCCGTATCACATGATGGACATTCTTAGAAAAAAACACACGGGTTTTTTGCTGGTTAATCTTTAATCCAGAGCTTTCACAAAAAGTATTAAGGCACGTGTTGATCAAATCAACTTGGTCCATGGAGGCTTCTGCAAACAGAATAATGTCGTCTGCAAAGAAAATGTGAGAAATAGGGGGCCAGATTTTGTTAACCTGATAGGCTTCCAACCGCCATCCTGGGACAGCAGCTTGGATGAGGTGAGACAATTTCTCCATACAGAGGACAAACAGATATGGAGAAAGCGGGTCCCCTTGCCTTACTCCTCTTGATGGTTTGAAGGTCTCCGCTTTATCGCCATTCCACAATAGTTGCATACTAGAGCTGGAGACACACTGCCTAATGACCTCATTAAGTTGAGATGGAAGCTTCAATTCTTGAAGGCAGCACTGTAAGAAATTCCAATTAACTCGATCATATGCTTTTTCCAGTCAATTTTAATTGCCAAGAAACCCTTCTTCTGCTTCAAACTCCTCATGGTGTGGATGACCTCCGAGCTACAATTATGTTGTCACTCTGTGTCTTCCGGAACAAAGCTACATTGGTTTGGGGCAATCACTTGAGGTAAAATGGGCTTCAAGCGCTTTACAATAATTTTTGTGAGAGCTTTATACACAACATTGCAAAGGCTAATTGGCCTTAGATCACCCATCACCTCTGGGTGATCTTTCTTCGGGATGAGCACCATGAGCGTTCCATTAATCTCCTTAATATCCTGCGGATTAGCAAACAAATGTTTAACATAAGTCACCACAGATGAGCAAACAGTACTCCATTGATTCTGGTAGAAAAGAGCGTTAAACCCGTCTGGCCCCGGGGATTTTAGCGCACCCATACTAAAGATGGCATCTTTGATTTCAATGTCTGAGACCTCTCTGTTGCACCCACCCTAGCAACCCCTCATCTACGCTAGGATAGGATGTGTGCGAGTAATAGTTGGTAGGGAGATGCTGTCTTCAGTTAGAAGAGTCGAGAAAAAGCTAGTGGCCAAACCTTTAATTTGTAAGGGGTCATAGATCCATGAACCCTCCCCATCTTTTATAGCCTCAATGCGCTGGGACTTCCGCCGCCTATTGGCACGGCCATGAAAGTACCTAGTGTTCCGGTCCCCAAACACAGACCAATCTGCCCTGGACTTTTGAGCCCAAATGAGGGATTCCTGAAGAAGAACATCTTCAAGCTCCTTCCAAATGGTAATCTGCAGCTCCTCATATTTAGGCAACAAGCCATGCAAAGAGACAGCCTTATTTAATCCATCAAGACGTCTTAAGAGATGCTTTTTCCTACCCTCCGTATGTCTAAAAACTTCTTTGTTCCATTTAGAGCATGCCTCAGAGAATTGAGAGATGTTTGACAGCCAAGCAGCATCAGTAAGCCAAGATTGACGTACAAAGTCATCAAAATTTTCATGGAGGGCCCAAGCCGCAATAAAGCGGAATGGCCGATTAGATCTAATAAAGTCTTTGGTCGAATCAAGCCGAAGAAGCAGGGGCCGGTGATCCGATTTAAAAAAAAGGCAGGTGAGAAACTGAGGCATTAGAGAATTGATCATACCAGTGATTGTTCACCAGAATCCTATCTAGACGTGCCTCAGACATGCCTCTTTTCCATGTGAATTCAGGTCCAACAAACCCCATATCTCTTAGATCATGCGTATCCACCCATCTAGAGAAATCCTGGTCAATAGAGCGCCGAAAAGTGGCATTTGAACGCCTTTCACACAGGAGAAGCGTACCATTAAAATCACCGCCAAGAAGCCAGGCACCCTGTACCGATTGGGCAAGCCGAGAAAGGTTATCCCATAACACTCGGCGAGATATACATGAAGGACTAGCGTATACAACAGTAAGAGTCCAGGAGTGGCCTGTTGTACCATTAACCTGTAAGTGAATAAATTGGTGATGTCTTTCTAAAACAGAAATAGAGGCAATGCTTGGATTCCATAAGCACCAAATTCCTCCACTATAGCCCTCACAATCAATTAATTCCATGTTCGAAAAACCCAACTGACTAGCTCGTACTACAGAAGACTCCTTAGCACACCTTGTTTCCACAATAGCAATAAAATCTAAATGATAATGGGATTTGAGGTCACGTACTAACGCAGGAAATCTTTTAGCACCTGTGCCTCTAGAATTCCAGATTAGGAAATTCATAAGGAAACAGTAGGTGCTTGTTGGGGTATTGCAACCTCCCCCTCGGCCTTATCCTGATCACACATGGGCTCATCTAAATGTTGTTGTTGAACCAAATCAATACCTTGAAATTCTGCATTACCTACATTATATCCCAGGACCACGTCCTTCACCGAGAGAGCTTCTCTAGGTGGAATTAAAACATCTTCATTCATGCTCATTGAGGGCCCCGCATCATTCACGCCCGTAACCTTGGGAATAGGAGACACGTCAACTACCTCCTTGGCCTCCATTCCCTGAAGCACATTATAATAATTAGAGTTAAGAGGCCCCAAATCGTGACCCACAGTAGACTCTCGAGAAGGCCTGGTCTTGGGCTTGGATTTGTTTTCTTTGCCCTTTAACTTCCCTTTGCTTTCACCTTTTCTCTTGCTTCCCACTTGGACCCATTCTGCCGATAGTGGGCCTTTCTCCCTAGTCGATGCTTTTTTGTTTTCGTTTAAACCTGGAGTAGCTTCTTTCTTCATCTGTTCACGCCGCAATATCCGGATACCATCAGTTGACCCCTTAACCTCAGCTAATACCGGATTTTCCTGAATTCCCTTCTTTACACTCGCCTCACTTAAATGCCCACTTAAATTTCTGCGAAAATCCCGCCGCAAGAGTTTAATTTTCCCAAATGGGCTTTCATCAATCTTCTGACCGCCGTCGGACACAGTACTGGGTTCACCACCGGATATTGAATCCTTTTCCGGCGATTTACCACCGTTACCCCCGACCACACCACTGACACTGCTGATTCCTTCTTCCACTCCCTCCTTACCGTTCACATCCTTCTTCGGTTTGCTGCTACTGTCACCCACTGGGACTTCTTCCACCTTCTCCTGCTCAGAGACTGGATTTGTGGCTTTGCATACATTTAAAGGGCAGCCTTCTTTCTGATGTCCATATTTACCACACATGAGGCAGACTTGATGAAGTCCCTCATAAATAATAGGTCGTTCCTCCCCGAAGACCAGGTACGTTGGAATTAGAGGTTTCTTCAGGTCAATTTCCACACAAATACGTGCAAATCCTCCTTTATCATATACCGAAGTAGAGCGGTCAACTTTAATCATCTTTCCAATCATGTTCCCAATTCTTCGAAGCGATTCCACATTGTAAAACTCAAATGGTACATCTGGTAAGCGGATCCAGGCAGCGATATTACACTGCACATCAGCCTTCCATGGGTTGAAATTAGGACGCCATCTCTGAACAGTTAAATAATGATCATCAATCATCCATGGTCCCTCCTAAAATGCGTATGCTCTGTCTTCTTTGTTGGAAAAAGACACTATGAAATATCCATTATTAAGCGGGATCAACTTCAGAGGGTCTTTCAGTCTCCACATTCGATTGATACGATCCCGGATAACATACGTGGGGAAACTCGCGCCTAGCACTTTTATAATCAGCGAATTCATCCAAGGCAAGCACCATGCCGTATACTCTTCAGCAGTGAAAGAGATTTTTCCTGGCTTCCCCTCCAGCCTCCTCGTTGTCGGGCTATCCTCACCATCCGACTCTTCCAGATCGCCATGTTGCTCCTTCTCATTCATTTTGTGAAAGTACTCCTTCCATCCCTGCATGATGTCGTCTTCCTCAGAGTGTTTCACCAAAAAACCTGCGCATCCCGGAGATAATAGCTTATCCCGATAGGACTGAACAGGAGCACCATTCCTCAGGTTTGGAGGTGATCCGCTAGGAACACTCTCAGCACGACTCTTTCCCTCACCCTGTTGGCCGAATAACAACCCCTTCCCTCCTTCAGAATGGACATGCAGGTTTGACGTCTTCCCGCCATCCCCCACTCCGTCACCTCCTCCTGAGCCCTCCTGGCCGCCGCTCTCCTTTCCCTTTTTCCGTCCCCGTTCGCTCATCTCGCTAATTTCCGAGTGTTAATCTCGCTGTTTTTAGTTGTTAACGTTTATACCAGGAAAGGCCTAGGGTCTTTTTGGTATGTGAAGTTGTGGGACTTTTTTTGAAATTTTGGCCTTAATTGGGCCCCTGTATAAATTTTCCCTTTATTTTAGTTTCAGTCTCGTACATGTAATTATTGCCTTACCCCATGTGCCTTTAAGGCAAGCTATCTGTGTCCACACAAAACCAACTACTCTCAAGATGGTACAAAGTGATTTTTACATATTTTCATATAAAAAAATAAAATAAAAATACTAGCATTTGTACAGAAATTAGTCAAATATCTTACATGTGCCTTTATTTTAGTTTCAGCCTCGTACATGTAATTATTGCCTTACCGCGTGAGCCTTTAAGGCAAGCTATCTGTATCCACACCAAACCAACCACTCTCTTGCCTCTATTATTAATTTTTTTTTTTTTGATAACATAGGTGAAGAGTTAACCATCTATACAATAAATAAATGAAAAAGTAAAATTGTACATTTGTATTATGGGTTAAGGTGCAATTTTACACATGAAATTTATCTCAGAAAGCTCAACACCACGAAGTTTTTAGGAAGAAAGAGCACGCGACGTTACGTTTGGGAGCAAAATACCACGGCCGTTAAAAACTAACGGTCAACTAAAGGTCAACTAACGGTCAACTAACGGCCCGTGGTATTTTGCTCCCAAAACGTAACGTCGTGTGTACTTTACTCCCGAAAAATCTTTGTGGTCTTGAGCGCCTCGAAGAAACTTCATGTGTAAAATTGCACCTTAACCCTTTGTATTATTGGGTCCTTTTAACCAATTTTCTCTACAATAATCTTTTTCATTGCTTTGCATAACCTTTCGGCCAAACGACAATAACAAAGATAACAATGTCACTTACAACAATATTATATATCAGTTGTTTTGCATTAAATATATAATATATTTGAATATTTTAGAAATTAAAGAAGCTAAATAAATTATTTAATAATATAATATGTTGTATATCCTTATATTAGATATCATTTTATTAGTCAAATTAATTAGTTTGGAGAAAAAATTAAAATATAAATATTCTAAAGTAATTTGATTAGTTTCTTTACCCTCTAAAAAAAATAAATTATATATTTATTATTTTTGCTACATAAAGGTTTAGGTGGGTTTGGCACCAGCCTCCCACCAAGGTCAGGACACGGCCCCGTGGCTCTTTGCCCTCCGGTCCTAATTATAAGAGCTGATTGACTTTTTTGGAGAGATTAAGGAAGTTAAATAAGTTACTTAATCATTTCATATGTTATGTATCCTTAAATTATATATTAGTTTATTAGTCAAACTAATTAGTTTAGCTATGTGTTCTTTCTTTTTCGCTTATTTTCTGCATGCGGAGGTGGCGAGTTGATTACCCCTCACCAAACAGATGTGGATCACTTTTTATCAGTACTCTAGTTAAAATCTCGATTTATCATTGTGATTTTATATTTTATATTTTTTTATTAAAACGATTTTACTAATTTTCCAAACGCTTTTATATTTTTATGATTTTTTACGTTACGATTTTACGTTTACGTTTTACGATTTTTATCCTTATTCCGATTTTACGTAAAATCTCGATTTTAACTACCTTACTCTCTCCTATAGGTGCTGGTTTGGAATAGGGTGGAGTGTTTAAAAACAGTTTTTCAATCATAATTTATAAAATATGAGGTAAGTATACGAGAGAAGTGTTATACTGACTTATGTACATGAGCATTTATAAACATGCTAGTCTCATCGTTTGTCTATGAATATTGCTAAGCGATTCCAAATTAAATGAGTTTTGGATGTGATCGAAGGAATTTTGACAGTGACAAATGCAATCAATTCAATTGCGTGTGTTGACAAAGTTGCAATGTATAATTGCCAAGTAGACTAGATATTTTAATATTTTCATTCCTTCAAAAATGTCTCATTTAAATTTGTCCAAAGAAATTAAATAAGTTAGCTTAAATTAATGTATTTTATGACTGGATTATTCAATATTATTTGAGAAAAAATCAATTAAAGTTGATACCTTGAGAAAGATTTAAAATGATTGTTGCGATGTATCTACTCTACCTTTGGTGGATTAGGGCTCAAGTCTAATTCAAGATGGGCCGTTATGCAAATATGGGGAGATATGGGTTCATAAAAAGATATTTTCCTTTTTAAGAATTATGTGCAATACCATAATTTTCATAATTCATATAAACATGGTATTTTGGCTAATTATTAGCAAGATAACAAAGGTGAATATGTGTCTCAAAGAAATATAATCTATTGATTATATTTTTATCCAAATTTTATCTTAGGATTAATTAACCAATGGTTAATTATGAGGCAATATTTAGGGGCTACAAAATGTGATTAAATTAGCACATAAAATGATAATTAATTATGGCTAAAATAAGCAAGAAAGTGTTATGTAAACACTTAAACAAATTAATGAAAATTAGCAACAATAGATGAATAATTTAGCTTGTACTAATTGAGATTAGTTGCATAATCTTTCAAGATGATTAGAGGTAAATTAGGATCATCAATGAGGGTCAATATTTTTGAAATAGTTAAGGGCAAAAATGAAGGGATTAAGCTTGTTGATTAAAACACTAATGACACATGAAAAGGGGATGGCAATTAAAATCTTGATTAACATGATAATTAAGGATTTCTAATTAGTGTTGAAAAGTCAACAATTGCAACAAAGATCAATGGCCAAGATTAAAGCTAATAAAGTTAAATCTAATGGTCCTAATTAATTTAAGCCTTAATCCTTGACAAATTGAATTAGCCAATGGGAACACTTAAACCATTATATGTTTTGTGAATAGAAAAGCACATGCCATGGCCAAATAATAGTCATGATTTTCGAAAATGGCTAGTGGATGGAGGGAGTTTTATATTTAAAATGACATCATGATATTTTCCCCAAAAGTCCACTTTGAAACTAGCATATGTGGATGATTATTAGCCAAGTCCACTTTGTGTCTAGCATATGTGGATGATTGGTAGCCAAGTTTACAAGATAAATATCCAAATGCAACTAGATAGGCTAACTAAACAACTACAAGTTGTCATTAGTGGATCGGTATAAAGTAAGTATGATTTTCGAAAATGAGAAGACCAATGGAAAATGAGATTAACTTACTAATAATGATCTAATTATTTGGATTATGGAGTAAACCAATGAATTAATGTAAGATGCAATGCAAGGGCAATTAAGCATTGGATTAGGGATTAATTAAGTTTTGTTAATCAAACTTTGAAAAGTCAACAATGGTAATCCATGAACCACAAGAGGCCACATCATGTGGTAAGACCAATGGGAAAATTAAACAATGAACCACAAGAGGCCACATCATTAGATAAGAAAAAGTTGTGGAAAGAAAAAGGCCAACAAAGCAATAAGATTTTTGAGAAAATAGAAGATGGTGAGAGAGAAGGAGGGACAGATTGGAGGAAGGGAAGAAGGGAAAGATGTAGCAAACAAAGTGACACATAGGCCTCATTATAAACCACAAACTAAGGGGAGGGAGAGAGGAGCCAACAAAGCAACATTCATGGCCAAACAATGGCCATGCATTTCGAATGGAGGAGAGCAAGAGGAAGAGGGAATACTCCTTGAACTTTCTCTATAAATAGAGACCTTGCTCCATCACAAGTTCCTCACACCAAACACAATCACTTCTAATCCTTTGGGATAGGGAGTGAGATGTGAGTTCCTTTTGGAGGAGAGGAGCAAGAAGGGAGGAGAGGAGCAAGAAAGATGAAGGAGTAGCAAGATTCTTCAAGGGATATCCGGAAGTCCGGAGTCGCGTTCAAAGGCCGGCAAGATAGCCATTACACGGTGATAGATCTGTCTAAGGTTTAGGAAAGGAACCAAGATCGAGAAGGCACCGTAGATAGAGTTGTGAAAGGCACGAAGGACGGCGCGCGTGAGGAGGCACCGGTCGAGACAAAAGCCGGAAGAAGTTTAACGAGCTTACTTTTGGCATGGATCTAATAAGGTTACCTCAAACAGGTTTGGTGTCGAAGGCGGGGCTAATCTATGTGGGTCGGTCAATAAGTCGCCGTGAACTCGGTGAGACTCCCATGATAGACACCTACCTGGCCAATCTGTTTGATTAACTGAGTTAGGTTCATTGCCCCAAGTCTAAGTTAAGGCTTGATGAAAGTATGTATAGTTACTATTTGAGAATTGTAATTATACAAAGTCCTGTACTATTGTATCACATGAATATTCCTTCGAGATTTTCGTATTGTACAGATTATATCGTGCATCATCATATGTCGAGGAACTTTATATCGCTTACTCATTGTCCAGATGTTAGTACATACTGCTTTCCGCGTTACTCGATGTAGCACCTCAAACTCGTCATTTCTTCTAAAACTATAATTTTTTAAGCAATAAGTGGTATGAAATTTGGGGTGTTACATTATGTATGTTCCCATATAGCCATATGATTAAGAGTTATATCTATTCCTATGTATTTGTACATATGCTAAATATATAGGATGTGGGATTGACGGAGTAAGCAATCTAATAACATAAATAATGATGCTCCCCTCCTCTCCATCTAAAAATATTCTCCCATGAATGCTCTCTTTTCCTCTCTATGGTAAATTTGCTATATAAGGTAATCGGGTTTTGCATTGGTTCTTCGCTTTGTGTAGGCACTTCTTGAGTTTCCCATATGAATGCTCTCTTATATCAAATGTTCTTTCAATCATTCAATATTCCTTCTTTCTCATCTTACCACCTAGCCACTTGATTAAGGAATCTCATTAATTAATTGTTGACAATTTGCTTCCTCTTTCTCTTCCTCACCATTTGGCCAAAATTTATAAACCCTTGGGAGGCTTCTTGATGAATCATGTTGACTTGTAATTCATGCACTTGTGTGTATTAATTATTAAAAAATATGGGACATGTGGCACAAATTTTCTTAAGGAAGCAATATTTAATTATTCTTTGACTATTCTCATGATCATCAAATAAAATTCATGTGGCCTCCTTTCTCATCCCTTTAGGCTGAAATATTAAGCTAGAGTGGAACAAAGAAATGTTAATCCCATGGGATCCATTTTGTGCCAACATGTGTCTCAAAAATTTTAGGTTCGGGAAAATTGGGCATTTCAAGTAAATCGAGCACTAAGTCAAAATTCAGTATTTCATTTTACTCAAACATCAAGGAAAATTCCTTTCATAATATTTGTCACACTTCCCGAACTTAGCTTAATTGTTTTCCTGGTATAGGTTTATTCTCAAGTATTTAGGCTCAAGATTGAGGATATTACACTTATTCTAAATACTAAATGATATTGCTTCTACTTTTCTACTAGATTGTGTCCCTCCTCCAATTTTCTTCCTCATACAACAATTAAGCCCAAGTAATCATAGGAATTAGGAAGAAAATAAGTAAGAAAAGAGACAACCTTTGTTAGAATATCTTAAGTTGCTTGAAGGAGAAGTTCTCATCCTCGATGAGAATCATACATTTGTCCTTTAAAACCCTTTCTCCCACATCAAATTTCCTTGGTGGGGGTGGCTCAAGATTAATCGGAAGAGGTCCAAGAATGTAAGGTGGATGGTGGTTCCATCGACGACCTTTCCAAGAATGTGCTTGTAAATAAGACAAGCAAATAGCGTATCCCATCCAAAAATAGAAACATGAAGAGATTTCAAATGAACTAAAGGAATGTTAAGTTCTAAACTCTCCAAGTAACTATCACATTCAAGGAAATCAATGACACTCCCATCGCAGGAGTCAAGAAAACAGTTATATTTGAAAAATCTCTTGTGTTTGCAAAGTGTAAGGTGCGGAATCCAACTTAGTGTTGGGGTACACATCATCATCACAAGAGCAAGAGATCGAAGAAGGAAGAGAATTTTTCAAATCATTACCACTTGGAGTGTGTAAAGATTCAAACAATTATTTTTCTTTTCTAAGTCGGTGGCAAATCACAAGAAAGCACTTGTTGAAAAGATTCACCAACATACAGAATTTTGTCAATAAAAATCTCGGTATCTTTGTCACCAACAAGATACAAGGAAGTAATCCGATCGAATTTTATGCATTTGACATTCTAGGCTATGATCTTTCTCACTCAAATCAACCACATGAGCATCCATGCAGGATTCAACATTTAATCGATAAGAGTTTTATGCATTTGACATTACTAGGTTATGATCTTTCTCACTCAAATCAACCACATTAGCATCCATACAGATTCAACATTTTTGCAATGCTCATGATAACAAATCTACACATTTAATCTCCTCACAGAACATGAAAATATGTAATTCAATTTATCATAATCATCCCTAGTACTATGAAGAAACACATTTTCAACAATTAAAGTATCACATAAAGAAATAAGAGCACACTCATCAACAAGTATAATCGAATCACTACTACTAGAGCTAATGGTTTGAGCAATTACATTGTCAAACATTTGAGGATTAAACAATGATTTCCTCACCCACCTTATCATTACTCAAATCACAAATTGCATCATTAGTTAAAGTAGTAGGAGAGTCTATTTCAATAAGGATAGGATTATTACCAAATGGTAGGGAAGATTCTTCAATGCTCTTTTATACTTGCTTTACTTCTTATGCTTGTGTGGGAACAAGTACTGAAGCATTGGAAACTTCCACTTGTGAGGTGGCATTTGGCTTTTGAGATTGGACTCCTTGTTCCTCCTCCATAGAGAGGAAGACTCCTCCGAAAATTGAAAACGAACCTTCTTGACTTTCTCGGTTTGAGTAGTTAGCTCACATGTAGGTAATGGAGGATGAGTCTCTTGTGGAGTGTTGCATTTAGAAGACTTCGTGCAAGCCACTGCATTGCTTTCTCCAACTCCTCATTTTCTTTCTTCAATTGCTTCGCTTCTTGCGTATGTGTGAACGTGGGAAGAGGATTTTCTAGGAAATTCTTCTTCAACACTTGTGATTCTTGAGCGATACGTTCAATTTCCTTTTCCAATATCTCATTCTCTTCTCTCTGTTCCATTCTTTTTAGAATAGAGTCCATTTGAAGGTCAAAGTTGTTGTTGTGTGACTGCTCCTCATTTATAGTCCGAGCCATTTGATTTTGGAATTCTCTAATGACTTCACCAATTGTAGGTTTTTGGTTTGGCACATATGGTTGAGAATGAGGCCCATAAGGTGGCTCAAATGAGTATAGGGATTCATGAGATGGATGACATGATCGGAAAGGGGGATGGAATGAAGGAGGTTCATGAAGTGGTAGATGACATGGTTGGAATGAAGGATGATATGGTAAGTGAGAGGGTTGATGATATTATTGAAATGAAGGTTTTTTTTTTAAAAAAAACATCTTTTCACATTATCAGAGTAGAGCATTTGAGCGGAAGAATAACTGATATATATATATTCAAAATGCCCACTGGCTAGTTACAGAAATGGTATAGTAACCGAGAGTTTCCAAAAAAATAAAAGAACAACATCGGAAAGTCTTCAGTCGGAACCATGATTCTACTGCTTTCCTCTCTTCTCGGTCCTCGGTCCTTCCGACCCTGACGCTATAGCTGAGATCCAATTTAACACATTGGATCTCACTCATATTCACATATACGTATATCATCCACAATCATTCACATTAACAAGATAATGAGATGTGTCACACGAAGTGCATAAAGATGGGTCACACGTAGTGCATGTAGATGGGTCACACGAAGTGAATGTAGATGTGTCACACGTAGTGCATGTATTCAAAAGCTCATAACAACACTCACAACATATCATCCGACTCACAACCACAAATACGCATACGATAAACATCGGCGTTAAGGTTACCAAGACGCGCACGTACATACTTTCGTAAACCGAATGTAATGGCCGTGTAAGTGTCTATCATGGGGCCTCACCGAGTTCACGACGACTTAATGGCTTACCCACATAGACTAGCCTTTCCTTCGGCACCAAACTGTTCTAACATATTTGCATTCAATAATCATACCATAACAATACACATAGCACATACATGCATACCATGAACATCAGATTAGTGTTACAGTACGCGGACGTACCTTCGTTGACGGTAGACGGCACTTCCGTCGGAAATCGTACTTTCTACGGAGAAACGTGCAATGGCTCGTCGGGCAAACAGAACAAGCAGAGATTAGGTTTTCGACGTCCTATAAGAGTAATATCACTTCCATTAGTGATTTGACACAATAATCGGCATTTTCGGTAAAATTACCATTTTGCCCCTATACCCCTACTTGGCGGAATTTCGCCACGCTCCGCTACATAGGCTATTTTCTTCCCAAAATTTTTCCGAACTTCGACGCCATCATGATTTTCGAAAATATTGACTAAAATAGTCCTATCATATGATATCTAATCATAAAAATAAAGACTACTCTAGCTTTACTAACTACGAAAGAACTACGAAAGCTTAAAGCTCGCATCTGGAAAACTTACCCAGAGCTTCGCTCTGATTTTCCCGAGCTCCTCTCTCTTCTTTCTCTCTCTAAATCAGCTCTTGCTTCTCAAATGTGAGAAAAACCAAAGGGGAGGGGTGGGTATTTATAGAAAAGGTGTAGGATTTCACTGTCGGATCAACTTTGTGAGAATCGATCCGAACCGGTCCAGGAAACTTTTGAAACAAGTTTTCCACCTTCTCCAACCTTCCAAGGCCGACCTGCCCCCATGCTTAGGTGGCATCCATTGGCCAATGGGAGGTGGCCACGTGTCACCTTCCGTAAGCTTCGGAGTCGATTTCCCGATCGGTACCCGATTCGCGTGATTTCGGAAAAATCTCAAAATTCTGGATTTACAACTTTGAAACCATTTCCTCACTCAGTAGAAATGTCCAAGTTAACCTAAATTTTGGTTCCATATAGGGCTCTAACTGTCCAGTTGAAGTTTCCTCGAAAACGTGTCCGATCGCGTCCAGGTTCCAAACGAAAATCCGGAAGTTCCAACTTATAGACATAGATGCACCGATTTCAAATATGTCCATAAAAATTCTCAATTCTTTCTCAGTTGTCACAACTCTAATTTTGAAGTCTTTACTTCCAACCCGCTATCTGCCTTCTTTCAAATTTCCCTATTTCGTCTTATTAGGAAAAAGTCCTATTGACTTCAGAATTAACTTCCGGGAGAGTTTAACGGAAATCCCATTCCTAGATCTCTAGATAGGATCCGTTTCCTAATTATTAAATTACTATTCACCCTTTTTCACTTTAATTAATTATATTATTAAAATATTAAACTTAACTTAACAACTAAGTTTCTTATTTCTTATTCCATTTTTATTATTATTTTTTTATTTCGTTTTTTTTTCTTTTATTTTCTGCCTCTTTTTTTTTTAATTAATTATTTAATTAATTAAATAATTATTTTTACATAATTTCTCACAACATTTTCCTATTGGTCAATTCTTGCATTTAGGCTTAAAAATACCTAAACTCATCCTTTTCCTTCAAATTTTCCAATTAATTAGCCAATATATTTATGCTAATTTTTAGCTATTTATCACTAATTTTGGAGCTTTACATAATTATCTCTGAATTTCCTTTGCTTAAGCTTAAGTAATTAGCTAAGAATTACCTAATTACTTAATTATCACTTGTTGATAATTTTCTTAATTAGAATATCTTATTACCTCTTAACCTTTGCTTTAACATGAGCTTTTTCATGCATTCTGCATATTTATGCATTTTTCTATAATTACAAGGGTATTATGGTCATTTTGGCACTTTGGCCCCCTTAAATTCCTTAATTCAAATTTCGGGGTATTACATTCCTCGCCCCGATTCTTCTCCTTTGCTTCATCTATATATTGTAATGTCTTCCACTGAATAATATACTAGACATAGAGTGTGCTTATGTCTCGAAATAATAGAATTCAATACAATAAAGTCCCAATGAATTACAAGTATCAAAAAATTTTATTGACACATATGGAAATCCTATCTAATAAGAGCTAAAATAACCTAGAAATCAAGAAAAATCTAAGAACAATACTCAAAACTCAACAAGTGAAAAATCTGGAAACTTTCCAGAAAATAAAGAAAATTGAAAAAGTGCCTAAAACAAAAGAATTTAGCTAAAATTTACCACACCCAATAGCTAAGCCATTGTACTTGCTAAGAATGAACCAAACCTTTGAAAACCGAAATTCAATTTTCTGGGCAAAATTTTTGAAAAGTTCTAGCAAGCTCAATGGAGGTGCTACCGAATTTTGAGCAAATTCCAAATGATGTGCAAGCAAAATAGGACTGAGTTCCAGCCACAAACCAAATTGTCTTTTTCTAAAAATGGAGAAATCTTGCAAGATATCAAGGTTGACTTGAAATCGGGAAGATTTTAAGAAAAATTCCAGCAAGCACTAAGTCAGTAATGCAATGAAGAAATGTGAGTTTGCAGCATATTAGAGACTCATTTCAGCAGCTATACCTCATATAGTTCTCACAATTTTGCAGTTTAGGATGCATTTCAATAAGCTAATAACAATAAGATGCACCAATAGATTTTGGAAAAAAAGATTTCAATTCAAAATCTGATTTGGAAAGCAAAACTCGAGGATGCAACAAAAATGAAAAGCTTAATTTCGGCAGGTCAAAAGCAAGTAGCTCATTTGGAAATTCAATTTACATAATGCAAAGACAAGTCCAACAGCAGGTAATGTCCTACTTGCAATCTCAATAACAAAATAAATCCAACTCACAGAGATTCAGAAAGAAGCAAGCTGCTACAGCAAAAGTGATTTAACCACTCTTTGATAGCTTAATCAGAGATAACAGCAGAAATTTTGGAGTTAGGACAGTAATAGGAAGTAGCCAAAGAACTTATAGTGCAACTGATCAGCAAGGTTTAGTCCAAGGACCAAGAGTTCGCTCATTTGCAACCAAATATATCAAGTCTCATTCATATGTGACCAAAATTCTTGGCACTTTCGGAAAAGCAACATGAGTTTCAGCAATGTTAAGAAAAGAAAGCTCAACAATGTATCTAACCAAAAAATTATGCTTAGAAACTGGAATCCCAGTGAATGTACTAACCGTAACTGTCCTCAAGCAAAAATAGTGAACAAACTTAGCCTGGGGAATTTTCAAATTTTCAGAAATTTCAAAGTGTTTCAAAACCAGCTACAAGAAATTCCACTGAGAAAGGCTATGCGCAAGACACTCAATGGTTAGGCAATTGGGTGTTTACAGTAGTGCAAAGCCTAAAGACAATGAAAATGTGCAACTTCATCTTAAAATTCTGTCTCTTAAGGTCAGACCTCCAAAAAGTCAGCAGTTAAGATTTTCTTGTATAGTGCAGTAGCAAAAATGTTTATCAGAATTTTCTGAATACATCAAAGTGCTTCCTGAAATTGAAAATGCAAATTCCAAAAACAGAACCAAAATAGTAGCAAACAAAAATGTCTCAGCCAAACAGTAGTGAACAAAGTTCTGAATCAGATTTCACAGTATCAACTTTAAAAATTATGTGCAGCTCAAAGTTCAACTCCAGGAAATTATTTGTGGTTTGCAGAAGCAGGAACTACATCAATGTATTCTCAACAATAATTAGATTCACAAAAGAACCAGCGAAAATTCACTTAATAAACTTGATTTTATAACAGTTCAGCTTAGGAAATTCAGGGCATAAATTCAGAGTTGATTGCCAGAAGATCAAAAGCTCAATCACAACATCAAGTGATTAATTCAGAACAATAGGAATCTCGCATTTCCTACAACACAACTATGACAGCACATAAACATACTTTAGACAGCAGTAACTATCAGCGAGCTCAATTAAGAGCAGAGAGATTTAATGACAGCAAATGAGGTTCAAACACACACAAATCTAATCCAAGAACCCAATGATTATGGCTGTTGCATGGTAATAAGAATTCATCCGAAATTCCAACGGCTATATCAGATGAAACTTTTCACACAGTTCCCGTAAACAATCACAGCATGTGACTGCAGCAACTGAATTATCTAAAAAGATGAGACAAATTACATTTCTACGTCAATGTTTAAGAACTAATAAAAGTACAAAACTTGGCTTGCTATTTTTATTAGTATTAAGCGTTATTAGAACTGCAAAATTTGACACCTGGCAGTCATGCCATATCTATTATATTGCATGTATGACACTTGACAATCATACCGAGCTTGTCACTCCATAATCTAATAATTAATTAAGTACAGTAGTCACACGTATCACATTTTTCACATACATCATCTATACTTACTCATAACCCACATACTTCCTTCTTTAGCTCTATAAATATCCATTCCTTCTCTTATTTCTTCATAAATCAATCATTCAAAATCTTCTTCTAATAATAGTTCCCTTTCTCACCAGTATCACTTGTTTGTTCTAAATGAGTCCTAAACTCCGAGCATGAGTTCTAGCTTCTTAGATCACACCAAGCTTGAATTCTTCATGGTAACAAATCTATGTAACTTTTTAAGCATCAACTTAAATTCTTTTTTAAAATATTTATAATCATATCTGTAAACCAATTTTTTTCAAAGGTAAATATATTTTCGTGAAAGGCAACATGGAATTAGAAAATGAACATTCTGATATTTTTAGTTAATAGCTGCTTAAGTACATATATACTAATATGTGAGAATTGTTTTTACGGAAGCGTAATCTTTGGGAAGTGAGTAGTATATCATCATGTGGTACGTAACATCCCGTTTTCAAAAGCAGTATATTATTTTTCATCAAACATCATTTCAAAATCATCAGAGTAGAGCAACGGAGCAATTGAGTAACTGATATGTATATATAAAACGCCGTAAGTCTGACTGGTTACAACAGCGATACAGTAACCGCGTGGTTCAAAAGTAATGTACAACAACAGAAGGAAGGCTTCCACGGAATGTCAAAGGAAGTCTTCAGTAGAGTCTCTATGCGGCTGCTTCTCTTTATCCTCGTTCCTTGGTCCTCCCGACCACGAAGCTATATGGAGGCGAGGTCCATTGCAATCGGACCCCGGAGTAACGGTTAACCTCATATTTACATATACGGTATATGGACTACGAGGCGAACACAACATCAACAGTATAAGAACACATAGTACAAGCATCTCCCAAACATGTGTACCACAGCGGCACATAGGCCCCTACGGTGTAACCACAGCGCACCTAGGCCCCGAACCACGGCGGCACCTAGGCCTCTCGACAATCGTATCCGTGGCACCTAGGCCACTAACAAGCGTATCCCAATACCCAAAGCAACCATAACAACAGTACATAAACATACAATACACATAGCACATACACACATACTATAAATATCAGAGTTAGGGTTACTAGTACGCGAACGTACCTTCGTTGACGAAAATTTGGTACTTACAGCCGATGATACTAAGACGACAGGTGAGTCGTAACGTAATCGGGATATCCTATCAATATAACAACGTACTTGTTAAGGATCCATCATTACTACGGAAATTTTGAGTCAAAATGACCATTTTACCCCGACCCCCTAATCGGCGGAATTTCGCCAAAGCCCGTTACTTTGACTCTAATCTTCCAAAATTTTGCCATAACTCCGACCCCATCATGATTTTCGAAATTAATGACTAAAATACCCTAACATATGATATCTAATCATACTTGGAAGATTAAAGACTAAACTAGCATTTCTACTATACCTAGAATCGAAAACTAGAACTTAAGACTCGTGCAGAAAAACATACCCAGAGCCATTTGCTTTTCCTCCGGACTCCTCCTTCTCTCTACCCTCTCTCTAATTTTGAAATCCTTAAGAGGATATGGTGTGAAGAATTGAAGAGAACTCATGGCTATTTATAGAAGAAAAATGGGCCAACTTAGGTAATTTTCTCCAAAACTTCCCTTCAACCACAACCAAGCAAATTAGGGTTTTTGTGCAAGCTCTTTCTCCTCCACACAATGCTCAAACCGACCTGCCCTTGCCTCCAAAGTCCAAAAATGTGCTCAAGTGGTGCCACCTTGCATTGCTTCTGGAAGATTCTACACCGATAAAGTCCCGGTTCGGTGTTCTAATCGCGTAATCTTGGAAAATCCCAAAAATACGGAATGATAACTTTGAAGTTCTTTTCTTACTCTTTAGAAATGTCTGGGTTAACTAAATTTTTGATCCCTTTCAGGTCTTCTCCTGGTCTGCCAGAAGATTTACGAAAAACGCGCGTCGGTTACGGAAATAACCAGGAATCATCAACTTCGAGACAAAAATTCACCGATTCATAATTTGTCCAGTTGATTACGAGTCATCCCAGATATTGAGTTATGATTTATTTTCTATAGTTTTTCATTTCCTCAACTGCTCCTTGTCCTTTTCGTCTTATTCCCTTATTGTTCCGTCGGTCTCGAAATGAATTCGGAGACGCCCACTCGAGATAAAAATTCACTTGTCTATAAAATACTCGACATTAGAAACCTTATTCATGGTTTTAGATAGGATTTAATCTCTATCCGTGGTCATTTATCCTATTTGTTTTTCAACGGAATATTCCATAGAATATTCCATTCCATATTCCATAAAATATTCCATATTATATTCCTCGAATATTCTTTACTAATTCTTATCCATTTGAGCTCAAAATTTTGGTCAACAATTCTGGTCTTTTTAATTAATTAATTAATTATTTAATAATATATATTTTTAATTATTTAATAATTATTTTTCATAATTTTTCCACAAAGTTTCCTATTGGTCCATACTTTGATTTAGGCTTAAAATTACTTAATCTCACCAATTCTTCTTCATATTTTCCAATTAATTAGCAAATATATTTTATGCTAATTATAGCCATAAACCACTAATTATAGGGTTTTACACAATTTACCATGATTATTCCCTTGTTCATGCTTAAGTAATTAGCCAATAATTATCAATTAATCACTTACTAATTGTGAATAATTTTCTTACTTAGAATTAATCATTATCTCACAAAATTTTCACTGATATTGGTATTTTATACTCCAAGTAAAATATTAAAAATCATGGGGTCAATTATGGCCCCACAATACTTTTTGATTTTTCTCCTTTAATTTTTTCCAATGTAATAATTTAATAAATTACCTAAATTAGGGGACAATATTCTTACCTATTTCAAATAAATATTTATTTTCCTCTTTATAATATATTCAGGGTATTTTATAACCCATAAATATTTTAGGGACCTATTTGTAAACTTTCAAACGTTTTAGGGACCTAGCGCACATTATCTAATTTCAAGAGAAATTACCCTAATAACAAGATAAATTCAATACAAGGTGTTTGAGACATCATATTCACCTATTTTTACTAGGCATTAATTACTGAGATTTTTAGGGTTTTTTCATTTCTCCCCCCGTTAAATAAAATTTCGTCCTCGAAATTTGCACCCTGCCATCTAAACTTCGTACTATCTAAACTTCGGACTACACGCGTTGGATCTTCACTTTGTCCGCGGATGCTCCTCCCGGTGATCGAGAATTCGCTCGGTTTGACCGCTAAAGATCTTGTCATTTCGTACTTTGATATATGATGTTCCCGTGGTTCCCATACACCGCTGATCAACACCACAGATACCAAAATGGATACAAAAAATGTCTCCATGGCTCCCATACACCATGGCAACATAAGATACCTAATACTTAATGACTTAATCGTGGTCAGATTGTAATAACTAAGAAACATGGAACACGTCACGAGAGGTGGTTTTCGTAATACGGACTATACGTTCACCTTTCAAGTTCTCTACCGACACCGGTCACCAAGGATATTCATATGATTATCGACTTCGAACCACGAGGTCTTCTCCTTTCCCTTCATCGAGAATCTCGTTGGTTCTTGAATTGGTTGCCCGAATCTACTACTAGATTCGTCCGAGGTCGTCTACCTCGCCTCTGCCTCGGCCCCCTTCCTCGCCTGGGGCTCCTCTTAAATTCGCCATGTCGCGTTCTTTTCCTTTATTAGGAAAACGTTAGCTATAAGGAAGACATTTAACATTCCGCAAACTTTTATCGTACTAATATCTACACCGCACATAGATTCTATCGCGCTTAGTATTTACACTGCTCCCAGCCTTTATCACTCTAGTATTCACACTGCTCCCAGCCTTCATCGAACTCACTACAAACGAATAAACACCCGCAACATTCCCTCGCTTCGAATTTCGTTGGCTCTTTCCACTTAAAAGCAGTACGGGAAAATGATGAAAAGTGGATCTTAATCCGGTTTTGTAAGAGTACGGAAATACGTAATGAAATTTCTCCGATAGAAGTTCTCAACATGGGTCAAATACCGATGTACTAGGATAAAATTACGCGGTACAAACGGGCGATTATCGAGTCTATCAAAGTTATCGAGACCGATATCGGGGTTATCGGGATTATCAAAGATCGATATCGGGGTTATAAGAGGGCGATATCGGGATTATCGAGTGATGCACCCACCAGGGTGGTACAGGTTCAAGATGGTATACCGGTTCGAATGGTATCTTAGAAATAAGGTGGTACACCGACCTTAGACTATATCAGTACTCATTTTCAAAATATGCTCCAAATTTTTTGAAAAGGCTTAGAACCTAACTCCGTTAACCGAACGAATGGCCGGGTAAGTGTGTCATCATGGGGCCTCACCGAGTTCACGGCGACTAATTGGCTTACCCACATAGACTAGCCTTGCCTTCGACACCAAACCAGTCCGTAATAACATAGTTAAATTCATGCCGGGACTCATGCTCTGATACCAAAATGTAACATCCCGTTTTCAAAAGTAGTATATTGTTTTTTCATCAAACATCATTTCAAAATCATCGAGTAGAGCAACGGAGCAATTGAGTAAGCGATATGTATATATAAACGCCGTAAGTCCTTTCAATTTGGCAACAACGGTACAAGTAACCGCGTGGTTCAAAAGTGATGTACAACAACAAAAGGAAGGCTTCCGCCGAATTCAAAAGGAAGTCTTCACCAAGTCTCTATGTGGCCCGCTTGTCTTTATCCTCATTCCTTGGTCCTCCCGACCTCGAAGCTATATGGAGAGCCGAGGTCCATTACAATCGGACCCTGGTAACGGTTAACCTCATATTTACATATACAGTATATGGACTACAGACAAACACAGCATCAACAGTATAAGAACACATAGTACAAGCATCTCCCAAACATGTGTACCCTGGCGGCACATAGGCCCCCTGCAGCGTAACCCTGGCGGCACCTAGGCCCCTGAACCCTGGCGGCACCTAGGCCTCTGACAATCGTATCCCGACAGCACCTAGGCCACTAACAAGCGTATCCCAATACCCAAGAACCATAACAACGAGTACATAAACATACAATAAACATAGCACATACACACATACTATAAATATCAGAGTTAGGGTTACTAGTACGCGAACGTACCTTTGTTGACAGAATTTCGGTATTTCTGTCGGTATACGGCACGACAGTAGGTCAGAACGTAATCAGGGATATCCTATCAATATAACAACGTACTTGTTAAGGATCTATCATTACGACGGAAATTTTGAGTCAAAATGACCATTTTACCCACGACCCCCTAATCGGCGGAATTTCGCCAAAGACTTCGTTACTTTGACTCTAATCTTCCAAAATTTTGCCATAACTCCGACCCCATCATGATTTTCGAAATTAATGACTAAAATACCCTAACATATGATATCTAATCATACTTGGAAGATTAAAGACTAAACTAGCATTTCTACTATACCTACCAAGATCGAAAACTAGAACTTAAGACTCCTGTACCAAAACATACCAGAGCCCATTTGTTTTTCCTCCGGGACTCCTCCTTCTCTCTACCTCTCTCTAATTTTGAAATCCTTAAGAGGATTTGGTGTGAAGAATTGAAGAGAACTCATGGCTATTTATAGAAGAAAAATGGGCCAACTTAGGTAATTTTCTCCAAACTTCCTTCAACCACAACCAAGCAAATTAGGGTTTTTGTACAAGCTCTTTCTCCTCCCACAATGATCAAACCGACCTGCCCTTGCCTCCAAAGTCCAAAATATGCTCAGTGGTGCCACCTTGCATTGCTTCGGAAGGTTTTACAGAAAAAGTCCAGGTTCGGTGTTCTAATCGCGTAATCTTGTAAAATCTTAGAAATCCAGAGAATACAACTTTGAAGTTCTTTTCTTACTCATTAGAAATGTGTAACACCCAATTTCTAACAAATATAATAACATAAAATTGCAATGTTTTTATAGGGGCAAAATGGTAATTTTACCTAAAATGCCGAGTTATTATGTCAAATCACTAATGGAAGTGATATTACTCTTATAGGATATTAGAAACTACGATTCTACTGCCGTTACGCGTCCGACGTGCCAACGTTGGACGTTTCGCCGTTTCCGTCGAGAATACTAATTTATGTTAGACGTCTACTATTCCTTAGTCAACGAAGGTACGTCCGCGTCTTGTAACATTAATCGATGTTCATTGTATGCGTA